>JBBBVM010000031.1:4175095-4525084 GCA_037355625.1 Petunia x hybrida
CTATTTCTATTTTATGTTGTAAGACTGCAACCGATCATGGCAATCTTGCAGCTCTCAGGAGCTCCCTATGTCCAAATTTTCCCTAATATTAATATAATCCTTATTTGAACCCAAAAAAAAAAAAAAAAAAAAAAAAAAAAAAAAAACTTTTTTTTAATTTTTGTTATTTAAATCTCACCACTTCCCCTCTCTCGGAACAAATAGTGGCCCTTCCACTTTTGGTTCCTACTGTAACTCAAACTCACAATATCTTAATTGTATATGAAGAGTGTTTACCATTCGAGCAACCATCACTTGTCAAGAGAGACACCTTAAACTTTTTAAATAAAAGTAGAGATGTCAAAATAATACAATTATTTTTAAAATAAGGTGCCCCACATGAATATATACTTTGTGAAATGGAATCATAAGCTGCTGACATTGATTAATAAGTACTCCCTCCGTTTCAAAAAGGACGAACTTATTTCCTTTTTAGTCTGTTTAAAAAAGAATGACCTCTTTCTAAATTTGGAAAGAAATATTCACTTTTACTCATCCCTAGATAATTTGTAGCCACACAAATATCTATAACTTATTTTAGACAACAAGTTTCAAAGGTCTTCTCTCTTTATTAAACCCCGTGCAAAGTCAAATGGATTCATCTAAAGTGGAACGGAAGGAGTACTTATTATAGGAGAGTAGCTTTTCTTTACAAAGTTTATCCCGTACAACAAAAAGAAAATAATTTATAATGTCAGCACCCTGAGAAAGAAACATTATGTCAGAACTTAAAAAACTTTGTACCAAGGTCAGTAGTCTTTACTTCATACAATAAGAAACCACTGCAGAATATTGTCTTCCGCAAACACTCAAAAATCATTTTCACGAACAGCTAATGAAACAAGACGAACGAATATCCATTATTACTATTATTCAGTTTCAGAGCTCAGTATTTTACCATCCCTGTATAAGTGTTGCATAAGAAATGCAAAAATATCAGAAAATTAGACTTTAAACTTTACAAATTTATTTTGGTGTGGGGGGTGGGGATTGAGTATGTTTTACCTCTCTAAATACTAAAATGTCACGGTGATGTAATGCAAGCCTGAATGTGTCTACTAGCTAGTATATGATTTCGTTTTTGAAGTTTTCAGAGAACTTATATTACAAGTAGACCATCCGTTTTACTCTATGGAGCCTTTCCATTTTCGAAAGTCAACTTATATATGAATTTTGAGCAATTCTTTTTAATGTGTTTTTCTATCATATTTATATGAGACGAAAAAGGGCCGCCCGTGCATAAAGTATCCCACATTCATGTAGGATTCAGGAAAGGACTGCACCTCGAGGGGTGTAATGTACGCAACCTATCCGGATTATTAATGGCTATTTCCACGGTTTGAACTCATATTGTCCTATCCTGGACCCTGTCTGAATGCGAGATGCTTTGTGCACTGGGCTGCTTTTATGCATTAAATTTTCATTATGTGGGGGGACTATGAAAGAGCTTGAACACATTGGGACAAGCAATACGAACTACTCCCTCCGTTTCAGTTTATGTGAACATGTTCTGTCACAAAGTTTAATGAAATAAGAAAGACTTTTGAAACTTGTGGTCTAAAATAAGTCATTGGTATTTGTGTGACTATAAATCATCTTATTGGTCGCACAATGGTAAATTTGAAATTAAATTATTTCTAAATTAAGAAATGGATTAATTTTTTCTTAACAAACTAAAAAAATATATATTAACATAAACTGAAACGGATGGAGTATTATGGTACAAAAGTATATAAACCGAGTCAGCAGTCACATTCTTGAAACATATGCCTCTAGTGAGCATCTTTTTTTTAGATAAGGAGGAAGCTATATGCATGTCTATCTAGATTTCTAAGTTTGATTTGCCTAGGGACTAAGACATATATCCAAAAAAATATTGTAGTCTTGTGTGATCTCCTCCTATGCTAGTCCAAAAGATAAGAGGAAAAGAGTGTAAATCTTTTGGGGGGCTTTGTGTGAGGGCTTGTTTAAAAATTGTGGCTAGGAAGGGTACAGATCATAAGCTCGTAAGAATCTTATTTATGTTAGGTTAGAAAGAAACAAGAGAGGATGGGGTTTGGGAGGGGATTGTGACTGAATAAGGGCACCTTTAGGGTTAGGGATGTTTTTTTCTCTCTGAGATGTAACCTGTCTCTAAGTCATCACCATGCCCTAAAAAAGCTTACTATCTATATGTCTTGATTGATATTCATGTGTCTTGTAGGGAAATTTTGACACAACATGGTATACCTCTCTTCCCCACCATACTCCAAAACTAGTTTCATTTCTTTTTACTGGGAAACAAATCTCACATACTAAAGTGGCTCAATAGCTCATATATGTATTCGTTATTTTTAATTTATACGACATTTTTTTCTTCTCAGTTGTTAATAAGAATAACAATTTTTTTAATAGTTGAAAGCTTTTAACTTTAAAGTTTCTCATTTACTCTTAATGCATACTCTTATATATAGCTATAAAATTATCATAATATGTTTCAAACCTACAAGTTCTAAAAGACTTGTGATGTGTGGTTAAAGTCTTGTCACGACCCAAACTAGGTGATCGACGCTCAGATGAGATCAATAAATATCTGAAAGTGGAAACCTAGTAAATATAAATGATATTAGAACTCTATTTATGTATGGATTTTACTCATATTCATTGATGATGTGAAGATTTTTACACCATTAATAATTTAATATAATTTACCTATGCCGTGTCTCACTGTTTATGAATAATTACGTGAAATCATCCTATAAAACCTTATAAAGTAATATAAATAATTTGATAGTGTAAAACTTCTAGTATTATACAACTAAGGTAAATAAGTTAAGAATCTTTTTATATGTGTGCGCGCAATGCATGAATCACTCTTCATTTGTGCATATGCTTACTTGTAAGAGTTGAAGAATCAGCAGCTTCGTATAAGAATCTCATGTACCCCTTCCACAACCCCAGTCCAATATAATATCTCCCCTACAAATTTTATAGTTGTCTATATAGTATCACTGTTAGTTGAAACTTACATATACGATCATGTATATAAGTTTTAGGCAGAGTTACAGTGATATGTTCCCTCCCAACATATAACCGACCCCATTAATTATGGAATCTGATTAAAAAATACTCCAAATAGAGATTCATGCAAAT
Organism: Petunia x hybrida; assembly: GCA_037355625.1. Classification (NCBI taxonomy): domain Eukaryota; kingdom Viridiplantae; phylum Streptophyta; class Magnoliopsida; order Solanales; family Solanaceae; genus Petunia; species Petunia x hybrida. The sequence goes on from JBBBVM010000031.1 coordinate 4,178,267, forward strand.
AAACAGGTATCAGCTATCAAGGAAGCCGATATATATTGAAGAGAAGAGGTGGACAGGGTGCCGCGTCAGTCTGGTGGCCCAAAAAGGAAATTGGTTTCCCACTCTGTAATTTATGTATGTATATTTGGAGTTGACCTTCCTTTAAGTTTCTTGATTTTTTTACTTTCCTATTGGTGTCACTATAGTAGAAACATGCACTTCACTATACTTTTAAGGATAATAGAGAAAGAAAAATATGTTACGATCTTGAGACTGCACTATATAAAAAAATAAAAGTAAAATAATGAGTGATTAAAGGAGGGGAAAAGCAATAACTATTTCTTTCTTTATAATAACTGATCATGAGGTTTGAGAAAGAAAATTTTTAAAAGTGTACTAAAAATCTTATACTATATGTGTGGCGATAAAAACGTTTCGCTCAATATAAAATAAAAAGTTCAAATTAAATTTGTTTCTATTATTAAAATTGTATTATTATTATTATTATTATTATTATTATTATTATTATTTTGCAATGGACTATTAAAAATGTGTCGTTCAAGTTAATATGTGTGGTGATAAAAACTTTTCGTTCATTGTGAAACGAGAAGTTCAAGTTAATTGTGTAATTTTTTTTAAACAAGCAGAGTGTAGTATTAGCTAGTATCGGACTTCACTATTAACATACTGTTATAATCTAAGCACCTCTTAAGAATACTAGAGGGGGGTTGAATAGTGTCTATCAATTTCTTTTTTAGAACCAGATTCTTAGCGTCAAGAACCTTGTTCTGGACTCACCGGTTTTCCACTGCAAACACCTCAACATACACAAATAGCAAACTCAAGAAACACGGCATTTTTACGTGAAAAACTCCTTGCTCAGGGGAGAAAACCACGATCCACACTTTGGGATTTTCGAACCAATCTACTAACACAATGAGCAAAACTCTGTAACCAAGGGGCTACACTCTAGACCCTAATCACTCAACAAAGCTAAACTCTAGCTTTACAAAGTAATCTCACAAAGGTTCACCTAATACAGTTGCTTCTAAAGTAAGCATATAGATAAAACAATGATAGTACCAATTAAGACAACTTACAAACCAAGAACCTAGACAGAATATCTAGATTTAAGTAAATAGCCTTCGGCAGTTGTCTTCTCCGGTTAAGTCACTTTGAAAGTTGTTGGATCGCCTGTGTATGCTCTCAACTCTCTGTTTGTGAATAACTGAGTTTCGGCTGCATCAACTACTGGCTTTTATATGAGCTTCACAACCCTAGTTGAGTTTCACTAGAAAAATATTGTAATTATAGTAAGACAAGATTTCCTGTGAATCTTTCCTTGTTTATTTCCAACTCCTATTCGTACTTTGAAGACACAGCCACGGCACAACTTCTTTTAGCTGACTAGGATGCATACTTGTTCACACGCCACTCTTCCTAGTTCGGCAGGAATTTACAACCCTCAATCTTTTCGATCAGTCGTGCCCTTCTTCCCAAGGACCAGGTCCTCCTTCAGAACCACTGGGTCCTTCGTTTGTCATAGTTCAAAATATTTACCAACAAATTCCTCCTTTTTTATGATGACAAACAAATGTTGCCAAAGAACCTGAATAGACAAAAATACCAAGAACACAAAAACAAAAATACATTTGAAAATTTTAAAACAGATGAGTTAGGTCACAAACACCCCCCAATATTTCCTTCTTCCCCCTTTTGGCATCATCGAAAAGATTCAAAATCTTGCAAGAACTAGTCAGTATCATCCAGTCCAGAGCACAAGGCAATCAAGTCAACTAAGCACACAAGAATAATGCTAAGGGCCCAATCAGAACTAGATATACAATAGAAAGGACCCAATGCAGACAAAAGAAATTTAAAACCAATTATCCAGGGCGCAGCAAACACACCGCCCAATTAAGTACATATCTGTAAGAAATTGTCTTAAAAACACACATCAAGGAAGGACACATAGGGAGATAAAGGAGGAATTTGGACAAGGACAGGAAAGAAAGTGGGTGGGACTCAGGCCTCCAAATTGAAGTGCTTGACAAGTGCCTCAATATTCTTGGAATTCTTGGCCCTTTCCATCACCAACTCGGCCTCATACTTGTGGCACTCGATCTTCAAGCGATCAATTTCTTGATCTTTCACCTTTAGTTTCCTCTGCAGTTCAGCATTCTCTTCATTCACTTCCAGGACATGCTGCTCTAATTCCTTCACAACTGCAATTACTTCATCCGGTCCAAAGTCCTCACTTTCCTCAGGCTGCTCTTGCTTGACTTGCACTGTCTTCTTGGATGCCCTCTTCTCCATGAAGAAGTCACAGTTTTTCAGCACATTTTGGCCAAACAACTAACGTATGGTTGGCTTCTTTCAATCTTCTAAGGGTATCCCAAAGTGCTCAAAGATCTTCTGCAGGATGTAGGAATGCACCAAAGAATGTGGCATTTGATCAGTATCAGCAATCCTCTTTATGTGTCTAATGATCAGACCAAGTATATTGATCCTTGTTCCTCTATCCAGCAGATCCATATAAGTCAAGTCTAGAGCACAGGCCTCACAGTTCCTTTCCCCTCTAGGCAACAGAAACCTATGAACAAACTAAAAGAGTAACTGATGTGCAGGCTCCATTTCTTTGTTCTCAACCTTTCTTTCTTTTCTAAGTTTGGTCTTTCCTGAGAATTTCTTTACCACACTTAGAGGTGTTACCCCATCAGTCCTGTTTGGCTATTTCAGCTTGATGTACCTGCAATAACCTTCAGCAGGAACCTCAAGAATTACTCCTAGCCCTGTCCTTCCAAACTCTATCTCCACTCCTTTGACAACTAAAAACACTCTTCTTGCAGCAACTCTTCAGTTTATGTAGAACTCCCTGATCTCCTCAGCATACAGAAATCTGTTTTCCTTAGCAAAGAGAGTCAACCAGCCTTGATCCTCTACCTTCCTTAGTAAAGGTTTCATGTTGTGCTCATCTAGGTCACTCAAGATGCATCCAGCCAATTCTTGGTGCTTAGCAAAAAAGGCTGCTCTGTCAACCTCCTCATCAGTATCTTTCTTCCTCTTCTTGCTTTCTACCTCACTATTTGTCTCAAAATCACTAGGCTCAACATAACTACCTACCTCATCACTCTCCCCCTTTGCTTCAACAACATTTTTCTCCTACTTCTCATCAATCACCTTCTTTTTTCTTCTTCTCGAGATTTGCCATCTTCTCAACCTGCTGCTTCAGGGCAGACCTGGTAGCCAGCCTTCTAGGTATTGTCTGAGCAGAAGGCTTATCATCACTCTCATTTTCACCCTGAGAGTTCTCATCACTCTCATCCACTAACCTGCTTTTTGACATAGATTTTCCCCCTTCCAATAGGCTTCTTCTCTTATCTGTTTCGGGCTTTGTTTCACTCACAAATACTACCTCCTCTTCTTCCTCCTCTCCCATCAGCTTCTCATCCTCTTCCCCAAACATCCTTTTAACACTTTTCTTTTGTTTCTCTACAGGTTCTCACTTGCATCATCAGCATCCTCAATTTTTTCATCTTTCTCTCCCTCAGAGTCAGTCCAGTCAAGTTCTGCATCCTCAGCCACTGCAGAAACTAAGCAAAAGCCAGGTTCTTGACTCAATTCCTTAGTAGCTTAAACAGAACTTGGTCCCCCACCTACTGAACCTTCTAACACAACCATCACATGAACCTTCTCAACAGGAGCAGCCTCCGAACTAGGTTCGTTGACTGAGCCTTTTTGAGACTCGGCAGAATCCTCTTCTCTCAATCTTTCCAACACATTTTCAACTACATTGACTTCCTCTACTTTTTCAGTCACTACAGGAACATGAAACCCAATCTTAGAAACTAAGTCCTCCTGCACAATCAGCAAATTTTCTCCACTAACATTCCCCATATCAGTTATACCACTAGGTTCTACTGATTCTACAATTTCATCTAACCCTTTAACTAAAATTTCAGAATTCAACTTCAGACTCTAAAGCAGTAGAACTAGTTAGGGTTGAATCATCTCTTACCTCAACTGATTTTTCAACGACGACTGGAGACGCCGATGTCGGAAGCGAGGGTCTGGCAACCATTTTCTTGGAACCCTTCTTTCCTGCTCTTTTGAGGAATTTTACCCTTGCTTTGACGATTCTTTCAGCGAGAGTAGAGGCAGGAGGTTTGAGAGTGGATTCTTTAGAAGTATGGGTTTCTGAGGTCTTTGCTGGAGAGGTGGATGATGATTGTGCTTGAGACATGATAATTTTGGTTAGGATTTCTGAAAGAGAATTTTTTGTTTTGTATTTTAGAGAGAGAGTGAACAGAGTAGAGAGAAGTTTTGCAAGTGAATTTCTTTCTTTTCCTTTCAATTTTGAGAAGAAGTAACGGTGGGGTAGGATTTCTCTATCGAATAGGTAGTAATGATGGCAATGAAATCGGGAAAGTGTAGGAGTTGACAGTTATTAACACTTACCCAAATAAGACTTCTAGAATAAGTAGGGTCAGTTAGAGTCTTATAGAAGTATAACCACAAAAGAAATTGTTCCTATAATTATGGGCGGTTACATAAAGATGGAAGGTTTCCTTGATGCACGCTCCTCAAACAATCAATTTCAGTTATGACACTTAACATAAATAGCTATGTAGATGTACTTGGACATGGTTCCTCATGCTTGTCTCCTTCTACATACCCTGTAGGTTATTTCATAGGAACACATTAGCATATTCTAATGGTACTCAGTTGAACAAGTATACTTAAATAAAGTACAAAATTAGACTGGACAATAGCAACTATAGTTACAAAATAATGAACACTTAACTAACCAATCCTTGGGGAATAAATGCTGAGTCATCTGTGTATTTTGGTCATCCCTAACTCCAAGTTGTTCCTCTCAAATTGAACTTTATTCAGTGCTTTGGTAAAGATGTCAGCAATTTGGTCTTCAGTCCTACAAGAATTCATGGTGATTAGACCCTTCTCCACATTATCTCTAAGAAAGTGGTGTCTAATATTAATGTGCTTTGTCTTTTTATGTTGGACTGGATTCTTGGCAATATTCACTGCACTTGTGTTATCACAGAAAATAGGCACAGCTCCACATTTAATTCCAAAGTCCTCCAACTTCTGTTTGATCCAAAGCAATTGTGAGCAGCATGATGCAGCTGCTACATACTCTGCTTCTGCAGTAGACAAGGCTACTGAGTTCTGCTTCTTTGTAGTCCAAGAGACTAGGCAAGGACCAAGAAAGTGTGACATCCCTGAAGTGATTTTCCTGTCCACCATATGACCTGCATAATCAGCATCAGCAAAGCCAATTAGTTCAAAAGTACCTCCTCTTGGGTACTATAGACATAAATCCTGAGTTCCCTTCAAATATCTCAAGATTCTCTTCACAGCTGTTAAATGTGATTCCTTAGGCTTGGACTGGAATCTAGCACACAGTCCCACGCTGTATACAATATCATGTCGACTAGCTGTGAGATACAGGAGTGAACCTATAATTCCTCTATATTTTGTCTTATTTGTAGAAGGACCTAGTTCGTCCATATCTAGCTTTATTCCAGGAGCAATAGGTGTGGATATTTATTTTGCTCCTTCCATGTCGAACTTCTTTAAGAGTTCCTTGATATGTTTTTGTTGGTGAATCATAGTTCCTTCAGGGGTCTGCTTGATCTGCAATCCTAGGAAGAAATTGAGTTCTCCCACCATGCTCATTTCGAATTCACTACCCATCAATTCAGCACATCCCTTGCATAATTCCTTATTAGTGGCACCAAAAATGATGTCATCAACATATACCTGAACCACCAATAGATCATTTCCTTTCTTCTTCAAGAACAATGTGTTATCAATATTTCCTCTTGAAAAACCACTCTTCAGTAAGAATCATGACAATCTTTCATACCATGCTCTGGGGGCAGTGGTTTCTTGAATCCTAGCCCTTGTTTTCTTGAATCCTAGCCCTTGTTTTCCTTTGTTCTGGTTTTCAAGAACCCAATTCATTGCCTCAGAGGATTTGTTCTATTTTTTTAATCTGGTAAGCTCATAGTCAGATTTTTCAACCTTTTGTTTAGAATCTTATTTTTTTCAGTTTCCTGATATAGGATCTCATTTGTTCTTTTAAGTTCATTTTCAAGAAAGGTTTGAACTTCACTTATTACTTGCTTACTATTAACACTCTCCTTCAACTGATTCAATTCCATTTCTAATTCTGAGATCTTAGAGTTTGACACAAGAGCCCGCCCTTTCAAAACAACATTAATTTCTTCCAGCTCCATGTTTTGTTCTTGAAGACTTTTCTGTTTTGTTCTAAGATCACTCATATCTTTAATCAATTTATCTTTCTCAGTCTTTACCTTTTCATAACCCTCTATTAAGGTGGCAGTTATTAGAATCAAGTTTTCAGTAGAGTATGTGTGCAAATTTTCTTTCAGTTCAGAAAGACATACCTCTGCAAAATGAGCAACTTCTTCTCCAACTGTTGCCATAAGGGCTGAGTCCTTCTTCTGGTCATCTTCTGTGTACATCTCTTTCAGCTTCTCTCAAATTTCTTTGGCAGACTTGTACTCAAGAACCTTTGCTAGCACATCAGTTGTCAACCCTTTTCTCAAGTATAACATAGCTTTGGCATTTGCTTGCAACCAATCTAAGTCTTGAGGATCAAGTTCTTCTACCAACTTTGGAACCAAGATTTCGTTTGCTACTCTCTTCACGGTAACATGAGGTCCTCGTTTTACGATCAACCAGAGACTGTAATCCATTGCTTGAAGGAAGATTTTCATTTGTTTCTTCCACCACTTGTAGCTTGTACCATTAAACATAGGTGGCTTTGAAGGATCTCTTCCTCCTTTGAACTCCCATAGATCCTCCTTGTCTGAACTTTCACTTGATAATCTCATCAATGCTAGTGGAGACTCATCCTCAGATTCCTTTTCTTGATCAAATTCACTATCAGTAGGTCCCCATGTAGCATAGAAGGCTTCCTTCCTCTTCCTTCTTTCAGCTCTGAAGTTTGGAGGTCGGCTGAACTTTTTCTTGTCTTTATCAATATCTTTTGATGCCTTCTTCTCATTTTCCTTCGTAGCTTTATTCTTCATCCACTCGACTTCCCATATTGGACAATCCATAACTGCATGGTCCTTCTTAAAGCATTTAAAGCATCCTGAGTAGTCTGGATTGTCAACAATGTTCTTTCTTCCAAAGCCTTCTTTGTTATTTCTTTTGAATCCTTTGAACTTTCCCAGATTGAATTTCTACCTCAAAGCACTGACCATAGCGGCTTCAACTGACTGCAAGTCAACGTATTCCTCAGATTCATCAGTTGCTTCAAGTGCAGAGTCTTGTCCTTCTTGGGTACTGGTTTACTTTTTGACTCTTTCATCATCTCATGTGTTTTCAAACTTCCAACCAGTTCCTCAAGTTTTATGAATCTAAGAGGTTTGGACTCAATGATAGCAGTCATCTTGGGTTCCCAGGCATCAGGAAGTACATTCAAAACCTTGTAACCATCTCCACTTGTGGCAGCTCCATATCCAGAGACCTCATCTCGTTTGTGATGATGGTCAACCTTGTCATCATGTCTTGTATTGATTCCTTCTCTCCCATAGTGAACAACTCAAATTGTTTTTTCAGCATTCTTCTCTTGGAGTCCTTCACTTCAGTGGTTCCTTCATGCGCGACTTCCAGGGCATCCTAAATTTTCTTAGCCGTCTTATAAGATGAGACTCTATTGAACTCTTCAAGACCAAGCCCACAAGTTACCAAACGTTTGGCTTTGAATTCTTTTCAACCATCTTATAGTCACCCTCATTGAACTCTACTTTCGACTTGGGTTCTTCTCGAGCAGCAGCTCCTTCCCCAACTACTTTGGTAGGAATTAAGTTTCCTTCAGAAACTATAAGCCAGAGTTGATAATCCTCAGCACAAATATAGTTCTCCATTCTGTTCTTCTACCAAGCGTAGTACTGCCCATTGAACTTTGGGGTGCCTCAGTACCGACTCTCCTTCAGTGATAGTAGGTGGTGCACTCATGATTTTGATCCTTCTGAAGGTGTTAACCTAGAATGAGAAGACCTGCTCTGATACCACTTGTTATAATCTAAGCACCTCCTAAGGACACTAGAAGGGGGGTTGAATAGTGTCTATCAATTTTTCTTTGAGAACCAGATTCCTAGCGTCAAGAACCTTGTTCTCGACTCACCGGTTTTCCACTGCAAACACCTCAACACACAAAAATAGCAAACTCAAGAAACACGGTATTTTTACGTGGAAAACTCCTTGCTCAAGGGGAAAAAATCACAACCCACACTCTGGGATTTTCGAACCAATCCACTAACATAATGAGCAAGTTTTAGATTATAAAACTCTGTAACCAAGAGGCTACACTCTAGACCCTAATCACTCAACAAAGCTAAACTCTAGCTTTACAAAGTAATCTCACAAAGGTTCACCTAATACAATTACTTCTAAAGTAAGCATATAGGTAAAACAGTGATAGTACCAATTAAGACAACTTACAAACCAAGGACCTAGACAGAATATCTAGATTTCCGCAATATTGACTTTGTATTCATTTATTTTAGATACTTTAATTTTATAGAAAAGTTTTTTAAAACCTCTGTGACCAACTATAGATAAGATTTCATATGCCAATGGAAAATTATATTAAAGATTTAGTCATAAAAGGATTCTATTTAATCTTCTTCTTAGTTACTACTCCCTTCGTCCCAAAATGAGTGTCTGGGTTTGACCGTGTACAGAGTTTAAGAAAATAAGGAAGACTTTTAAATTCTGTGGTTTAAAATGATAGGTGTGTGTAATGTGGGCCAGTGTCTTTAAATCCTGTAGTCCAAAACAAATCTTAAATTTAAAGAGTTGCCATAAAAGGAAAGAGGCACTCATTTTGGGACAAACAAAAAAAGAAAGGTAGACACTCATTTTGGGACGAAGGGAGTACTAATTTTAGTTATTAATTATTTTGACAGGCTTTATTTATGGAGCAACCTAACGCTACAGAAAATCAGAGTGTTCAACATAAAATACCCGATCATGGCAAGGAAGATATTACAACAACAAGTTCCAAAAAAGATATTCCTTCTCGACCACCTCAAAAAAAAAAAAAAAAAAAAAAAAAAAAAAAAAAAAAAAGAACCAACCCGAAAGTCCCTCAAAAGAAAAATAATGATCAAGGATCACAAGCTTGGCATCATTTTACTATAATTGAAGGAAGTGAACCACCTAAAGCTACATGTGATCATTGTAAAGCAGAAATTACTGCTTCAGGGCGAAATGGCACTTCAGGCATGTAGAACTATTTGGATCGTTGTAAGTTGTATCCTTACAGAAGAGAGAAAAATCAAAAATCCATAACTGATTTTACAATCGATGGTGGGAGCGGTGATGCAAAAGAAAGGGATAAATTAAGGCCACTTAATGTAGATGAAGTTAGAAAAGAGTTAGCTGCCATGATTATAATTGATGAATTGCCTTTTAAGGTTGTAGAAGGGGAAGGGTTTCAAAGATATAGTAGAGTGCTAGAACCAAGATTTATAATTCCCTCGAGAAACACTGTTCCAAGAGACTGTTTAGAGCTTTATGCTAAAGAGAAATCAAAATTGTAAAAAATAATTAAAAAGCATCGTTTGTGCCTTACCACAGATACTTGGACGTTAATTCAGAACTTAAATTATATGTGCCTCACCGCACATTGGATTGACGATGATTGGTTATACCAAAAGAGGATTTTAAATTTTCAACTTGTAGAGAGTCATGCAGGAAAAGTTATTGGTAGATCCATTGAGGAAGCTTTGATTAATTGGGGAATTAAAAGTATTTTTACTAAGACAGTAGATAATTCCAGTTCGAATGATACTTGCCTTGATTATTTGATGAAGTGTGTAACTTGGAAAGATTCAATTTTAGAAAATAAATACATGCATGTTAGATGTGCTGTCCATATTGTTAATCTGATTGTAAAAGAAGGCTTGGCAGAGCAAGATAAAGCAATTATTAGAATTCGAAATTCTATTAGATATTTGCGATCTTCTCCTGCTAAGTATGGTTTGTTCAAGAGATGTGTTGAAAAGGAGAAGATCTCATGTAAATACCTGGTTTGTCTTGATATTGATACTAGATGGAATTCCACATATAAAGTGTTAGAATATGTTGAGAAATTTGAGAAAGCTTTTGTAAGGATGGAATTAGATGATTCAAATTATAAAAAGTACTTTGATGGAGGATATAACGGGGAGGGAGATGAAAGAAAAGATGGAAGAAATAATAAAGAAAAAGATAAAAAGTCACTGGAACTTCTAAGATTAATGATGTTGGTAATTTTTGTGAAGAAGTGAAAGATGGTAGGAAGAAGCCTGTGATTAAGAAAAAAAGAGATAAGAAAAATATTAGCCCTCCTAAGCATGAAGATTTTCAAGCTGCAAGATGCTTTGCAAAGTTCTTAAAATTATTTTATAGCGTGATATTGAAGTTTTCAAGCTCATTGTGTACTACCTCTAACATATTTTTTCGTGAATTGGTTGCTATTCATTCTGCAATTGGAGCTCTTTTTGTTCATGAGGATGATGACATGAGAAACATGGCAGTTAAAATGATGATGAAATTTGATAAGTATTGGTCTTATAACAACAAGACTAATTACTTGTTATTTGTTGCAATTGTTCTGGATCCACGTTTAAAGTTAAATTATGTTGAGTTTTGCTTTGGTGAAATGTATGGTCGTGATAGTGTCTTAGCAAGATCAAGGAGTGCTAGTGTGGCTGAAAGTTTGGATGAGTTATATCATGAGTATAAGAAATTATATGTATGTGAGCAAGTCAAAATTGAGGATTTAACGTCGAAGAGGTTTCTTATGGCATGGATATTGATGAATGTGATAAAATTTTAGACTTTCTTGATTCTCAATTTGCAAAGTGCATGGAATCTCTAAAGAAGACGGAGAATGCTTTAGAAATAACCTAATACTTGAATAAAGAGTTGATAGAAAAGAAAATTGAGTTTGATATCTTGGCTTGGTGGAAAGAAAATAGAGCTAAATTTCCAATACTTTCAAAGTTGGCCAAGGATGTTTTAGCCGTTCCAGTGTCTGCCGTATCCAATGAACAAGCCTTTAGTACCAGTGGCCGAGTAATTGATCCATTTAGGAGTTCTTTAACTCCTAAAACAGTGGAAGCTCTTATTTGTGCTCAAAATTGGTTATGTTCTTCTAATATTAATTTGCGCGAATCATTGGATTATATTGAAGAGCTCGAGGAGATTGACGAAGGTAATAATGTTATTTTAAATTTAATTATTTTTTTGTTATTCATGTGAAATACTACAATATTTATCAGCTTTTTTTTTTTGTGTTCTTTTACAGATTGCCTTAATTATGCTCGGACCATCATAGTTGATCTTGACAAACAAGTTAGGTCCAACACTCTTACAGGCAAGACAATTTTGTTATTTAGATTTCCATTTAATACACTTTTTTTCTATGAAGTAATATGACAAATTATTTTTCTTTTCGTATTTCAGATTGAAGTTTACATGGCGTTTTGATAAGCCTTTACTCTTGACTACTGATGCCAGCATTTTTTACTTGATGGATTGCACTTGCAGCTTGTGCTTTCTCAATTCATTGATTGTTTATTATTTTATATGCTAGGAATACTTGATTACATATTAGTAGAAATTGAGAAGCAGCAAACAACTTGTCATAGTACTGTGACTTAGTTATCTACGTTTTTTAGGCACTGTTTCTTTTTATAGTGTCTTGTATTATACTAATTACTATTGCGACTTTAAACTTTTAGTTTTGTTAAATTTTACATGTTTTGTTATATAGCTTCTCAATAAAAATAACCGAAAAATTAACCGAACAGAATCGAAACCGATGAAAAACCGATACGATTGGGATGGTTTCAAAAAGTCTAATTTAGGTTATACGCCATAGAATAACCGAAAAATTGGTACGGTACAAAATTTTAAAAATAACCGGCCGAACCGACACCGTCCTACACGGCACAACCTCTTTTCGCTGACTAGGATGCATACTTGTTCACGCGCCACTCTTCCTAGTTTGGCAGGGATTTACAACCCTCAATCTTTTCGATCAGTCGTGCCCTTCTTTCCAAGGACCAGGTCCTCCTTCAGAACCACTAGGTCCTTCGTTTGTCATTCTTCAATACATTTACCAACACATACGAAATTAATCACAGCTAGCATTGCATCTCTATATATTATGTTTATCTGGCAGCTGGTTTGTTGACTTCCCCACACATACTCGAGTCAATGTGACACATTCAGTCCTACATTCCAAAAAGTGATTATGTTTTTTATTTTGACCCTAAAAAAAAGTGAAAAAAATAATATTGGGAGTGTGAATCCCGGGTTTCTGCTGGAAAGAGTTAACTAACGGAATTTGTAATTCTTTAATTTCTTGATTGATTTTGCTCCTTGGCACATGGTTTGTATACATATAGAGACTCCATACAGAATACAAAGTAGTAAAATCTTTATCAAAGAAACCTTATAGGAGATGGAAGCTTTGGCTATCTATTTTTAACACCTAGTAGAGATTATTCAAATTCAATGCGTCGAAGCAGTATTTTTGAGGAACTCCTCTCGATACATTTTAAAATTAAAATAAAGAGATAAATACTAAATATGTATACCTACGGATTCTCCTCAATACATTTTAAAGGAAAAAAATAATAAATCCTAAATATGTCTTCCGAGTGACTTCCCTCATTACATTTTATAAAAAAAAATTATAATGATAAATTCTAATTAAATCTTCCAGGAGACTCCCCTTGGTAATTAAAAAAATTAAAAATTGAAATTACTTCAAAGGGACTCCCCTCGGCAATAAAAACATAGATCTTTCGATACACCCCTTTTTTTCTTTCCCTTCTCTTTTCTTTCCTCGTTCTTCTTATTTTCTCCATCCCACCCCGCTGCTACAACCCCCCCCCCAACCCCAACTATGTCGCCCGATGGCACCGCTTTGCCTTCAGGTAATGTTAGCAGTGCCACCGGAAACCTCCAAGATTAGTTTTCTGTTATTTTTTCAGTTGTTTGTTTATTTTTTATTTATACTAATGAAATTGTAAATGTGTAGGTGTAATTGCTTTATAAGTTTAAATTCATTAAATAGTGTCAAATTTTCTTAAAAATATTTGGTGTTGTTTTATATTTACTTATTGATTGCTGATGTAGTTGCTCTTTGGTGTGAGTATAAGTGCTTAGATAATATCCTTGGTGTTGAAGTCTGCCTTTTAGAACATTTAAGTATGAAAATTTGCAGTTCTATGTCTTCCGATGGTGGAAATGCCAAGTTAATTAAACTAAAGCATCTTTAAGTGTTTAATTTTTTTGTTGTTTAGTTTACTTATATTTAATTGGATAGCCAAACTTCTATTCATCCCCTCTCTAAAACGCTCATTAAGATGGATATTCATTCCTTTCAGAGGACGCAGACTTGTTTATTTTGAACATTCATTATGGGCTTACTAGCTAGTGATACATCAGTAAGTGTGGAATATAAATATTAAGAAATAAATTTTAAATAATACCGAAGGGTGTCCCTCAAAGATAAATTAAATAAATTATTTGTATCCTCACCGATGTTCCTTGGAAGGCATTAAATTATTTAATATTTTTCTTTATTGAAGGAAATCTCTATGAACGATTTAAAATTCATTGTCTATGGAAATTTTTACCGAATGATGTCTGTCGGAGCGCCATCAAAAACTTCTACCGGTCATCCCTCGGAAGGTGCACAACGACTACAATATTTCAATGGACGTATCCTGACGGGCTTCCGTCGGAATTTCGTGTTTCCGAGGAAAATCCGACATAAGTGTCCCTCGGAAAAATCCATTTTTCTAGTAATGAAACTGTCCCAACGACTTCCAATACTCAATATTGTAATTTATAATTGGGTATTTGCGTTTATCCTTTTTAGGACGAGTTTTGGACGTGATCAGTATTCTTGGACTTGGGCGCAAGTCAATTCTAAAAACTAGTTTAAAGGGAGGGTGATTGCCTATACCTTAAAGAGACAAATTACTTCATGCCACAACGTGAGATTCAAAGAAAAAGAAACAATTTAAAGTAGGATCTAAGCTTTACAAATCTTTTGAGTACGCAAATATAAGTCTTGATTATGCCAATATTATTATTCTGGTTACATCATCCAAACATATTAAAAAAGACAGAATCTATCATTTTAATCATTAAACATGTCATTAGGAAAAAACTGAAACTCATTTAAATTCACGGTTGATGAATGTGATGAAAAGAATTAATGGAACCCATGAAGACGCATGGATAGAATTGCAAGCGAACAATACGTAAAAAAATCAAGTCCTACATGATTTAATGGAACTATCGATATATTTGAATAAGAAAATAGTGTGTTTAGCTATATCAATATTGTACATCGGCTAGCCTGAGAAAACAAAAAAGAGAGACTAAAAAAAAGATCGTACATTGACTAGCTAACTGATTATGGCTCTTTATTGGACCACTATACTCGAATCAGACTCGTTTATCTTAATCATGGCGATGGCATTTTCCATCCTATTCCTTTTATTATTTTTATTAGTTAAACAGATTGATTACATTAAAAGTTCCCCATCCACTTGACACATGAACCTGAAAGAAAAGAATAAACAAATAAAGATAAATCATTAGTGTCATAATAATTTATTTTTACAAATCCCCACGAAAACAAAGAGTTAATTATACCGGTGGTCACTCAATTATTGTTACATTACCACAAAGTTATTTTTATTTCTTTTGTTATCCAAAAATCACCCAATTATTGCTTATTACCACAAAGTCACTTTTGTTTCTTTTGTTATCCAAAAGTCACACAATTTTCCTCCGGTCTACACTAAAGTCACTCTAGCCGAATTTTTCTTAAAACTCACTGGAAAAATGATGTGGCGTTATTAATTAAAAATAATCTTCCTTAATTATATTAACAAATTTTTTAATCCATTGCATTAATTTTACCCAACCCAAGACACAAACTCATTTCACTACTTAACCCTGCAGTTGATTGTGTAAATATTTCTAGTTTACTGTCCTGTTAAACGGGACTAAGAATTACCGAAGAAAGATTTCTTCTAGATGGTTCACCAGAAAATCCACTCGAGTTCATTCACATTCAGATTGCCAATGTAGAATCCAAGTTTTCCAGCGCTATTATTGATTCTAGAGATATTAGAGTGGAGGGCAGGGTTAGAGATGGAAATCCTCATTTAACAAAAGAATCTTTTAAATTGGATGTGAGCTTAGACTGCAGTATCATTCTATGCACACAGTTTGATTAGCCAGGAATGATTGGAAAGGGGGGAAGCATCTTGTTTGAGGAGAATGTGAATGTACGCTTCACGAGTGTTGGAAGGATTGCTCCAAGAAAGCATGTTGTGATGGCTATTGGGGTGGATGAGCGACCAATTAAGAAGACATTATATTGAAGAGAATTGGTAAAATTTATGCTGGTAAAATTAGTAGTGAAATGAGTTTGGGTCTTGGGTTGGGTAAAATTAATGTAATGGGTTAAAAAATTTATTTAATATAATTAAGAAATATCATTTTCAATTAATAATGTCACATCATTTTTCCGGTGAGTTTTAAGTAAAATTCGGCTAGAGTGACTTTGGTGCAGGAGAAAAGTTGAGTGACTTTTGGGTAATAAAAGAAACAAAAGTAACTTTGTGGTAATGAAGCAATAGTTGAGTGACCACCGGTAAAATTAACTCCAAAAGCAAAAGCCACTATTTAAGACATGTAATTATTTAATTCATTTGATAATCGGAACTAACTCACCTGATTTATACAGATTCACTTTGTAAAGGCTTTTATACTTCTCATTAAGAGCTATATATATATTATATATAGCTCGAACCATACCTGATTAAGGGTCCAGAAATTTCATCTTTACTAAATTACTGGGGAACAGAACTAGAGTTTTTTAGTAACATGCCCTCCGATCCCAAGAAGGTCAACATGCCATATATGCCCACGTGTTGCTAGGCCATAGGTTGGAACGTCATAACACAATGGCAAAAATTGGTATATATGCACATAAATCCATATACATGTTCCCCTTATTTGTTAGCACTTCATTATTCCTTTGTGATACAAGTATTACCTCTCTCTCTCTCTTCAAATTTTCATAGTTAGCCATCAATTGTAGAATAAGAAGAAGAAGCCAATATAACCAAGAAACAGATATTGTTTATCTTTCATATATTAAGTTGAGAGGAAAATGGACTTGAATCTAAAGGAAACTGAGCTATGCTTGGGACTGCCTGGTGGTGGAGAATTAAGGGGTCTTGCTGAGAATAATAATGAGTCCATCAATAAGAAACGAGGGTTCTCTGAGACTGTTGATCTGAAACTCAACCTTCAATCCAGTGATTCTTCTGCCAATATGGAACTGAAAGAGAAGATGAAGAATGTTCCTTCAAAGGAAACTTGCAAAAAGGACTCAGCCAAGCCACCAGCCAAGTGAGTGATCCCTTTCCTTTCTCTTCTTTTTTACAAAACATTCATTAGTACAATTCCCTCCATTACATTGTAAACTTGTGAGTTTCTACTAAAACGATAAGGAGAGACTAGCAATTCCAATAATGAGCTTATAGTTCAACCACTAACTTTTAGGAAAACGAAATTTTAAATTTATTTTCACCTTGTATGTTGTCAATTAACAATCTTTCCAATAGAGAGTTATATATTCATGTTAAGAGTAGCTCATGAGTTTTACTTATTTATTTATCTACTTAATTTTCTAGTTTGTTAACACTGAAACTCTATGAAATTTGCAGGGCTCAAGTGGTGGGTTGGCCACCAGTGAGATCTTACAGGAAGAACATCATGGCACAAAAAGGTAACAATAATACTGAAGAAAGTGAGAAAGGAGGAATTAGCAACAATAGTGTGGCATTTGTGAAGGTCTCAATGGATGGTGCACCTTACCTTCGTAAGGTAGATTTGAAGATGTATAAAAGCTATCAAGAACTCTCTGATGCTTTAGCCAAGATGTTCAGCTCCTTTACTATGGGTAAGTCCTTAATTTTCTATAACATTTTAATTTTTATACATTGATCGTCACTAACATATTTATTTTATACATTTGGATCAAATTACCTATAAAATTAACTTCTTCTATTGTGACATGTTATAAAATATTATGCCTAAGTCCTAGTGGAGAGAGTTATCTGGTACTTGTGCTAGTGGAAGGTAGCATGCCGTAGTAGTTGATGTACGTCTAAGTTGGTTAAGACATCACTATTGTGAAGAAACATTTAAATACACTAGTAATATGTAAAAGTATAAAAGTTTATATCGTCAATTTATATAAGTTGAGTTCTTTCAAGACTAATTAATAACCCTCATAATGAACTCCTTATCAAAAGAAAAAACTCTCATAACTGAACCAAAAAAAAAAAGTTCCTTTCAATCAGAAATATGGTATGATATGATTTACCTTAAGAAATGGATATATAAAGAAAAATGAATGACGGAGGATGAAGGAGTAAGGTCATGGTTCTTCAGCACTTCTTATTTAGAGTTCTTAATTAATGAACAGTTTTGAAGACTAAATTCTTGATGCAAGTACAAGTTTTTCAAGAAAATGTCATATATATTTTTGAATGTAACTACTCGGTATATTATTTTATTTTTTAAAAAAAAGGAAGGTATACTATAAGTTTATGCGTTTTCAGAAAAGAATATTGAAAATATTAAAGAAAAAGAGTTACTAGATCTTTAGTACTATATCATATCTTAGGGATCATCTAGCTTTTTAATATGCATATAATGCATTGATGTTAATGTGTGATATATTTTTATTAACTAAACCATATACTTTTATAAGGTTGTAACTTGTAATATAGAACAATTTCACTTTTGTTAAATTGTCATCCTCTATGTATATGTTAACTTTTTTATAACAACGAAGTTGTTTTTGAAACCGAGTTTCATGTTTATGTTTTTGGGCTCTATAACAGTACCAGGAATATATTTATAAAGAACTTCATTAGGGAGAGATTTGACCATAGTAATACCACGAACTAATAATTATATGGCTTATATATTGATGCAGGTAATTATGGGGCCCAAGGAATGATAGATTTTATGAATGAGAGCAAACTGATGGATCTCCTCAACAGTTCTGACTATGTACCTTCCTATGAAGATAAGGATGGGGACTGGATGCTCGTGGGAGATGTACCTTGGGAGTAAGTCTTAAATTGCTCATTTCTGATTTCTCCTTAGTATCCATTAATTACCTTACCATTAATTAACTTATTTAAATGGGAAATTAAGTGAACTATGGATATGTCGTAATTAATTTCTCCGTCGACATCATATGATTTTATTCAGGATGTTTGTTGATTCGTGCAAACGTTTGCGCATAATGAAAGGATCGGAAGCTATTGAACTTGGTATGTGCTTTCATTCTTTTTAAGTTTCAAGAAAATACACTACATACCATTCATATACTTCATCTATTTTTTGCAATCTTAAAGTAAGATACTTATTTCTTCCCTTAAATATCTCACTTAATTAGATGTTGTATAGTTGAAATAGTAAAGGAGAATTGGAGAAAGTTTGTACATAATAAATGACTTCTTTTTTCTAAACCATCATAGATTTTAAAACAAATTCAGTTTGTTAAAATGGTTAATATTTGTGTGATCCAAGGGAGTCAACCCTTGGCAAGTGAATTCAAATGATATTAGTTGCTAAAAAAGTTAGTTATTTATATGTGTATGTTACAAGCTAAATATAGTAAAAGACGTGATAAATATAAGGGTTGAGTCTCCTTAACTTTAAACAAAGCTTGATTTTGCCTACTTTTATAAAAGTTGAATTCGTTTAATGAAAATATGATCCGCCAATGTTATGATCAGATGAACAATTTTCTTAATGTCCCAAATTGATTTATTAATTTGTTGAATTTTAGCACCAAGAGCCATGGAGAAATGCAAGAGCAGGAGCTGAGCCATTAATTCAGCAACTCATGGAGACTTTAAAATGTTGATGAAGAAGCTGTTGTAAAAGGAGGATTTGTGTCTGCATTTGTATTGTCAGTATATATTCTAGAAAAGATCTTTGGACAAGAAGCAACAAACTGAAAGAAAGGAAAAAACAATTGTCTGGCTTGTTTATTACTAATGGGTTTGCTCAATAATTGTCCCTCAATTTCATTCCTTTTTCATTTTTTGCTTG
This sequence comes from Petunia x hybrida, assembly GCA_037355625.1. Taxonomy (NCBI): domain Eukaryota; kingdom Viridiplantae; phylum Streptophyta; class Magnoliopsida; order Solanales; family Solanaceae; genus Petunia; species Petunia x hybrida. The sequence continues at coordinate 4,197,476 of JBBBVM010000031.1, forward strand.
GGTTGTTGTTCTTATCCTCACTGTCACAGCGGTTGTTGTTCTTATTCCAGTAACCAGATTTTTTTGCATCATGTATCTTAATTAATTTAACTTGTTGTATAATCAATATTTATTTAATCGAATAGTTATTATTGTGGAGTCTACGTTTAGAGGGAACATAGCCATGTGCATGTAGGTGGGGTTTCCCTTCCGAGCCAATAGTTTGGAGCATTTCCTTGTAATAATAGTTTTAGTTTGGCTGGTACGTGTAGGGATGGACTCCATGGATTTTAATGGCTTTGAATTTCATAATGTGTGTACCGTGGAGGGTATGATTAGGGGCACATTACATGCACCTTGCCAGTTGCCATAGTAGTTGTATTGTATAAACTCTCTCCAGTCTATGCTTAATATTCTTGCCCATCCTTACGAAAAGCATTTAAATAACTTAATCAAAATAGCTTTCGACTAAAGTGTTCTCTTTTTTTTTTTTCTAAATGTATATTTGATTAAAACATTCCACTATTTCGAGCTGTATTTCTTGTCAGAGACGGAACTAGAATTAATTTTTATGAATTCGATTTTGGGTTCTTACCATTAAAACCAATGCAGATAAAAGCTTATGGATTCAAATATTTATTTTAGTTGAAACTGAGTTGAGTTCTAACTACTAAACCCTCCTGCTGCACAGTTCATTCATCTCTTTGTTGCATAAAATATGATTCATTCTAGGATCTAACAGAGAATTAAGGACTCCATATCTGGTAACAAATAAAAATAATTAATTTTCGACAAGTTGAGGAAACTTAAATGAGGAAGAAAACGGGAAATTTTGATCAGTACCCATTTTTGAACGCGCTCATTGGGGACTATCCAGCGTTTCAAAATTCATTGAAGAATAGCCAAAAATTCGCGCACACTTAAGCTCCATTAGCGTTGGAAAAACATCTCAGATTAGTCCCATAACAAAAAACTAGGGTTGTTATGGGACTGAAGAAGTCTCATAATAAAATAATCTCATAACAAAATAATCTCATAACAAAATAATGAGATTTATTCCCATAACAAAGGTCCCATCAAAGGGATAAATCTCATTATTTTGTTATGAGACTTTATATATAAAGCTTCAGTCTCATAACAAAATGTTGGGGTTAGTTTACTGAAGCTTCCCGGTATAAATACTAGGGCTTGAACAAAACTTGTTCAAAGCCCCAGTATTTATACTGGGATTTGTCCGGAGGTGGCTATTTCTCGCGAATTTATTTTTGACGGCTACAAACCAATTAGCGCGCGCCAAACAGGCCCCGACACGAAATTTTTACGAAGAAAACCAACCTAAAATCTCATTTTTCATTCCTGACCCATTTTTTACTTTTTCAAGTTTCTACTCAGTGTTTGGTACCCATTTTGAACTATGACTAATCCAAATTCGCATAGAAAAGTCACACTTTGGGGTAGTGTGCTCCTTACTAAAAGTAAGTCTTTGAATTGAAAATATATTTGCTTGAAAAAATGAAAATAAAAGAGACATGTAACTGGACCATGAGCTGAAGCAGAATACCAGCAACAAAGTTGATTACATGTGCATTTATAACGCTAAAGTAACTTCTCAAAGAGTTGAGGTGTGAAAGAGATATACACACCAATGATGGATTGTCGACAAGCTGCACTAGAAATGATACTCAGACCTAAAACCTCTAATTAAGGGTAAATGGCACTTACTGCACGATCACAACATTTGATGCCATGTGAAAAAATATCCTAGTCATAAGGAGAAAGTGACTTTATTTAGTTCCCTTCATACTTCAAAATTTCGACCTTCATCATTTGCCATCAGCTAAACAATATACAGATCGCCTTTTTGCTTCAAAAATAGATAATCTACTTTTAACGTTTTCCTTAAAATTTGGCTGTAGAGTACCAATGAGAAGTATACACATATGAATACAGAGAAGTAGATGTTATTTCCAAACAGGAAAAAAGAGTCATATCATGCATCATACATTCATTTATTTTCGTGTATATCAAGTTGGGAGTAAGCACTTACCACAAGACTTCTGCCTTGCTACAAGATTCCATGTCCTATACCTCCAACCGAAAAACCTTTCCAACATAGGCACATGCCATTGACACCAAATATGCTATAGTTCATCTTGCTTGTGGAAAAATCTGTTTTTATAAGAAACAAATAATTGAGAGAGCATACTGTTCATGTATATTGAAACTTCAAAGCACCCCAGCTCCCAAACCTAAAATTTTCTATAATCATCCTTCCAGCTAAGCACAGGGCAACTCTCACATGCAAAGATTTAAGCCAACTCCAATGTGTCCCAGGAAGCACAGGATTAACAGCACTAACAAAAAATGTTCACAAACAAACTATGAAACATAACAGAAAGGAGTTATCATAGAACCATAAAAAATCAACATCAAGAAATTGGGGAACACATGGATGTGCTGCAAAATCAGGGGAAAAGTTGAACATAAAAGGTTGATGTGAGCATCATGTCCTCCCACAAATTGAGCTTTTGAAAAAGAAACGCCTCAACACATCAATGTCTAGACAAAGACAAATAACAAATTAACATTTTTCTGCTTAGCAAAAACCTCAAAGTCTATCAGCTGAGCACTGCTATCCCAGACTAACATATTTCATAACCATGACCTTCATTTAGTAAAAGAAGGCACTAGATAACCTTATATACTAACTTCAGAGGAATGAACCTTGAGGAGCACAAATACACCATATCACTTCAGAGGGATGAACCTTGAGGAGTGAGTAGCACCGATACCGGGTCTCCCGTGCTTGACAGGCTTGTATGAGATTGAGAACTCAGCCAGATAGTGACCAATCATCTCAGGTTTCACCTCAATCTGATTGAATGTCTTTCCATTATAAATTCCAATGACACTTCCAATCATCTCAGGAACAATAATCATGTTCCTCAAATGAGTCTTGACAGGCTCTGGCTTCTCACCAGGTGGAGCCTCCCGTTTCTGCATTAAAATTCTCAAAATGAAAAAAGGTGGCACACCAAAAAGAGAACAAGCAATACCAAAATAATTTATTCAGTTAGAACCCATACAACAGTCAACACTGAAGAGACATAAAGAAAGTAATATAACTCAGAAACTTTAGTTACAATGAGTACATGTGAAGAAAGGTATGTGCAGCAGCTTGAGAAGCCATGTACAAACAAAATCCTCTAGAAACTGACTAAATTGATGTTATGACACTGATCCACCACACATAAAATCTCACTGGACTACCAGCCAGAGCTTAATTTCAGGATTAGTGATAACCTAAGGTGTATCCTGTTCAACCCTCTGATTGATACCACCCTGCCACTATGTCATTCATCGGAAACTAAGTTAAGCCTCAGTGGGATAAAACTCAAAGGGCAGGGTGAGCCCAAATGAGAAACCTATTTGAGGTTCTTTGGCTCAAATTAAAGAATAACGATAGCAAATGCAACCCCCCCCCCCCCCCACCCTCCTCCCAAAAAAAGAGAGAGAGAGAGAGATCAATTGTTTTACTCAATAATGTCATAAGCAGTCAAGTTTAGTTTTCCCCACGAAAATGGGACTACTTGTTTTTTTAATCAAAGCAAAAGTCCTTTTTGTGCTAAAAGCAACTATTTTTTCATTTGCTTCAACCCTTTCGACACACTCACTGGCACTCTATGGAGTTCACAAAAGAGACCCTTAATATTTTATACGATCATTCCGCAGGTCTACCTCCTTTACTATATACTTCAGGTTCTTATTTATTTTAGTTATTTTTTAATAAGATTATTTTATTACCTGTGTTGTCACACTCATTCTATGATTACCCTTCACTAATAACACCCTTTGTTGTGCCGATCCTCCAAAATGCCACCGTACCCCTGTCGGATCCTCCAAAAATGCATTACTTTTGGAGAATCCGATACGCATCCGACAACATTTTCGAAGGATCCGAGCAACATAGATAACACCAGCAAGAAGAATGGTAATTTTACTAACTTTTACATATCAAAAGTTGAATCATAACTTTACAATTATTTATAGCACCACAACACACCACTATTTCCACCCTATAGTTTCAACATTAGTGTTGCCAGTAAGAAACCAATTTTAGTGTGAAAATAGCATGTTTATCAGATTAGGAAGTTACTTTGTACACTGCATGAAATCAAAATTAGGTGTACTCTAGGACCAAACTTAATATACTTTACAGTTGTGAGCTTCGGAATGACAAAATTTCCCATTAGAAAATCCAAGTCACCAAAAACCAATGTTCAGATGTTAGCTAGAAAAAAGAAACTGAAGAAAAAAAAAACCTAAACTACATAGAGGCAATATGCATGAAACATCCAATAAATTAAAGACAATAAGTAATCTTCTCGTCATGGATTTCCCATCTATTATATCATATAAGCGGTCTGAAATGAATAGCAAACATATAAAGGACCATTCTGGTTACCATAGATTTTCAAAAGTAAGCTGTACCACAGTCAGTATTTGAAGTATATCTTTCCGATAGTATGACATGTTAATTTGCAGTGCATATTGTTATATGCCTAATGTGGTTAACATAATATGTGTTAAGGCATTAGTTTCTTCTCTAACACAGACTACAATGGATTGTGCTATTATCACTAGAACAAAGCCTAGGGCCTCAGCTACATCAAACTATATGTAGACATCCTAACAACACCAATAAAGCAATAAAGCAACTAAAACTAAACATGTACCCAGATTAAATCATTTAAGTACGAAGGCGTAAACGAAAGACTAATAGTTGAAATGCATACCGCCTTGCGCAGCTTCTTGATCAAGGCCATTGGCTTCCTCTTCAAACCTCTCTGGAACCTACAGACAAATATCACGCGTAATCGGACTAAACAAAACAAAATTTAGTTGGGGAATTTGTTTTGACTGGACACGGAGTTTAAGGAAAACCTTCGGCGAGGACGAGCATTGAAGAGCTTAACGAGGTCGTCAGTGGACATGTCAAGTAAAGCATCGAGATCAACGCCTCTGTAACTAAACTTCTTGAACGTTCTCTTCTTCGGCTGTCCTGCCGTCACATCAACTTCAACATCCGCCTGTTAAAACATACATCAATGTAAGAACAATAAACACAAAGAAAGAGTGGGAAAAAAACGTAAAATTTTGCAGTGTTGATGGTTATAAGAAAGTTACCATGACTGTAGTGTAGCAGCAAATGCACAGTAGGGGCTAGGGTTTTGTTACCATGATCTATATATGTTTTAGAGGATGAGAGATATTTGGGCTGAGAGCCTTTTCATTGATCTGCTATGTAAATATCACACTCTTGCGCAAAATGGATAGATCTGGTGCCGCTATCACAATTTTAGCCCCCTTAAGAAAAGTCTTATATTCTTTGCCTTAGAGCCCATTTGGGTGAGCTTAAAAGTGTCTTATAAGCTTATAAGCCCATTAATATATGTTTGGTAACTTAAAAAATTTAGGACTTATAAGCCATAAGTGGCTTTTAAGTCATTTTTTGACTTATAAACCACTTAAAATAAGCTGCTTATAAGCCCACCCAAACAGGCTCTTAGTCAAGAAAGGCACTCCTGGCCAGCTCCCTAAACTTGTCCACAAATATCACTCAGCTCACTAAATCCTGTCCTGTACCTCGTTGCTCCCTGGACCTATTCATTTTTGTGCCATCCAAGCATAAAATGCTGTGGGAGTTGAAAAATTGTGGAGCGTGTATATGAATGCGTCCTACATGGCATCCACATCATTTTTTAATTCCACATCAGATTTAACAAGATTAAAGGCAAAATATACACCCCATTTTCATTTTACAACAAAAAAAAACCCGACTACATCTCTTCTCCCAATTCGTAAAACTTTCACCTTCTGTACTAAAATCTTCCATAGCCGGCGTATTTTCTATTAGATTTAATCAAATTTTTGTCTTGTTCGTTGGGTTATCATGGAATGTTGACGATATTGCACAGTTGAACGGAATTAGGGCTTTTGATGATGATTTTGCAGAAGTAATTCAACAGTGTGTTCGTGGACAAGAAATAAGGGCTTTTGACAAATAAGTTCTCTTTTTCATTGTTCTAATATTTAATTGTTTAAGTGGATGGTATTTTTTAAATTACACTGCAAAATTAGGATTTTTTTCAAAGTTGGAGTTTTGTTAATTTAATACTTCTTGTAGTGTAATATGCCAGAGCCAGAGTATACTGTTGCTAGATTTCACCATGTGGGGTTATTTACTGGGGATTCAGGCCAAAAATATGTTGGGGAGAAGGATGTGTTTGGTTTTATCATTGATAAAGATCACTTTTCGTTAGTTGAACTATGTTCCTACACAAAAGATCTGGGTTATGAGAGTGTGGAAGCTTTTTTTCATTTTGACTCATCAACCCAAAAATTTATTTATATTAAGTCTGATTTTCACCTTTTAGACCTTGTGAAAGAGATTGTGCTGGTGTTTCTGAACCAACTGTTAAAAGCAGCAGTGTTAGAGCTGGTACTGCTGGTGCTGGAAAAAAAAAGGGAAGAGGAAGTGCTGATGTATCTGAGGCAGTTGCTAAAACCTCCAGTGTTAGAAGTGCCAATAAAAGACCAAAAGAGACAAGATATGGAATATTCATTGACCCTAAGACATCAAGAACAATCCTCAATGTAAGTTAAATTTGCACCATTAAGCTATACTTTCTTTCATATGATCTCGTTTTAAACTGTAAGCATTTCATTTTTTTTCAGCTTGGTACTGCATCTGAAAAGGTTGTCATGTGTGGGAAATATCTTAAAAGTGCAGCTGGTACCAACCTGATCTTGGTTTCCAACCAACATGCCTCAAATGGAAGGGTAAAAAGGCTATATCAACTGCACAACTTCAACAAATGAGAGACCCTAAGGCTCAAGCTACAAGAAAGCAAATAAGTACTACAACTTCAAGGGTCTCAGGCAGTTAAACTTGTGTCATTTTTAAGCTTTCTAGAACAATTCATGTTGTATTTTGTTTGTGTATGCTTATTAAGACAATTTGAAATAGGCACCTCTTGGTAGTGTTAACTTATTAAGACATTTTGAAACCCACTTTTGGGTACCTTTTTGTTGTGTTATGTGATATGTGTAACCAAAGATGTAGCCACTTTCGCAACGACACGACATGAACAATATACATTTTCATAGTTATCCATTTTTTTTTTTTAATAGAAGAATTTATGGCAAATAAACATGTAAAAAATGCCTAATATTGAAGAGGAATATTATGCATCAAAAATGTGAAAAAATTAAGTATGGAAGGCCATTTATATAAGGGGAATGAAAATTGGCCCTTTATTTACCGTTGCAAAGCCATTTCACCGTAAAAATCCATGCCTCACGCGCCCAATATTGTATGAAGACACGGTTTCTGTCATGTAGGCATTTTGTGCTTGGATGGCACAAAAATGAATAGGTCCAGGGAGCAACGAGGTACATGGCAGAGTTTAGGGAGCGGAGTGACTTTTGTGGGCAAGTTTAGGGAGCTGGCAACCAATTCTGCCTAAGAACAATAAACACACAGAAAGAGTGGGAAAAAAACGTAAAATTTTGCAATGTTGATGGTTATAAGAAAGTTACCATGATTGTAGTGTAGCAGCAAATGCACAGTAGGGGCTAGGGTTTTGTTACCATGATTTATATATGTTTTAGAGGATGAGAGATGTTTGGGCTGAGAGCCTTTTCATTGATCTGCTATGTAAATATCACACTCTTGCGCAAAATGGATAGATCTGGTGCCGCTATCACAATTTTAGCCCCCTTAAGAAAAGTCTTATATTCTTTGCATTAGAGCCCATTTGGGTGAGCTTAAAAGTGTCTTATAAGCTTATAAGCTCATTAATATATGTTTGGTAACTTAAAAAATTTAGGACTTATAAGACATAAGTGGCTTTTAAGTCACTTATTGACTTATAAGCCACTTAAAATAAGCTGCTTATAAGCCCACCCAAACAGGCTCTTAGTCAAGAAAGGCACTCCTGGCGATTGTCAAGTACTGCTGCTATTGGCGATTTCCGGGAGCATTTCCTGATAGGAATAAAAATTATAAGATTTTTCTTATAGGGACTAAAATTGTAACAGGATGATAGAAGTATTCTATTATTGTAATCATCCGGTGATTTATAAAATAGGACTCTTTTGATACCCTATCTCAATTTTATCCCCCATAATAAAAATTAAAATTTTTACCCCCGTCAAAAAGAAATCTTGGTGATCACCATGAGTCTTCCCTTAGTGACCTCTGACGATCTCCAAGTGTTTTTCCTAAAGGAAACTAAAACTGTAACAATTTTCTTATGAGGGCAAAAATTGGGCTAGATCTAACCACTTCACCTAAAACTTGTAAATGTCCCCAGTATAAGCCAAGTTTTTGTGTGGATTGATCACTTTTGAGTCTGGTCTTGAAATTCTGAACACTTTTTCAATGGTATTAAAATTTTGAGCACTATTTCATAAATGTAAAAGTAGCTGTGCATTTCCACAAAAGTTTTAGCATGTTTTCATATTGTGCCGAATATGAGGATTCTGGCGGGAGAAATGGTGAGTTTTCCGACGAGAACAGTGTTGCCGACTATGGATGCCGGCAATGGCGACAGAGTTTTTGTGGCTGTTGAAGATAATTGACCACCAGTTCTTTCGTCGGTTTCTCGCCGAAGCCACGCACATCTTGCTCACTACTAAATTTTAGTAATTATGCCTGGTAAGTGATGGCTCTTTGTCGATTGTGGTGGTAATAGAGGTTTGGAGGAGGAAAGATGTGGCGTTTTTGGCGATGGTGGTGGTGAAGAAATCATGTGGCACCGGCGACTATGGCGTTGGAGAGATTCAATATAGTTGGCAACTGTGCTTGAGTCAAAGAAGATGACGCTCATAGAGGAAGAAATAAGACAAAAAATATGAAAAGAACTTAATTAATAAATAAAGCTGTAAAACGTAGAACTTTAGTGTAAAAATGTCTCAAGTATGTAGAGACATGCATGTAAATTGAAAATCTTGGGGAGTGTTGAATGGAAGGTATTAAAAATAATGATAATTTGGCTTCAGTTATTTGCAAAATGTACATAATATGTGGCTCACTATATGAATAAATGTTGTCAGATTGGCCTTATGTTATGTTTTCATTTGAATTTTTTTATATGAGCAAAGTAATGACGATTTGACCTCAGTTACTTTTGAAATATACATAGTATTTTGGCTACCTACAAAGGAAAAGTCGGTTTTGGATCAGGAATACGACTTTTTTTTCTGCTTCTTTCACCGAAGGTCAATCCGCCTTGACTTGTATTGTGTACATTTATTTGCAAAAGGTACTGTATTGGTAAAAATACACCACCTGCAATTATGGAGGTACGAGTCTAGCTGGCGAGACTAGACTTAGTTTACCAGTCACTGGGAGCAAAGGATAAAGATCTGCTCCTCGAGCCATGGGTGCTCAGCCGGTACGGGCCATAGGATGGGTATACAGCCCGTCGTCTTAAGATTTACAGTCTTCTAGTTAGGGTTTAGTATATACCACCTCCTAGAGTAAATAAACACACGACCTTATTAGTCTTTGTATTTTACCGTAATTAGGACTGGGTAAATTGTTTATACCTAAATTTGGTCGTTTAGGTAAAACAATTAAATTTGTTAGAGGGTCATAAGAAATACAGTAAATACGTAGGAAAAATAAGAAAAACTGAGAGAAAAGTAATGAACAAGAAAGTAAAGAGTTTTATTATTAGAGAATAGATAGGAAAAATAAGTAAAACTGAGAGAAAAGTAATAAACAAGAAAGTAAAGAGTTTTATTATTTTAGAATAACCGGATCCTGTGTGAATCGCTTGATGTACAATACAATATAAAGAGGGTATTTATAATAGAGATTTACGCAGTCCTAATTATGGTAAAATACAAAGAGTAATAAAGGTCATGGACACTCAAGGCAGTGGACTATATGATAACCCTAACTAGGAGACTGTAAATTCTAAGGTGGCGGGATGTATACCTTGTGTCCAATGCCCGTGCCGACTGAGCGGCCGAATCATGAGGAGTAGGTGTGTGTCCTCTGCACCCGGTGACTTATAAGCTAAGTCTAGTCTTGCCAGCTGGATGCGTATCCTTGTAATAATATGTGGCATATTTTTGCCCATAGAGTCAGTCCATCCACTTGCTGAGTGTTGCCGTAAGTAGTCAGAAAATGAAAAAGGCGTGATAGAAGACATAGAGATGCACTTGCACCCGATACTCATCCGCTGTCTTTTCGCATGTGTCGTGTTGAATGTAAGTACTCAAGCACGATGACGTGTAACCCTTTGCACTGCGAGTGTTTTTGTTCGCATATTTTCAATGTTGCAACCGCTCTGTCATATCCCGTAATGGTTGGGATGTATCATATAAACAATAATAATCACAATATTACGTCTTCAGAACGATAAGCTTTCCCTCTAAGACTTCATTTCGGCGTGTATAAGTACATCGCAACTACAGAGCCTTTCATTCGTCTTCAGACTCTTTTAAAAAACATCTTTCTTTCAAAAGAAATCTCTTTTTCATCCTTCTTAAGGACTCCTTTCTTGATATGGCTCAAGAAGCAAACTTCCTCCCCAGAAATTTCAGGTTTCTTGACTATCTGCCTCCAGTCTTGAATTTCGAAGGTGATGGCCGAATGCAGGGCAAAAGTGAGAGTAGTAACCTCTCTATTGAGTTCTACCTATCTGCTATAGTGGAGGATGATATAACTCGCATCAAGCTTGATTGCAAATGGCCTGACATCATAGACATTGTCGCTCCCACCGCTGAAGAAATAATTTCCACCCATCTCACTGGTTATTTGATGGTTCACACATACCCTTTCACTCTGCATCTCAACGAACGTGTTCATTCGATTGTTGAAGAAATATGTCGTCAGTATAACATCTGCTTAGGCCAGGTCGGGCACTCCGTCTGGCGCTTGGTGGTTGTATCGGATTACCTAGCCAGCCATGCCAAAGTGAAATTTTCCTTTTGGCATCTCCATGTTTTTTACTCTCCTCGCATACATAAAGCATGCACGTTGATCCTCATCAAGCGAGGAAGAAAAGGCATAGTCTCCAATAGCGAGGATTCTAAAGACCGTGGTAAGGTCTACCGATATGTGGCGATGCAAACCCCGTATATAAGGTCGTCTGTTCCCTTTCGAGAGATCTTCAACAAGAAGCGTACGTTGCTGCATTCCCATCTTTTGTGTATTTTATGTCTGTTATTTTCCTGAACTAACCTTCCGTTATTCTTAGTGAATTCCGTGACTGCCATTTTGCTAACCCATGATGATTTAAACACGTGGGTCGCTGCGATCTTTGTGAGAAACCCTGCTAGCACAATGACTTTCACAGCCTTGGCTGGAATAAACAGTTGGCGGGCAAAGGATTACGGTAAGTCGTTTCTCTTGAAAACTTCCTTGATTTCACACTTCGACAGTTGCCAACACCATATTCTGGTTCAGGTGTCTCCTATTGCCCAATGCCTGATTTGAAGGAGATCCGGATTGCTGCTCCATATATTGCCTCTCTCCCCGATGTGTAGGCCTTTGGTAGTGGGGTCGTCAAGAAAGCTAGCGGCTCCCGTTATTCAAAGAGAAAGAGGCCTGCCAGATTTGACAATGTGGTAGTTTTCAATAAGCCCCTGGAGATTTCTGTTGGCGAGGGCGAAGTCCCACGAGTGCCCGAGCTTGAAGCTACTGCTGCTTTGAGTCAGGTCCTTTTACGTCAAAGCGTAGACACCTGATTAGTGAAACTTTTGAGGCTGAAGAAGAGGCCGACGATAGAGATGAAGTCGTGTTGTCATCTGTTCCTCTCGAGCTCCTATCGTCAGGTTGGTTCTTCTCTTCATGCCTTTTACTGGTGTAATTCCTTCGTATGTTTCATGAATGATTCTCCATCGGACACTTGTAGAAACTGCTAAACTGACTCCTATCCTTGATCCGACTAGCTCTTTTCATCATCTCCCTAGAAAAGAAAGGGTTGTAGATACCGCTCCCATCGTCAAACCCTTGAGCTAACCTCGTGAGGTTGTTATCCCTATTGTCGTGGGAGTGAACATGTTTGAGATCCCAGGCGTTGTGACTAACTATACTGCCAAGCTGATTGGCCACTGTGAGCAGAGACACGTTGCCGACTATAGTCACTAGAAGCTGCTTGTGGTTGCCGCAGGATGTTTTCTCCAGGTAAATTTTCCTCATTCATGTGTAATATTATAAATCAAACTTTTACTGTTAGCTTGGATAAGCTTGGAGTTTTGACTGATGACTGAGGAACGGATTCAAAGGACCTGTTCCTTTGAATCACTGCAGCTAAATAGATAATTCATGCAAAATCGTTTAAGTTGAGATATTATTAATTATCCTAATACTAATGTTTATCTTGATAATTATGCAGGTCTAAACGGATACGAAAAGATTGCATAAACAAAGGATAAAGGATAGAAGATCCGGATTCTAAAGAGTAGAATCCAATTAGGACTCAAACTCATGGGAGCTTTGGAGTTCTAATTGCTCAAGACTTCTTGGCTGCTGGAGCTATAAAACGTGGAGCATATCAGCCATAGAAGTGTGCAAAAATACAGAGAGCATCGAGCAAAGCTTAAAAGAGTCATCAGCTTATTTGTGTAATCAGTTAGCTACAGTGGAACTAAGTTAGAACCTGTTCCTTAGATTGAGTCTTGTAAAAGTTCGAGTCTTAGTTCAACTGTAGTAAGCAATAATCGAGTTGTAAACTTTCTGGTTCAAGTCGTGGACTTGACACAACTTCACTGATCGTGAGAAAGATCACTAAAGGATTAGAGTTAGTCCTAGGTTAGTAAGAAGGAGTCTTGTAACCAAGTGGGTCTTTTTACATAGTGAAGTTGAAATCCTACTTGAGAAGTAGGTCGTGGTTTTTGATCCCGAGTCAAGGGGTTGTTCCACGCTAATATCTGGTGTTCATTTACTTACAGCTTTAATTCCGCATATAGTTTAGTAAAGGAACACATTTTAAGGAACTGGTCCTTAAAACAGTAAAGTGGTGTAATCGTGGGAAATAACAATTGGTATCAGAGTGGGTTATCCTTGAAAAGGCTAACACCTAGGATTAGATGAGTACATCACGAGAGAACAGTGAGGGTCAGTCAATGGTTAGAGCTCCTTATTTCAATGGGAAATATTATTCATGGTGGAAAGAAAGGATGCGTGATCACCTTCAAGCAGAGGACTATGAATTGTGGGATATAATAACTGAAGGTCCCATGATCCCTATGAAGAAGGACGCTGAGGGAAACGATGTTCCCAAAACCAGGAAGGAATGCAATGCTGAAAATATAAAGCAATGGGAAAAGAATGCAAAAGCTAGGAAGTGGCTTGTTGGTGGACTTAGTCCGGACGAATGCACTAGAATCAGAGGATATGCCACTGCAAAGGAGATTTGGGATGCTCTACAAGTTGCACACGAAGGAACAAGTCAGGTAAAAAGGTCCAGATGTACACTTCTTTATGCTGAATATGAAAGTTTTAAAATGAAAGAAGAAGAGTCAATCTCTGAAATGTGTACTAGATTTAATGCCATTGCTTCTGAACTTATCTCTTTGGGAAGGGTTTTAACTGTGGAAGATAGAGTAGAAAAGATTCTAACTAGGGTTCTTCCAAATTCTTGGGAGATCAAAGCTTGTGCTATCATAGAAAGCAAAGATTTAACCACTCTATCCTTAGATGAACTTATAGGCAATTTAAAGACTTATGAACTAAGGAAAAAGGTTAAAAACATAGGAGTTCCAGTTAAAACTGAGCCTAACCTAGCCTTGACTGCTGCTGATAAGATCATTGATGATAAGGACCTGGTCCTTATTGCTAAAAGTGTTCAGAAATACTTGATTAAGAAAAAGGCAATTAGTGGACAGGGTAGGTCTACTAACATGAAACAGGCTGGAGAATGCCACAAATGTGGAAGCTCGGAGCACTACATCAGCAAATGTCCAATTATGGAAGGAGAATGGAGGAAGAGATTCATTGAGGAAAGGAAAAAGGCTAGGGAACAGGTCCATAAGAAAAGTGGATATCCCAAAGCAATGGTTGCAGGATGGCAAGACAGTGAAGACGAAATAACTGATGATGATCTGGATGAGGATCTTGCTCTAATGGCTCTTGGAGATCCAGAAAATGAAGAAGATGCTGAGGTATTTGTTTCTAAACTCAAAGATGATGTAAAAAGCATGTCTAGAGAAAAATTGGTTAAAGTATTCCATATTGTGCTAAATGAATTCAAATCTCTAAGGGATAGCAATCATAAACTGCATGATAAAATTGATTGTTTAGAAGCAGAATGCAAAGAGGAAATAGCTAAAAATGATTTTCTGGAAAGAAAGATTAGCATGCTTGAGGAACAGGTCCTCACACTTGAATCAACTGCTCAGGAATTAGAAAATGTTAAAACAGTTGAAAAAGGTAAAGGTATTGCTAATTCTCATCAGATCATTGCTGAAGAGAAACTGAAAGTCACAGTTGATGAACTGTGTAAAAAAGATGAGAAGATAAGATCTTTAGAAGAAGACTTGGTTAAAACAAAAATGGAACTAAGAAAAACTGTAGAATAGAACAAGTCTTCTGAAGCACTAGAATGGTTACAGGAAAATCATAGTAGTAACAGGAAAGGTATTGGATTCATGAAAACACAGAGTTCATCTAAATGGGATCCAAAGAGTAAGTACTTATCACTTCCTGAAAACTGGCTATGCACTCATTGTGGGAACACTGGTCACAAGAAAGAAAATTGTCAATCTTTAAAAAGGGCTGCCTAGAGTAACAGGTCCTATAAACCTGTTCAAAATTCTGTGAAACAGAAGAATAGGCCCTATAAACCTGTTCAACATTCTGTAAAAAGGGAAACTGTTCACACAAAGAAACCATTACCATTCTGGGCTATGAGAGATCTGATTCATCCTTTTTCTAAAGGAAAGGAACCCAAACTAGTTTGGGTTCTTAAAATTAACCCCTAGTTTTCTTTTGCAGGCTAGAGTGAAGGGGATAAACCACAAATGGTACATGGACAGTGGTTGCTCAAGGCATATGACAGGGCATAAGGAACTGTTCCTTTCACTCTCAGCCTTCCAAGGAGGAAGTGTTTCCTTCGGTAATGGTAAGAAAGGGGAAATCATTGGAATTGGAAAGGTAGGTAGGTCTGATTCACACTGTATAGATAATGTGTTTCTAGTAGATGGGCTGAAGCATTGCTTATTGAGCATATCTCAATTGTGTGACAAAGGTAATAATGTTAATTTCTCATTTACTGGATGCACTATGACTAACCAAACTTCTGGAGAGATTATTTTGCAGGAAAATAGGCATAGAAACATCTACAAAGTAGACTTGCTGACACTATCTGATGGAAGCTTGAGTTGCTTAAGTGTGGTACAAAATGATCCCCTCCTATGGCACAAAAGACTAGGACATGCTAGTCCTTCACAATTGAACAAACTTGTGTCCAAGGACTTGGTGATAGGTCTTCCTAACATCAAGTTCAATGATGAAAAAGTATGTGAAGCATGTGCCAGGGGGAAGCAGGTAAAATCCTCCTTCAAACCGAAGAAACAGGTAAGTACCACTAAACCTTTGGAACTGGTCCATATGGATTTATGTGGTCCAATAAGAACAATGAGTCGTGGAGGTAAGAAGTATGTTATGGTATTAGTGGATGATTACTCCAGATTTACATGGACTATATTTCTTGCATCTAAAGAAGAAGCATTTAATGCATTTTCAATTTTTGCTAAGAAAGCTCAAAGAACTCTAGATAATCATATTGTTGCCATTAGGTCAGATCATGGAACTGAATTTAAAAATCATATGTTTTTCAATTTCTGTAATGAAAATGGCATTAATCATAATTTTTCTTCACCTAGAACTCCACAACAAAATGATGTAGTGGAAAGGAAAAATAGGACTCTAGAAGAAATGGCAAGGACTATGTTAATATCTGGAAATCTTCCACAGAATTTTTGGGCTGAGGCTATTAATACTGCATGCTATATAATAAATAGATGTATGACAAGGCCATTAATAGAAAAGACCCCATATGAATTGCTTAAGGGAAGAAAACCAAATATTTCTCATCTTAGGGCCTTTGGTTGCAAATATTTTATACACAACAATGGGAAAGATGCCTTAGGAAAATTTGATTCTAGCAGTGATGAGGGAATATTTGTTGGTTATTCTTTAAATAGTAAATCTTATAGGGTGTTTAACAAGAAAACATTGAAAATTGAAGAAAGCATGCATGTTAAATTTGATGAAACTGACAGTCTCACTCAAGAACAGGTACATGAGGATGAAGAAATTGGAATGCTGAAGAGTTCGAACTTAATCCACAAATGCAGATTCTGGATATGAGAAGTGAATTGCAAGGAACTGTTCCTCAGGACAGAACTGAAAAGAGTGGCACAGAAACAGGGGGAACACATGTTGGTTCCACCTCACAAACTGGTAGTGCTACTATATCAGGAACTGTTCCTCAGCAGAGGACTTCTGACAATGGATTGATACCCAAGCCTTACAAGTATCAAGGGTCACATCCTGTGGATCAAATAATCTCAGATAAGACTGCTGGGGTTCAAACTAGATCAGCAGTCAAGAATCACAATCTGTGTGCCTTTAGTGCTTTCTTATCTCTTGTTGAACCTAAAAATGTGAAAGAAGCACTGAAGGATACAGATTGGATTAATGCTATGCAGGAGGAATTGAATCAATTCCAAAGGAGTCAAGTTTGGCATCTGGAACCCAAGCCAAGGAACAGGTCCATAATTGGAACAAAATGGGTTTTCAGAAACAAACTTGATGAGGATGGCATGGTAACAAGAAATAAGGCCAGGCTAGTCATTCAGGGATATAGTCAAGAGGAGGGCATCGACTATGATGAGACTTTTGCTCCAGTTGCAAGATTGGAAGCAATAAGACTTCTTATAGCCTTTGCTACATACATGGAATTTACTCTACATCAAATGGATGTTAAGAGTGCATTTCTGAATGGTTACTTGAAAGAAGAAGTGTATGTCAAGCAACCTCCAGGTTTTGAAAGTGAACAGTTCCCTGAACATGTGTACAAGTAGGACAAGGCCTTGTATGGGCTCAAGCAGGCACCAAGAGCATGGTATGAAAGGCTATCAAAATTTCTACTTCAGCGTGGATACAAGAGAGGTAAAATTGATAGTACATTGTTTTTAAAAGAAAAAGGTAAGCATCTCTTAATTGTTCAAATTTATGTAGATGATATAATCTTTGGTGCCACTTGTGAAAATTTAAGTAAGGAATTTGCAAACTTGATGGGGAGTGAATTTGAGATGAGCATGATGGGTGAACTCAATTTCTTTTTGGGTTTACAAATTAAGCAAACCTCAAATGGAACTATGATCCATCAACAAAAGTATGTTAAGAAATTACTTAAAAGATTTGATATGGATAATGCTAAGGAAATTGACACACCTATTGCCACTGCCACAAAATTGGATCTTGATGAACATGGAATATCAGTTGATCAAAAAATGTATAGGGGTATGATAGGTTCTCTACTTTATCTAACTGCTAGTAGACCTGATATTGTGTTCAGTGTTGGTTTGTGTGCTAGGTTTCAATCAGATCCTAAGGAATCTCATTTGAAAGCTGTTAAAAGAATATTGAGGTATCTGAAAGGAACAGGTCCCTTGGGACTTTGGTATCCAAAAGGTGGTAGTTTTAATCTTGTTGGATATACTGATGCTGACTATGCAGGTTTCATTGTTGATAGAAATGTACCTCAGGTATGGCACATTTTCTTGGTGAGTGTTTGGTTTCTTGGGGAACTAAGAAACAAAATTCAGTGGCACTTTCCACTGCTGAGGCTGAATATATGGCAGCTGCTTCATGCTGTTCACAGTTGTTATGGATCAAACAACAATTACAGGATTTTGGTGTTGATGTAGGAACGGTTCCTATCTATTGTGATAACACTAGTGCTATTAATATGACAAAGAATCCTGTGCATCACAAAAGGACTAAACACATGGATATAAGACATCATTTCCTAAGAGACAATTATGAAAAAGGTTTGATCACCATAGCATTTTGTCCCACTGAAAAGCAAATTGCTGACATTTTTACAAAAGCTCTAGGTAGAGAGGATTTTGAAATAAATAGGTTGGAATTAGGGATGATTAAATTCACATAAAATCATCAATGCTTTACTTCATAATTGGCTAGAAAATTGCTCTTAAAATGAATTTTATTCAAGTCATTATGAATAATTCAGTCCAGCTTATTACTTAAATGTATACTCTTATGCCATATTTCTTATTTAGAGTTGCTAAAATTGAATGATATTACCCTTATGCTCTTAGAATTTCAGATGATCAAAATGTTGCAAATTGGAAGGACACTGAATTTTTTTTGTTAAACTCGGGTATGTACTCGTTATTATTCAGTTAATTCAGAAGTGCAAAGGCTATAGGTAACTTGTTATTAGGATAAAACCCACTAAGTTTCCTAACCATATCCAAATTGCAAAAGAGTCCCATCGAAGGAACAGTTCCCACTCTGAAAAAGGTAACCTAGCAGCCCAACGACTCTATTTCTCCGGGAGACTCCTAAGAGTCCATAACGGTTGCATGTTGTGCTGAGGTAAGTGTGATAGATTCCTACTCTATTTCTACTACCTAATTCATCTTATAAATACACTTCTTCTCCCCCATTATTCTTTTACCTTGTTCATCAACTAAAATTCTAAAAATTTCAGAAAGAATAGTCAATTATCTTTTAATTCGAATTGCAAGAATGTCTCTTTCTTCTGATAATTCTTCAACTGCACCCACCTCTGATCAACCACAAAATCTCAACCCTTCTTCACCCATGGATACCACTGACCTAAACCCTGAAATTCCTGAAACAATCCCAGAAATACCTGAACCTGAAATTCAGGGGGAAGGACCAGTTCCCACGGCTGAATCAAGTGCTGAGCAGGTTGAGGATTTGTCATGAGCTATGGTTCTGTATCAGTATCAGGTAAATTTTACCTATCCTTTGAATGTTGTGATAGATGAGGAGGAAAAGGGAGAGGGGTCAGAGGCTGTTCTTGAGGGGGAAACAGTTAAGAGGTTGGAAGCACCCATGCATGGGTCATCGGGGTCTCCTGAGGCTGCTTTTAGAGCACCCATGGAGGATGTCATAGATGTTGATGAAGCTATAAGTGATAGTGATAGGCCATTGGTGGATTTGATCAACATTAGGAGTCTGAAAAGAAAATTAGCTAGAAAGGGACCCATTGATGACCAAGTGACTGCTGAAATTGCTGCTAAGTTGAAGAAAATAAGTGACAGTTATAAGCCAGGAAATAAGAAGAAAGTTGAAAGTTCCTCCAAGGCAAAAGGACCTGTTCCTTCTGCCTCAACCCCTGCTTCTGGGGTCAGGAGGACAAGAAGTGCTGCTAAAGTTGCTGATGAACAATTAGCTGCTACCTTAGAAAGGAGCAGAAAGGGGAAAGGAAAACAGGTTGTTGAAGAAGAAGAAGTGGAGGATATTGAATTTGATGATTTTGGTGAAGATGATGAGATGGTAGATGCTGAGGAGGTTGCTCCTAAATCTAAGAAAATAAAAGTTGTTCAAGGACGGGTAACAAGAAGTTCTGCTAAGGCTGCAGAAAAGTCTGCTAAGAGGACCAGGTCCTCCAAAAGAGTTGTTCTGTCTGAAAGTTCTGCTAGTGACAGTGATGAGTCCTTTGCTGGAGATGAGAGTGATAGTGAAGCTGAAGGTGATGAGTCTGTACACTGTGTTCATGATGACATGTTGACCAGGAAGGTGTTGAAAGGTCGAGTACTGTCTGATGTGCAGGAAGAAGGGATGCTATGGTTGCTGCAAAAACTGCATGCTCAGGGCTGGAGGGACATGGTCCTTAAGATCTCTGGCAGGTGTGCAAAAGGGATGGTGCAAGAGTTCTACAGGAACTGCTCCATCAAAGAAGACAGGATTACTACCTCTGTTAATGAAAACGTGATTATGTTTGATACAAGGGAACTTGGTGAGCTGTTGGGGATTCCTTTTACTGGGTATGACAGTTATGTCAAGAAGGTTTGGCCTGACTTAACAAACTTGCCAACTGATTTGGAGATCACTAGGAAGTTTGCTGAGAATGAAGGGTGATAGCTGGGAAGAGAGAGCATTCCTTGCCGTTTGGGTTCATCTTAACTGATGTGTTTGCAAAATTGAAGATTCCCTTGGAAGGGGTAGTGAAGGCTACTAAGAAGGAAAAATTTGGCTGTGCTACACTGATTAGTTGTGATTTGCCTGTTCAGGCTGATCCTCCACAAGCTGGTGTTGGGAGGCATCCTTTGAACAACAAGGTAAGGGAACTTAGGCAACAGGTTGCTATTCAGGCTGCTGAAATAGCAAGGTTGGAAGAGGAGAAGAATTACTGGAAGGCAGAGGCCACAAAGGCAAAGGAGACCAATGAGGGAATTCTCAAGCAGATGTTTGAGTTGCTTAACAAGTCTCAGGGACCTGGTCCTTCCACATCCTGACCACCTTAGCCTTTAGCCATCTTTTGTCTAGTGGGATTTAGCCTAGTCTAGTGCCTTAGCCTTTTTTTCTTCTTTAGTCTTTGGATAATTCTGTAGTACTTGCTTGTATCCCCTGATTTCATCTTTTGATTTAATGAATTGTCTTTGATGGCTAATATCATTGTTTTGCAGTTGCTTTAATCTGATTTATGTTTGCATTTTGAGTTGCCTCAATGGCCATGTGCTGATTAATTCTAACACTTGAGTTATATTTTGTATGCAATCTTTTCAATGATGCCAAAAGGGGGGAAGAGTAAGTCTGATTTTGCATGAAGTTATACCTAATTAAAAATCTGTTCCTTAATGATAAAGTCTCTACTGACTGGTTTTTGAGCTTAAGTTGTACTTCAGGACATTAAGGATATGAAGCTATGCTTATGAATTTGTCATCATCAAAAAGGGGGAAAATGTTAGCTTGGATAAGCTTGGAGTTTTGACTGATGACTGAGGAACGGATTCAAAGGACTTGTTCCTTTGAATCACTGCAGCTAAATAGATAATTCATGCAAAATCGTTTAAGTTGAGATATTATTAATTATCCTAATACTAATGTTTATCTTGGTAATTATGCAGGTCTAAACGGATACGAAAAGATTGCATAAACAAAGGATAAAGGATAGAAGATCCGAATTCTAAAGAGTAGAATCCAATTAGGACTCAAACTCATGGGAGCTTTGGAGTTCTAATTGCTCAAGACTTCTTGGCTGCTGGAGCTATAAAACGTGGAGCATATCAGCCATAGAAGTGTGCACAAATACAGAGAGCATCGAGCAAAGCTTAAAAGAGTCATCAACTTATTTGTGTAATCAGTTAGCTACAGTGGAACTAAGTTAGAACCTGTTCCTTAGATTGAGTCTTGTAAAAGTTCAAGTCTTAGTTCAACTGTAGTAAGCAATAATCGAGTTATAAACTTTCTGGTTCAAGTCGTGGACTTGACACAACTTCACTGATCGTGAGAAAGACCACTAAAGGATTAGAGTTAGTCCTAGGTTAGTAAGAAGGAGTCCTGTAACCAAGTGGGTCTTTTTACATAGTGAAGTTGAAATCCTACTTGAGAAGTAGGTCGTGGTTTTTTTATCCCGAGTCAAGGGGTTTTTCCACGCTAATATCTGGTGTTCATTTACTTACAGTTTTAATTCCGCATATAGTTTAGTAAAGGAACACATTTTAAGGAACTGGTCCTTAAAACAGTAAAGTGGTGTAATCGTGGGAAATAACATTTACCTTTCACTTTTTGATCATCTCCTTTGACATCCGTTCAGGGTTGATGATTTATCACAAAATCCATCACCGAGGGAGTTCAGATGAAACCTTGAAGGAGGAAAATGATGCTTTGCGAGGACAGGTCGCCATCTTGCAACCTTTTGTAAAAAAAGTGGAAAGCTGGAATGAGAGCTCCAAACCACACGCAAAGCCTACCATTTGGAGCAAATGAAAAACAAGAATTTGAATGTTGTAATGAACAACGAGGCCCGCAAGTGCAAACAGGCTGTAGAGACTTTCCAGTCCTCCCTTAAAGAAGCCACACTCACCGGGCAAGTACATTATGCCAATGTGACCCGCTTGGAAGCAGTTGAGAAAGGCTTATGGAAAAGGTTGTCCTCGATGGAAGATCGAGTTAAGACATCTGAAAAAGATGGGTCTGATGCTAAGAGCCTTTCTGCGTTCCTCCAGAATGAGAATGATAAATTATGGGCCATAATAGCATCCTTGGGGAAAACCTGTGACAAGCTCTGCAATGACTCCCGCTGAATGGGGAGAAGATGAATGCACTGAATGCTCGGCACATAGCCGAGGTAGACCGTGCTAATCTTGCGGGTGCACTTGCTACCTTGCACCAGATTCGTCACAATCCTAGCTTGGACCTAGCTACTGAGATTGCTTCATTGACCGAGCTCGTGGCCCAAACAGATGCTCAACTAGGCTCTGACCTTAAAGAAAGATCTGAAGAAGCTAGTGGTGAAGATGACAATATACATGCTGGGAAAACTGCAATTGGTGAAGCCGGGTCTTCGTGGAGTGTTGCCGCTGAAGGAAGTCCCCCGAGAGAGAATTAGAACCCCCCCAATGCCATTTTTGTTATCATGTTTCGAACAATTGCCCGTGTTTTGGGCGTAATTGCTATATTTTGGACCTGTTTTGAGGCTTTTCTGATTTATATCATCTGTTACTTTATTTGTGATGATTTTAATTTTTTCTGTAAACAGTTTTTAGATGATTATCTTGCTAAGTCGTGCCTGCGTGGGCATGAGCGCCAAGAGATTTAGGCGGCTTTTGTTGAGTAATAGATGCCCTGTTTATTCTAATGTCAAGAACGTTTGTCAGTGAGCCTGCTCGGGCATGTGCGTCTGTTGTATGTGCGCCAGTGGCTGACAACTTAGATTATGTATGTGATTGACGACTTTTATTAGGGCAAGGCCCGCGCCTACGATGGGACGTCTTTAGCCCGTTATATGTAACGGAGCATTTTTGTGTTAAAGTTAGAACGTCTATGTTTGTTCACTCCACTGTCCTAAGACTTTCTGGAACTAAACAGGCGGGGCGTCCCCATCGTCATGTAGGTGCAATTTGTTGAATTTATGATTTCAACTTACGAGTAATGTCTGGTGGCTGAACTAAAAGTTATCTAGCTTTAAGCGAGTAGTTTACCCTATTTTTGCCACGAAAAGTGAGTGTATTATTTCGACTTAAGTTATGTCGGGGCTATGAATATTTGGATCATAGATGGATCTGATTGTAAAACTGACTAAATAAAATAGTAGTTTTATTGATAAAAGGGGGCGCTGGCCAGAACTGTTGTGGGTGAAAACCTGTAACATAGTTGATAAGCATGATAATACTATAATTGAAGTTCACAAAGAGACTAGAGACTTAATTAAAGTAAATACTGAAAAGAAATTGTACTTCCAAGTGCCCTACTCCTTCTCCCCCCCCCCCCCCCCGAAACTTTTAATCAACCAAATAGTCAGAGTTGTCTTCTTGGTTGATTGGAGTTTCGAGGTCTTCATCAGTATCAAGGAAGTTCTTTGATGGTGTGTCGGGGACGGATGCTCCTAGGGCCGTTGTCGTATAGCATTCCCTTGCCACTTTTTTATCTCCATTAATCACTTTTACCCCTCATTTGGTAAGGTATTTGAGCTTTTGATGCAGGGTGGAAGGCACTGCTTTGACCTGGTGAATCCATGGTTGTCCCACAATGGCGTTATGAGGGACCACTCTTTTGATCACCTGGAAGGATGTAACGTGGTCTGCTCCTGGTATGCGCGTTGCAAGATCTATCTCTCCAACGAATTTTTCACAAGTGTTGTTGAAGCCAGCCAGTGTGTAGACACTTGGAGTCACTTTGTCTTCACTTTCCATTGCATGTAGGGTATCCCACTTGATAAGGTTTACAACACTGCCAGCGTTGACCAGGACGCGTTTGACATCTGTGTCCCCTATTTTAAGTGTTATGACCAGGGCGTCGTGGTGAGGAGTTTTACAACTGGTGCTATCCTCATCACTGAACAAAATCATCTCATCTCGGGTGTGGCCTCCATCGGGTACTACCTCACTCTGATTTGAATTGTTAAACAACATTGGGCCGCCAACTATCACGTTGATGGACCTTTTAGGTTCTGGCAGATCTGGATGACCCTCGGAGCTCCCGTTTTAAGTGTACGCCTGCTCTCCCCTATTAGTCAGCAAATCCTTCAAGTATCATTTGTCGAGCAGACCCATTACCTCTAAAATTAGAGCCCTGCAGCCGACGGCTCGTGCCCGTGATCTCTGTGGAAATCACAGTAGAGGTTTACCTTGCTTTTGCCCGGCTCTACCCTCATGTTGCTGCGCTAGTGTACTTGGGCGCGTTTTAGATAATCTTATTCAAATTCTATGGCGTTGATGCGCAACCTTAGTTTCTTAAACCCGGCGGGTATTCTATCGATGTTAAGTGACCCCTATGAAGGAGCGTCGCTGCTTTTCTGTTGCCCTCCCGTTTTTCCACAGGTTTTGGGAAGTAATCCCCGTAATCTCTCATGCTTCGCTTCCCTCTATCTCCGGCTCGAGGTACTTGAGTGTACTCCCATTTCTAACCTTTACGATTAATGTCTTCGGTGATCGGGCGAATGCCACCATTGAAGGTTGAGAATTGTTCAGGTTCCAAACGGAGCTTCTCAGTATACCTCTGGTGTAAAGCATTCCATGTTGTAACTGAGTGTTGAGTGAGACTAAACTGTAACTCTCGGGTAGCTAACGAATCCCTAGAGTTCAGACTATTGGAAAAAGCTACCATAGTGATATTGTCGAAAACTGGAGGGAGCTCCACACATTCCTTCTGAAATCGCTCCAAGTAATCCATCCAACAACTCATCGTCGTGCTGTCGGATCTCAAAGATATCTTCCATGCACTTTTCTTGCTTATGAGCTTCAGGATGCGCCTTCTTGAACAAATCCTGCATCTGAGTGAATGACTCGATCGACCCTATCGGTAGTTGAGTGTATCATACGAGGGCACCATTAGTCAAGGTTGAGCCAAACCTCTTTATTAGAGCAGATTGAGTTTCTTATTCAGTAATCTCATTTCTTTTGACGGCTGTATAATAGGCTGCAATATACTCATCTAGATCGGTGGTTCCATCATACTTAAGATTATCCAGCAGACGGAAGCACTTTGGTATGCAAACCGGTGCGGCACTTACCATATATGCATGCTTAGAAAACTTCTGCTCATCTACGGTAGTAACCTGAAGTGAAGCATCCGGCACATTACCGATCCGATCGTGGATGGCCTTCACCTCCTTCAGGATGTCCTGAATGACATGTGTTCCTTTGAGATCTTGGTTGTTGACTACTGTGGAGCTGCCGGGAGCGACGTCCATGCTGAGTCCCCGTTTAGGCACGGATGCTAGTGATTTGTTTGCGGGTGCTGATCCTCATGGGGACGCCGGCCTCTAAGACGATCCAGCAAATATCGGTCCTAACTTCTGGGCCAAGGCTTCGGCCATGCTGGCCGAGTTTTGTTTTGCCCGTTCTTCCTGTTTCTTAAAGAGACCAATGAAGAGTTCCTTAAGTCCGGAGTTTTTTCCATGTGGCTGATCGTCCTCCCTATCACTAGCTACAGGAATCAGATCTTTGGCAAGATCTTTTGGCTGTCCGTTAGGATCGGTGGGATCTTTTGTGAAATCATCTACTGTATCGATAGTGTTCTTGGGAACGTTGTCGTCGTCGTCTGACATGACTGCTCCTTTTCATTCAGAAACCTACAATTGCCAGGGCCCTACGGCGGGCACCAAACTGTTGAGGCTTAAATTTTTTCGTTTAGGTAAAATAATTAAATTTGTTAGAGGGTCACAAGCAATACAGTAAATAAGCAGGAAAAGTAAGTAAAACTGAGAGAAAAGTAAGAAACAAGAAAATAAAGAGTTTTATTCCTTGAGAATAGCCGGATTCTGTGTGAATCGCTTGATGTAAAATACAATATATGGAGTGGTATTTATAGTAGAGATTTACGCAGTCCTAACTATGGTAAAATACAAAGAGTAATAAAGGTCATGGACCTGTAAACCCAAAGGTGGCGGGATGTATACCTTGCGTCCAATGCACGTGATGGCTGAGCGGTCGTGGCATGAGGAGCATGCGTGTATCCTCTGTGCCCGGTGACTTGTCTTGCCAGCTGACTCGTATCCCCGTAATCTTAGGTGGCGTATATTTTCCCACGCATAAATGATCTCTAAAAATACCTCTTCTTATATTGTATTATACAATCAAGTGATTCACACAGAATCCGGTTATTCTCAATAAATACAATTATTTACTTTTCTCTTAGTTTTTACTTACTTTCCTTCATATTTACCATAATGTTTGTGACCCTTCTATAAATATAATTTTTTAATATATATGACCAATTTTAAGCATAAACAGTTTGGCACCTACCGTGGGAACAAGACAATCGTACGTTCCTACGAAGGAAAAGCACAACCGAGTCGGACGACAACGGTAATGTTCCAAAGAACACTGCTGGCGTGGTAGACGACTCTGCAAAGGATCCTAGCGATCCCAATGGACAGCAAAAGGACCCTACTAGAGATCCGATCTATGTAGGCAGTGATGGCGAAGATGATCAACCACGCGGAAACAACTCCAAGCTCGAAGATCTCCTTTCGGATCTCTTTCAAAACCCAGGTGGAACAGGCAGAGCAAAACTTGACCAACTTGGTCGAAAATATGGTTCAGAAGTTGGAAGTGATCTTCGCTGGTTCGTCGCAGAGGGCAACATCCCCGCAAGGACCGGCGCCCGTGAACAAGTCACTGGCTTACGTTCCCAATCGAAGACTCAACATGGAGGTCGTCCATGGAAGCTCTACAGCCGCCAAAAATCAAGGTCTCGAAGGAACACCTGTCAGTCACGACATCCTTAAGGAGCTGAAAGTCATCCATGATCGAGTCGGTAACGTGCCAGGTGCTCCATCCCAGATTACTGTCATAGATAAGAAAAAGTTCTACAAACATGCATATAAAGCAAGTGCTGCACCGGTCCACGTACCTAAGCACTTCTGCATGCCGGAAAATCTTAAGTATGAAGGAACTACTGACTCAGACAAGCACATCACTGCTTCTTATACAGATATCAAGAGCAACAAGAAATCTAAAGAAAAGACTCAGTCTGCTCTGGTGAAGAGGTTCGGTTTGACCTTAACTAAGGGTGCCCTCACATGGTACACCCAGCTACCATTAGGCTCGGTTAAATCATTCATCTAGATGTAAGATCCGTTCAAGAAGACACATTTTGGAGCCCGCTAGCGAGAGAAGCGCATAGAAGATATCTTTGATATCTGGCATCACGACAACAAATTGTTGAAAGACTATTTGGAGAGATTCCAGAGAGAATACACGGAGCTTCCTCCAGTTTCTGATAAAATTATTGTGGTAACTTTCGGCAAAAGTCTAAATTCTAGAGGATCGCTAGCCACTCGAGAGGTGCAATGGAGTCTTATTCAACACCCGCTAACAATATGGAATGCTCTACACCAG
Organism: Petunia x hybrida; assembly: GCA_037355625.1. Classification (NCBI taxonomy): domain Eukaryota; kingdom Viridiplantae; phylum Streptophyta; class Magnoliopsida; order Solanales; family Solanaceae; genus Petunia; species Petunia x hybrida. Next base: position 4,225,049 of record JBBBVM010000031.1, read on the forward strand.
CGGTACAACGAGAAACTCTGCTTAGAGCCGAAAAAATCCCTAATACACAACGACAACACCCGATCGGTCACTGAGGAAATCAATCGGCAGAGTCAGAAATGGGATTACTCCGATGAACCTCTAGCTAGGGTCAGAAGGAAGCAAAATATGAGAGACTATGGAGATGATTTCCCCAAACCCATTGAAAAGTGGAAGGATACCAGGAAAGTATCGTCGTACCCTCATAAGAGGTCGCTTAGCATCGATAGAACAACTGTTAGGTTTGAGGAATTAGGAATACGCGTCAACGCTGTGGAATTCATAAAAGATCACCTAAAGAATACCCATGTACGTTGGCCTATCAACATGAGAGCAAAACACAAAAAAAGGGACATGAATCTCTTTTGCGATTTTCACAGAGATCATAATCATGAGACTACAGGCTGCAAGGTCTTGATTCTAGAAGTGATGGGCCTGCTCAACAAAGAATACTTGAAGGATTTGCTAACAGATAGGGGTAAGCAAACATATGCCAAGAGTACGAGCTCGGAGGGTCCTCTAGACCTGCCAGAACAAAAAATATCCATCAATTTAATAGTTGGCGGCTCATTGTTATTCAAGGACCTGAATCAGAGAGAGGCAGAGCCTAATGGAGGTCACGCCCGAGATGAGATGATCATGTTCGGTGATGAGGATAGCACCAGTTGCGATACTCCTCACCATGACGCCCTGGTCATAACACTGAGAATAGGTGACACGGACATCAAACGCGTCCTGGTCGGCGCTGCAATCTTATCAAGTGGGATACCACATGGGCAATGACAATTGAAGACCAAGTAACCCTAACCATCTATACATTGGCTAGTTTCAACAATTCTTGTGAAAAATTAGATGGAGAAATAAATCATGCAGTACACGCACTTGGAGCAAATCACGTTGCATCCTTCCAGGTGATCAAGAGAGGGGTCCCTTACAACGTTATCGTGGGGCGGCTGTGGATACACTAGATGAAAGCAGTACCCTCTACCCTGCACCAAAAGCTCAAGTACCCTACTGAATGGGGGGGTGAAAGAGATCAATAAAGATCAGGAAGTGGCAACGAAGTGTTATACGGCAGCCATCCTTGGAGCATCCATCCCTAATGCAGTGCCAAAAGTGGGTCTCCTTAAAGCTGACGAAGATCCCGAAACTTCAACCAACCAAGATGATTGATCTAGCTATTTGGTTGATTGAAAGTTTTTGGGGGGAGAATGAATGAGATATATGAAAGTACAACACTTCTCAGTATTTACTTAAATTAAGCTTTAGTTTCTTTCCAAATTTTATTTGTCGAATTGCAGTATTTTTATGCTTATTTGTGTTACGGGTTTTCACTCACAACAACTTGGGCCCAACACCCCTTTTATCAATAAAACTACTATTCTACTTAGTCAGTATTACATTCAGATCTATCTACGATTCAAATATTCATAGCCTCCGCACAACTTAAGTTGAAGTAATGCACTCACTTTTGATTACAAAAGTAGAGTTAATTACTCACTTGAAGCTAGATCACTTCTAGTTAAGCCACCAGACATTATTCGTAAATTGAAATTGTCAATTCAACAGTTGCACCAATATGTCGGTAGGGACGCTCACCCGCATCGTGCTGTTTAAAACTTATGCACTCGAGTGGACAAGCACAGTTATTCTAGCTTGAATGAAAAAAATGCCCCTTGCATATAATAGGCGAAAGATGTCCCCTTACGGGCGTGGGCCTTGCCCTAAGTTAAAGTTGTCTATCGCAGACGCAACTTAAGACGACACCCGCTGGCGATATCGACAGACGTATATGCCCAAGTAGGCTTGCTATAAAACATTGTAAACATTAGAATAAAAACAGAGCGTCTGTTACCAATTAAAAAGAAACTGCCTAAGTCTTTGCACAAATGCCCTTATAGGCACGACTTTATGAGACCATTATCTAAAACTGATTTCGGCAAAAAATAAAGTCGTCACAAGAAAAATATCATATAGTGGGAATCATCAAGATAAGAAGCCTTAAAACAGGCAAAAATTTCATAGTTACACCCGAAACACGGGCAATTGTTCAAAACGACATTACAAAAACAAAAGGGGCAACTTCAGTTCTCTCTTTGGTGACTTCTCTCCGCGGCAACACTTATCGAGGTCCTAATTCACCAACTGCAGGCTCCCCGACTGGCATGTCATCTTCTCCTTTACCACTGGCCTCCTCCGAACCTTCCTCGAGGTCAGATCCTAACTGAGCATCTGCCTGGACCACCAGCGTGGTCAGCAAAACAATCTCGACAGCTAGATCCAAGTCAGGGTTATCATGAACTTGGTGAGGAGTAGCAAGTGCAGCTGCCAGATTTGCATCGTCTAGCTCGGCCACATGACGAGCACTCAAAGCTCTCATCTTTTCCTCCATATGATGGGCATGTTTGCAGAGCTTATCATGGGCATTCCCCAAGGATGCCACCTTACCTTGCAGCTTATCATTCTCGTCCTGGAGGAAAGTAGAAAGAAATTTCTTTTTCGGCAGCTTTGATCTTTTCTTCCATGTCATACTTTCGTTGCCGCAAGCCGAATTCAATTTCCTCCAGGTGAGTCACATTAGCGTAGTGCATTTGTTCGGTGAGTTTGGCTTCCTGAAGAGACGTCTTTAAGGCCTCTACATCCTCTTTGTGCTTGCGAACCTTGGTGCTCATCGCAGCGTTAAGATTATTGGCCTGAATAAGCTCTAAGTGGTGAGCTTTGCGGGTGGCTAAGAGTTCCTCCTTTAGCTGCTTTGCTTTAGTCACAAAGGGCTGCAAACTGGCGACCTGTCCCTGCAGAGCATCATTCTCCTCTCCCAGGAGTTCATCCGAGCACCCTCACTGAAGAATTTCATGATAGACCATCAACCCCTGAGTAGACATCAATAGGGATATACAAGAGGAGATGTAGATTCTGGAATATTGCGACCAAAAGAGAAAATGAGGCGTACCTGGAGGGAACACCCAGTGGTGACCTTGAGCAAGTTCTGATGACTATAACCAGCAAGGTACCTCACCTCAGAGGGGTCAATCAGCTCGGCCGTATGACCAGTCACAGTACCCAGACTCTAAAAAAGGTTAACCACCGCAAGAATAAGGATGACAACCTCACGAGATCTGCCAACGAGCTCTATAATGGTGTCTGTATCAACGACCACTTCATTACTAGGGAAAGTTAGTCGGTTCAAGGGCAAGGGTCGAGGTAGCAGGTTCTGTATACGATCAATGGAAAATTATCCATATGATGTATAAAATAATTAAATCAGCAAAAGAAAGGAAAGGTTAAACCAACCTGACGATGGAGCTCCAAGATGAGCCATCGGGAGCGTGACTTCGTCCTCCGTAGTGGCCTCTTCTTCAGCTTCAGAAGCTTCATCAACAATATGTCTGTGCTTTCGGGTAGAGGGACTGAACTCTGGAGTAATGGCAGCAGGGGAAGGAGTAACAACCTTAGTCTCGGGTACAGGGGGGCTCCCTCATTATCAGAGATAATCAGGGGCTCGTCAATCACCATAACAATATCAAATTTATCAGATCTCTTCCTCTTTGAGGAACGGGAGTCATTAGCTTTCTCTACAACCCTACTAGCAGAAGTTTGCACATCAGAAAGCGGAGCAATGTACGGAGCAGCAATGGGAATTTCTCTCAGTTCAGGCATTTGACTAGGGAGACTCCTAAAAAGGAAGAAATTATCAAGAATGGTTGAAATATAAGGATATACGAATGTTGAGAAGAAGTGGCTTACCATAATCTTTTGCTTGCCAGCTATTCATGCTCGCCAGGGCCACGAAAGTCATCGTTCTAGCAAGGTTCCTGGCAAATATCGCAGTACCCCACATGGCCAAAGCATCATGGGAGATCAGGAGTGTCGTCACATAATTCACTAGAAAGAACAAGAGTCAGTACCAGGAAGGGAAAGCAAGAGTATAAGGGCTACAATGTGGGAACTTATGTTTCCTATTAAAGGATCTCCGGGAAAGGATAGGATGAGACTATGTCGAGGGTGCGCACCACCACATACCGGTGAAACCCGCTGCGATCTTTAGAGTCCTCATTGTTGGAAACTATACCTCTTCTTCCGCATCTTTTGATGATCAGCATGCCTGCTTTGTGTAGGCGGTGAGTGTAAAAGGTATGAAGGTGCCAGAAAGTGAAGTCCACCCTAGCATGATTGACAAGATGGCCACTAAGTGCCAGACAAAGGGCCCGACTTGTCCTAAACAAATGTTGTAATGGCGACATATTTCTTCAACAATCAAGTGTACATGCTTGTTAAGATGGAGAGTGAAAGGGTAAGTCACCAACACGATGGGTAGAAATTCTTTCCTTAGTAGTTGGAACTATGATGTCTAAATAAGAGGGCCACTTGCACTCGATTCTGATACGAGTAATATCATCCTCAATATGGTAGATAGGTAGAACTCGATCGAGAGGTTATCACTCTCACCCTCATGCCTGGCTGTTTGAACTTGCATTCTACCGTCACCTTCAAAGTTTAGATTTTGGAGAAGGTAATCTTGAACCCTAAAATTTCTAGGGAGAAAGTTTGCTTCTTGGGCCATTTCGAAGAAGAAATATTTTTGAAGGCTACAGAAGTTTTCTTTTTTGAAAGAGTTTGATGATGAGTAAAAGTCTCTATAATTATGGTGTGCTTATACACGCCAAAAAGAGTCCTACAAGGAAAACGGACCGTTTTGCAGACATGGGATCGTGATCATTATGGCTTACGTGATAAATCCAAATAATTATGGGATATGGCAGGGCAGTTGTAGCATTGGAAAGACGCAGATAAAAACCCCTCCAATCATAAGGCCGTACCGCATCATACTTGAGCACTAGCATTCAATGCAAAGCATACGAAGAGACGGAGGATGAGTGTCGGGTGCAGGCACATCTATACGCTTTCTATCACGCCTCTTTCACTTCCTGGCTGCTTATGTCAGCACTCAGCAAGTGGGAGACTGACTCTGTGGGTAAAAATATGGCACTTGTAATTATGGGGATACGCCTAGACTCGACTTAGCTTACAAGTCACCGAGCGCAGAGGATACACGCATGCTCCTCGAGCCATTAAGCCGGTACGGGCCATAGGATACAAGGTATACATCATGCCGTCTTAGAATTTACAGTCTCTTAGTTAGGGTTTAGTATATACCGCCGCCTTGGGTAACAGCCCCACGACCTTATTAGTTTTTGTATTTTACCATAATTAGGACTGTGTAAATTACAGCTATAATACCTTTCCTTATATTGTATTGTACAATCAAGCGATTCACACAGAATTCGGCTATTCTCAAGGAATATAATTATTTACTTTCTTGCTTATTTATTTTTCTGTCGATTTTTACTTACTTATCTTCATATTTACCATATTGATTGTGACCCTTCTATAAATTTAATTGTTTAACCTATACGACCAATTTTGCGCATAAACAGGTACATAGTGTTTTGCTCATTATATGAATAAGTATGACTGATTGTCGTTATTTCTAAATATTAGCACTTGAAGTTATGTTTTTTTGAATTTGCAAAGTGAGGCCGAGTTGGCCTCCAAAGTAAGGCCGAGTTGGCCTTATTTATTTACAAAATTGACATAATTTTTTGTTCTCTATGGAACAAACACAGACGGATTGGCCTTGACTTCTCTTTTGTAGGGAGCACTGACATTTTTGTAAGTACAGATTTACTGAATGTAAAAGGTACAGTGTTTTTTTATATAATTATGACTTCATTAAATATAAAAAGTGTGCTGAAATTTTACAAGTATGAAAAGTGCTCAATTTTTAAAGTTCATCTTTAAAATGCTCAAACTTTTATGACCGGGCGTAAATATGCTCATTTATGTAAATCAACCAGTATAAGCTACATACGGAGGCCAGAATGCCAATTTCCAATATCAGATGTGCAAACGTAGGATAATTTCACTCTTCTCGTTAATGTTTGTCCTCATTTTAGGAATTTATGCGGAATTGCCCTTTAAGTTAATGAAAAACGGTTGGACTAAAATACTTGCTAAAGATTTGCACTATGGGATATGTTGAGTGTGTAAACCACCCAGGAGACGCATAAATATTGGCTGAATACTCAAATCGACTTCGTACTTCTTAGGAAGAATGATAGAGGTCTATGTAGGGAATTTAAGGTTATCCCAAATGAGAATCTTACAACCCAATATAAGCTATTGGTTTTGGATCTAGACATCATAAGGAAAAAGAAGGCCAGGGCTTCGACCGATCGGCATGTGATCAGACAGGGGGCCTTGACCAGTGGAAAAGTTCAGGAGCGGAGAAAAAAGTTGATGGCTATGGGTGTTTGGGAGACCAATGGGGATGCAAACAATATGCGGAGTAGGATTACTAATTGTATTAGGGGAGCAGCTAGGTTGGTGTTAGGGGTTGCAAAAGGTAACCCCATTAGACATAGAAGGGGTTGGTGGTAGAACGAAGAGGTCCAAGGAAAAATAGAGGCCAAGAAAGTTGGCTACATTAAGTTACTGGAGAGCACATATGAGGAAGAAAAGAGGACGAATAAGGAAAAGTATAAGGCGACAAAGAAGGAAGAGAACTTGGCAGTTACAAATGCTAAGACGACAACTTTTGAACGACTCTATATGGAATTAGCGGACAATGGAGGGAAAAAGAAAAGGTATAGGCTTGCCAAGGCAAGAGAGAACCAGAAAAAAATCTGTCTTATCAGAGATGAACTTGAACCTGAAAGGAAAATATTATAAAAAAAAACTCTCTAGCCTAGGCGAGTGCTAGGCGATTCCAAGGAGAAACTCGCGCGCCACCACATTGCAAACGGCGGCCATTAGGCAGCCCCCCTCCCGGGGTTGCTCAACCCATACCCACTCCCCATGCAAACCCCAATACAATTCCACCCACTCCCTCAATCCCTTATGCTCGTATGCTAAAACCTCAGGTTCAAAAACTTGATGTTAATCAACATTTATTCCGTACTGTTGTTTATTTGCAAGGGACAACTGTTCTTACATGGAAGACGTCAGAAGTTAAGAAATCTCTTGCAAAGGAGCAGTTACAACTAGCAGTGCTTGGGAAATTTTTGTATGGTAGGCCTGACTTTGAAACTTTACGTAAAATCATTTCGGCTCAATGTGAGATTAAAGGTGATTGCAATATTGGTTACTTGGACAGTAGGTACGTATTGATTAGACTGACACTATTGAAGGATTATGTTAATTTCTTGTCAACCCCAGCCTATTGGATTAAGTTTAGAGGTAGATCCTATCCTATAAGATCATTGAAATGGACGAGATACTGGAAGCCAGATGAAGAGACTACAATGACTCTTCCATGGATTAGCTTTCCAAATTTGCCTCCAAACCTTTTTGCTACAGAGTTTATTTTTTCTATTGCTTCGGCAGTGGGAACCCCATTAAAAGTTGATACTGCAACTTTGAATAAAACTATACCAAGTTGTGCCAAGGTCAAAGTTGAAATTGATTTGTTGGCAAAGCACCCTAATTGTGTTTTGATTAATGAGGAGAACGATGACACTAGTGTTGTAATCTCTACATGGGTAGATATTGATTATTATTATCTTCCATTGTATTGAAAAAGTTTTAAGTTGCAAGGCCATGATGAAAGCACGCGCAAGGTGATTCACCCAGAGCTCTGGGAAAAACGAAATGATAATGATGCTCAGGATGCACATACAAATGTTACCAAGGTTAATCCTGCCCTTCCAGCACCCCCAGTTCGTATCCTATCTAGTAGGAAGGTTGTAGGCAATGTGAGAAAGGAGGATGAGTGGAATGATGCAAAGAGTAAGAAAATAAGGAAAGGGAATGATAATGATCAGGTGAAGAAAAGTGTTGCGAAGCCTAATGACAAGTTAGCTTTAGTGCAGGCTGGGAATAATCAATTTTCAGCTTTGCAGGAAGATGACAGTATTGAAGTTGGTGAATTGGTTGTCAAGGAACCAGATGTATCAAAAGATGAGGTGCACCCTGCTTCTGAGAAGGGAGATGCTTCCGTTTCTGAGAAAGGTGCAATTAAAAATGGTGTTGCAGCTCCAAAATCAGCTGGGAAAGGTAATGCTTCTATGCCTATGTCGACTAAGGACTGAGTGAAACAGACTTGGAAGAAAGGAAATGATGGGAATCAGCCTGCAAAATCCTAGACTCAGCCTCAAAAGGATGGTGATACAGTTCCACATGGAGCTATTGTTACAGCTGGAGCGCCTATTACCACGGTGCATGCAGTGCCTACTGCTGTTTTCCCTGTGACCCTAAATACCTCTCAACAAGAGGTTCTTTCTAACTCGTTGGTGGTCAAGGTTACTATAGAGGATGATGGTGGCGTGAAGGATGATCAGCTGGATGTAGTTGACTCAGAGGAGGATGAAGAAGATTTGGTGGATTATGGGAGGAGAGTGAAAATAATATTATTGATCTACAAAATTTTGAAGATGATCCTTCTGATGAATACATGGGTTTGGAGGGTGATATGTCTGACACGGCCCGAATTCTCGATTAGGCCGTGCGGGCACCCGACCACCTCCCCTAAACCTGTCGGGCGAACCCTATTGACTTAATCGATATAAATTGTGAAGAATTACCTGAAAATGAAAATGAACCAAACTTTAACAACATAAGGTAACTCTCAAGGATAGACAAATATACAAGCTGTCTGAATAATACAAATAACTACCCAGAAGACACATATTTAAAGGTTTCCAGATCAGACATCTAAGAAGGCCAAAAGATATACACACCTCCCGAAGGGAGCAAAAGTAAGGAAAACTGTAATATCTGAAGTTGGTGGCCGCAATGAACAAGATGGCTCTCCGTAGACAGCTGAAACGTACTACTCCTTAATCACGACGGGGCTGGCTGGGTCCTAGAGCAGAATCTGCCGAACGAAAAGAAAATACAAGAACAAATAGGGGGTGACATAAGGACTCAATAAGTGAGGACAAACTAGAAACCTCGAAAAATAGATACATTAGTCAGGGAAACAGAAGCCATAGCAGTCAACCAGATAAATCATTCACAGATAATTAATGTAATAAATCTATACAGCTAAAAAAATGCATATAAAGATATGCAATGATGTGTCATGATGCAATGGGGTCACATGTGCCCGAAACCTATCTCCGGCGCGGGATTCTCATCGTCTAACAGGAGATATATACAATAATGATCTTTCACCGGCGCGGGACTCTCATCGACTACCGGGAAGTATATGCAGTAATGACCCTTCACCGGCTCGGGACTCTCATCGATTATCGGGAAGTATATGCAGTAATGATAGCTAGAGTACAATGCTCAGATACTCAATGCAATACCGGCAACAGAACATAACATATAATATACAACGTAAATTCAAGGCTAAAGCGTAATGAGTACGCCTATCGGCAGCTACACACATAAGGAACACGTGGTAGAAAATTCACGAGGCCAGGTGCCTCCAAAGAAATGGATATAATCACTTACAGTATTTCAATGCTATCCCTGCTACTCAACAACTGTTTTTTCCTTTGGATTAACTGTCAAACGATCCCGCTCTATTCAATAAGCAGAAAAATTATATCAAATAAAGCTAAAGGCTTCATTCCGTATGTCTTAGGCAATCCAGTTAGGAACCTGATACCCCATTCGTATACGGAATACGCAGGCCAGACCTATGTACAGGGTTCATAATTCCATAACCAAATCCTAAATAAATTATATTTTTATGTTGCCCATAACTCACTGAGTACGAATATATAATCATTTCCATCATCGGGGTCCAATTGACCCTTTAAATTATCAATTTAAGTTATTAAGGCGATGCCTAATATCCCTATTTTTACCGTAAAAATATATTCAAGCACACGTAATAAGCTAAGATAATGAGTTAACATCATCACCTGGAGATTTGGGGTAGAAATTCTACTATTTTTCCACCTCTTTTTCCCTTTTTTCCTCTTTCCTTTCTAACTTTTCCTTTCTCTGTATCTGTTGTATGTTTCTGCGTCAAAATCATATGTAGCTGCTGCTAAGGGACTAATCCCTTAGCCAACCGACTATCAATTTAATTTTTTTTATAATAAATTCGCTACGATGATTAAAATTAAAATGGAACCCTAGAGAAGTCGAAATTATATCCTAAATTTTTCAAGTAAGTTATACAAAATATATGTAACATACTCGCAAAGACGGATCTCAAATCGGACTCCCGAAACTCAAGATGCGAATTTAAAGGAAAAAGGTCAAATTATTTAACTTTCGGTATTTTAGCGGAAATTAGCCGAACAACATCGAAATTCACTTTTGAAAAATCATAAAAGTCAGAAATAATCATACGAACCTAACGGCGCTTTCAGATTTCGAATCGGAGCTCATTCGCTAAAACCAAAAATCTCTTTTTAATATTTATTGACAATAAAAACTGAAACCTTCTTCCGATGCCTACCAAACGAGGTCTGATTTAGCTCAAATTTTACAGACAGGTCCTAATGGACCTTGCGAATATTTTAAAATTATCGACACGCCAATTGGAGTCCTAACTTTCGAAACGACTGACTGAGGTCGTTTCAATGTCAAGGGATAATAGTGGAAAGGAAGATAAGGAAGACAAAGATCAAAGTGGTTCAAGTTAGAAAATACAAGTGCTGAAAAGTCACAGGGTGGTGCTGACAAGCAGATTGATGTGGTTAATGCTAATCCTGTGCTATCAAGGGGTAGGCCAGCCACTGATAAGGAGCTGAAAGCAGTCTATGATAGTGCTAAAAAGAAGAATACACTGCTAGTTGCAAGGAATTTTGAGCCCACACCAGCTTTAGTGCATGCTTTTGACAAACCGGTTGAGAAGCATGTGGAAATTGGTGATGATGAAGAGCTTGATACTGAGTCTATGACTTAGAATTATATTAATGTAGCTGAAAAGGGTGATATATTACCTAGCAGGTGGTGGCACAGAAGAAAAAGACCAAGCAGGTTCGGGGAAAAAGAGAAAAAATTGTTCCTCCGCCAGCCGGAGGGGTATCAAAAAGGAGGATGGTTTCCAAAACCTCTGGGTTTCAATGATATAGCTCACTCATATGGAATATAAGGTTTGTTAATACCCAGCAGGCCTTTGATAGAGTGGTCAAAATGCATAGGCAGAAGCACTTTTCATTTATTGCATTAATGGAGCCGTTTCAGCACTACAGACATATTAACAAGTATCATCGGTTGCTAGGTATAGGTTCTTCTTGGCATAACTTCAATGGTAAAATATGGGTGTTTGTAGAGGATGAATATCACGTGGCGGTTGTGTACGATGCATCACAAATTTTGTCTTTGAAGCTGACATATTTAGATGGTTTGGTGGAATTTGTAATGTAGTTGGTTTATACTAGTATTGATCACACCACTTGGGTGGAACTGTGGGACTTGTTGTATGCTTAGGCTAGTAACATGACATCCCCGTGGCTAGTAGGGGCGATTATAATGTCATTGCAGATGAGCTTTAGAAGTTTGGAGGCCTACCAGTTTACTACCGGAAGGTAGAAGATTTTGTGCACAACATCAACACTTGTCAGCTGATTGACATGGGCTTTAAGGGCAGCATGTACACTTGGTGGAATGGTAGATCAGATGATGAATGCATATTCGAAAGGCTTGATAGGTGTCTTGTGAATCAGGCCTTTCAACAGTTATTTCCTCAGTCTGAAGTGGAGCATTTGTTTAGGCAGGGGTCAGACCATGCGCCGTTGCTGATTACTACTAATATGGATAGCCCTATAGTAAAGAAGTCATTTAGATTTTTGATCTTTTGGTTGCAGCATGAGTCTTTCCAAACAATTGTTAGAGAGAACTGGGCTGAAAACTTTAGTGCAGATCCTTTTTATAACTTTCATTGCAAGCTGAAAAAATTGAGAAAGGCATTGTCTGTCTGGAGCAGGGAGACATATGGAGACATTTTCAGGCAGATTGCTATGCTAGAAGAAGAGTTCCGGGTATATGAACAAGAGTTCGAGGAGCATCCTACTGGGTACAATAGAGTGATTTGATTTTATGCTCTAGATGAACTGTTTTAGAAGCATAAAGCTAGTATGCAGTGGTTCAAAGACAGGGATAGAAACACAAAATTTTTCATGCTCATGTAAATGGAAAGAGGAAGGTGTTACAATTAGAAGAATTTAGGATACTACGGGGTCTTGGCTTGAGAATGATACAGACATAGCTCAGGAGGCTATCAGATTTTTTCAAGCTCAATTTTCTATTGATCCGGTGCCAGATGATTTTTCTATACTTGATCACCTGCCTAGTCTTGTTGCACTGGACCAGAATGATGCTGTTATTGTTGAGCCAAATGAATAGGAGGCGAAGAAGGCAGTTTTTGGCCTGAATGCTGACTCTGCAGAGGGCCCTGATGGCCTTTTATTATTCTTGTTGGGATATTATTGGTGCTGATATGGTTAAAATGGTACAAGCGGTCTTTCGGAGTCACTTTCTGCCTCGTTACATCACTGCTACTAACTTGGTTCTCTTGCCTAAAAGGAAAGATTCTGCTACCTTTTCAGACATGAGACCAATTAGTCTGAGCAACTTCAGCAATAAGGTGTTTTCTAGGCTAATTCATGACAGGCTTTCTATTTTAATGTCTGGAATAATTTAACTGCAGCAGTCTGGTTTTGTGAAAGGAAGGAGTATTTTTAAGAATATTTTGTTAGTGCAAGAAATTGTACGTGATTATTACTGAAAGGGGGAAGCCAACTAATGTGGTAATCAAACTAGACATGGCTAAGGCGTATGATAGACTGTCATGGTTGTTTCTAATGAAGGCCCTGAGGAGTATGGGATTTTGTGAGGTGTTTATCGACATGGTCTACAGAACCTTGTGTAATAACTGGTACTTTGTGCTAGTAAATGGCCAGCCCTATGGGTTTTTCAGTCTTCTAGGGGTGAAACAAGGTGATCCTCTATCGCTACCTTGTTTTTGCTTGCTGCTGAGTGCCTTTCCAGAGTTCTGAATGCGCTGCATAGAGATGCTAATTTTGTGTCGTATGGGATGCCAAAGTGGAGTCTCTATCTTAATCATTTGGCATACGCGGATGATATGATTATTTTTTCATCTGCTGAGGAGGGATCATTAAAACTGGTGATGGAGACTTGCTAGTTATGACCTGTCCAGCTGTCATAAAATTAATAAGGAGAAGTGTAATGTGTATATGCATAGTCATGTTCCACAATTGATAGTCGACAAGGTGTTTGATGTTACCGAGATACCGTGGGGGAATTTCCTTTCAAGTATCTTGGCGTGCCTATCTATTATGGTACGAGGAAATATTATCACTACAATGAATTGGTGGAGAAGATGTTGAAAAAGCTTGACTCCTGAACTGGTAAATTGTTTTCCATAGGTGGACATGCGACTCTGATTTCCTACAGTGCTTCAGAGTATGCCTATTCACTTGTTATCTGCATGTGACCTCCCTGCTGGGGTGGTAGCTCAGCTTCACAGGATGTTTGCCAAGTTTTTCTGGAGTAATTTTGTGGGTCAGAATAGCAGGCACTGGGCTTCTTGGAAGACTTTATGTCATCCTATGAATGAAGATGGAGTTGGCTGTAGGAGCTTGTATGATATCTTCAAGGCATTATTCGCAAAGTTGTGGTGGAATTTTCGTACCAAACAGTCTTTATGGAGGGATTATACGAGCAATAAATACTTGAAAAAACATCATTTCGTGGTGGTGCCATGGAAGAAGGGACTTGCGCATGAAAGAAGATGTTGCAGAGCAGGCTTGAGATGGATCACGAGATAGTTTGGCAGCTGAAAAAAGGCAATTCGTACTTCTGGCTTCATAACTAAACTGGACTTGGTCCGTTGTATCATGCAACTCCTCGTGAGTTTGCATGTGATGAGACTTTTGTGTGTGTCTATAAAGTTGTTGAGGGTGGAGTATGGCTGGAACAGCGCCTCAGGGAGTTGCTGCCTGAAGACATTACTGAGCACGTGATTCAGAATGTCAAACCTCCTACTTGTCCTGAACAGAGAGACATGCCTTTTTGGATGTTGGAGTCTCGGGGTACATTTTTAGTCCGGTCAGCTTAGCATTTGGTCAAGCAAAGGAAGAAGCCAAGTGATCTTTACAAGAACATTTGAATTAAAGGTATTCCGTTTAAAATGTCATTTTTCTTATAGAGGTTGTGGAAATTTAAGCTACCCTTAGATGATATGCTAAGAGGTGGGGAATTCAATTCCCTCCAGGTGTCATTTTTGTGTGAACCCTGATGTGGAGACTTTTTCACATATGTTTCTAAATGCACCTGTAGCACGTTATGTCTGGAAATATTTTGGAGGTCCTGCAGGTCTTAATTTTGATGGGTTGCACTTGACACAAGTTATAAATTTGTGATGGGATGCTCCTGTTAGTCCGGTCCTGAGGTTGATTTACCATGCTATACCCATTTTTATTTTGTGGGAGTTGTGGAAATGGAGGAATAATTTGAGGCATGGTGGGTCGACCTTAGCTCATAGGTTGGTGTATCTTGTCACTCAGCATATTGTTGTGTTGCTGGGGGTTCGCAGGAGGAACTTTCAGTATGCGCCTGGTAGGTGGGAGGCCTTATTGCTGGTGTCAAGGGACCATACACCTAAGCTTGGATGACAAAGGTTGCTTGGAGTCCGCCTCAGGTGGGGTGGATCAAATGTAATGCAGATGGAGCTTCTAGAGGTAATCCAGGTATTAGTTCTTGGGCTTTTTGTGTTTGGGACGACATGTGGGATATTGTTTATGCTTATGCTAAGGAGATAGATGATTGCACGACCACAAATACTCAAGGCAAAGACAATTCTTATGGCCTTGAGGTATGTGGCTTCTACTTCTTATTCACAAGTTATTGTTGAAACAGACTCAATGTTGCTCAAGAATGTAGTGATTAAGACTTGAGAGGTCCTTTGGCAAATTGTGCAATTTATGGAGGAAATTTGGAGTTTGATGGAGGGTATAGAGGTGGTGGTGATACACTTGTTTAAAGAAGATAATAAATTGGCGGATCACTTAGCAAACATGGTGATTGATCAAGAAGATGTCGTGGTGAATTCGTTTCATGAGTTGGATAGCATGGGAAGAAGGTTGGTGAATGGGGATAAGTGCAATGAGCCTTACATTCGCACTAGGCCGAGGAGGAATGTTTAGAAACAAGGGAGGTGGAATTTTCCTTCATGCTCGAATCTATGAGAGGAGATTATGGAGGCTTTTACTACTAACTTTGTTTTATTTTTTGTAGGTACATTCAAGAGTAAAACCCCCATTGTGGAATATTTTCGTGGTTTTGTATGTGCTTGGAATGGACATATGGAGGAATTTGTATGTTCATTGGATTGCTTCAAGATTGATATGATTTATAGATATTATGTTGCTTTGCATTTGTTTGGAAGTAGCAGCTTGGTAACGTTGCAGCAAGGTTCGGATGAATGGGATGTGCAGATTCTACCTTAATGTTGTGGAGGGTGCTAGTTTCAAGTGTCCAGAAATTCAACTAGCTCAACGAACGTAGTCAGCGAGAGAAGGTGGAGGCATTCAACGAAGTTGGGCAGCATGTTGCTCGCCTCAATGAGCGCTGCCAGCGAATAGTTTTTGGAAAGGGAGCGGACAATTTTTGAGCGGGCAGAGATGTGGTCGCCTCAGCGAGCTCCTAGCGAGCGAAGCTAGGGCGTATTTTTCCAGCTGGGTAGATTTTTCAAGAGCTCAACAAGCGCCCTTAGCGAGCTCATGTTGGCATACTTGTGGACTGACAGATTTTGGACGACCTCAACATGCATACACAGCGAGCAAACTTGGGAATTATTTTGGGATATCACTTGGAACAGTTCCAACGCCTGTTCCTTAGGCATACTGTGAACAATTTCTTATGGTGTTCCATCCATTTACTACTTATACTATTTTGCTTCAGTGTTATTATTAGCTAGAGATATCCTTGTAAAGCTCATTGCCAAGATGCTATATTTATTTCACTTGGTGGTATTAGCATTTAAAACACACACGCAAGTATACGTGGTCGACAAGTAATAAGTGATAAGTAGAGTATCGTTCCCACGAGGACTATTCAGACTGGACTCCTAACAAACAAGTTTTTGGCGCCGTTGCCGGGGACTAAATAATTGACTGTTTTCTTATCAGACGATTTATTATTATCTATTCAGGCTTAATTTTTGTTTTGAGTTTTGTGCTGCTTCAGGTATTAGGTCCTGCTTGATCTTTACCTACAGGAATGGCAGAAGAACGCACATTAGCTGTGCGAGATGTTGCTCTCCCCAGCCTGGAGGGAGTAGCCTCGAGCATAGCTAAGCCTGAAATTACTGGAAACTTTGAGATTAAGTCCGGCATGATACTATTGTTACATGTGACTGGACAATTTGCTGGATTACATAGCGAGGATCCACAATAACATATCCAGAATTTCTTGGAGATCAGTGATAGTTATACACCGACGGGAGTTCCTAGTGATTATGTTCGCTTGACATTGTTCCCGTTTTCACTGATTGGGGCAGCAAAGAGGTGGTTAAAGGCTGAAAAGTCTGGGTCTATCACTACTTGAGATGATTTGGCTAAGAAGTTCTTAGCTAAGTTTTATCCATCTGCCAAGACAGCCCGACTGAGGAGTGAAATTATGTCCTTCAGACAGATAGAAGGAGAGTCTTTGTATTCAGCCTAGGAGCGGTTTAAAGCTTTATTGAGAGATTGCCCACACCACAACCAATCCAATGAGGTTCTTGCACATACTTTTGTGGAGGGGTTGACTGCGCATACTAAGATCGTGGTAGATGCTGCTGCTGGAGGCCAAGTACTGGCCTTAAATTTTGACCAGATCTATGAATTACTAGACAAGTTTTCGCAGAGCAATCCTGGCTGGCAGGGAGATGGTAGAGCTACTACGCAGAAATCTGTTGGGGTACTTCAGTTAGATGCAGTTTCAGAGGTGAGGGTGAGGATGGATGCTATTTCCAATCAAATTAGCAAGCTAGCTCTGCCAAAGACTCAGCAACAAGTGGCTCCAGTGCAACAGCTCCAGAGTTTTTGTGAGGTTTGTGGTCAAGATCATGCTACAGAGGTTTGCTCCTCTAATCCAGAGTCAGTTTATAACATGGGTAATCAAAACAGGCTGCAAGGTCAAAATCAGTTTGGTAATGCTTATTATCAAGGCAATACGAGAGCCCCAAATAATTACCACCCACTTCCAGCTCCACCACAGCAGGTTAGCAATCCAGTTGAAGATATGCTAAAGCAGATAATAGCGGGCCAACAGAGAATGATAGCTGACACTGCAGCCCATGCACAGGCCATACAAGATCTTGCCAATGCTCAGAAGAACCTGGAGCGCCAGTTGGGGCAGTTAGTGGGAGAAATAAGTACTATTAAAAAAGGGCCTGAGCAATGTATTGCAGTGACTTTAATTGAAGGTGGAGAGCTGATGGCCAAGTCTGAGGAGAGAGCTGAAATAGAAAAAGTTGATAAAGTGGAGAAGGTAAGAAGCAAGAAGAGAAAAAGAAGGCACCTCTGCCGCCTCCACCATTCCCGCAGAGACTTATACCATCGAAGGAATTGGCCCAGTATCAAAAATTTGTGAGTATGTTGAAAGAGCTTCAAGTTAACATTCCTTTGACTGATGTGTTTGAATTGATTCCATCCTTTGTGAAGTTCTTAAAATAAATTTTTGTCAAGAAGAAAAAGCCTCAAGAGATAGATACAGTTGAGTTAGTCGAGGAGTGTAGCACAATCTTGAGCAAGCTACCTCCATTCAAGATCCTGGGAGGTTTACTATTCCTTGCACCATTGGAGGGCATAATATCATTGGTGCATTGTGTGATCTGGGTGCGAGCATAAATCTCATGCCTCTATCTGTTTGCAAAAGGTTAGGGCTAGGAGCAATCAAGCCCTCGTCAGTTACTCTAAAGATGGCGGATGGATCACTTACTCACCCTGATGATAAGTTGGAGGATGTGTTGCTTAAAGTTGGTAAGTTTACATTCTCTGCTGATTTTGTAGTCCTAGATTATAAAGAGGACCGAGAAGCTCCAATCATTTTGGGGAGACCATTCTTAGTCACCTCGAAGGCAATTATTGACATGGAGCTGGGAGAGATGACTGTTAGAGCGCATGGAGAAAAGGTTACTTTCAATGTTTATAATGAGAAGGAGCACATAGCCAGGGTTGAAAAGTGCTATATCATTGAATGTGTCAAACAAGAACATGGAAGTAAACCAAATGACCTGTGTGAGCAGAATGTGGAACAAAATAGCAGTGACACATCACATGTGAAGTTGAAGATGGGTTCTCTCAAAGAAAGGAAGAAAGCAAAGGTTCGTCGTAAGAAGAGAAGACATAAATGCTGGAAGTGAGCTAAAAGTGTCGTCGTGCCACGACGTTAACTAAGGCGCTTCTCGGGAGGCAACCCGAGTTTGTACTTGTATTATTTTATTTATAGTGTCACGTAGTTTTTATTTTTCTTTGGATTGCAGGTTTATGTAATGTCGAGTTTAAGTGTGGGGTGTCCTCACCCCTGCCTACTACTGCTGACCTGTTGGGGGAAGTCTGAGTACCTCATACTATATAGAAGCGTGGAGGATGCTAGCACCAAGGACTAGAGCCTTCAGGGAAGTTCTTGTACCCCTTGTATTTGATTTTTTTTATAGCACTGAGGACACTGCTTGATTTTAAGTGTGGGGTGGGGAACTTCCAAATTTTGAGGTTATGGATGATTGTACCTTTAAGTGTTTAATTTCAGCAATTTTTATTTTTGTCACTTGACTTTATTTTTATTTGTTTCTTGCTTTAGTACATAAAAAAATGAAAAAAATAGAAAACCAATGAAAAATTTCAAAAAGATTTTCTTTTTAGTTTTAGTAGTGGTACAGTCATCCACCCCGTGGTTTTTCTTATGACCCCGGTTCTTTTCCACGGGGAGGCCTTTGAACCGGGTAGTTTTTATTTTTAGGATTAGAATAGTTAGTATAGGAGGCCTTAGACGAAGAAAATAGGTAGAATGCTAGGTGCCTTTGATTTGTTTGATACCGGTGGACTTGAACTTGTTGCATGTACTATTTGTGGTGTCCTTTGGTTTTAAATTGTGATGCATGCCTAAAAAAAATGGAATGACCCTCTTGAGATACTTGAGTCCACTCACTTGACTTTGTTGTGAACCTTTATGCATTAGTGCTTAATTTTCCACAAGTTGCACCCTATTTGCTTGGTTGAGAGTTGTGATGGAGCCGTTTTGTGTGGATTGTGTGCAATGTGTGTTGTGAGGCATATTCTTATTTTACTCCATGTTTGCATATTGGTGTCTAGAACTTGCCCCGTGTGTGTGCAAAGCGAAATCCTAGGTTTACTTTAGTCAGAAAATGATACAGGCCTTCTCTTGATTTGCCTACCCTTTATATACACATTGGACTTGATTGCTGTGATATCTTTGACCTTTTTGTTGGCACCCACACCGCGAGTCTACCCACTTGTACTAAATTGCTTTCTATTGACCCTTTACTCCTTAAGCACTTTAATTGATAATTGTATATTATTGTGGAGTTTGTGGTTGAAATACTAGGAGGTTTTTGAGTGGAACCAATGAGGGGAATATTTGATAAATTGTGAAGTAATTGAAGGAGCATTGGCAAGGTTTGGAAAGAAGTGAATAGAAAAAAAACAAATAAAAAAAAAGCTGAAAAAGATTGGAAAAAGAAAAAAATGAATATCCATCCTTGCTAGTGTTGTGCTTAAAAGAAAAATTGCTACTTGTTGGATAGGGTGTGTGTGAAATTGGTTGGGTGGTGAAATGGGTGGCTTTGATGAGATATGTGCTTAAATTGATTGTGATGCATTAAAGTGCTTAGGGAGGTAGTCACTATTATCCATATGTATCCTACCAGCCCTTAGCCTACATTACAACCCTTTAAAGTCCTAGTTAATCCCGATTGGAGTGAGCCTACATTAGTGGAGTCCTACACTACGGGCAAGCCTATGATACATCGTGTGTGATATGTGAGCTTTTCATGAGAGTGAGTGAATTCTTTCTATGCTATTGTCCCCGTTCTATTCTTGATATTCATTGTTGTGTGTGATACTTGGGGGACACTCTCTTGCTTCATTTTTGTGAGGGCACACGGTTTACATGAGATAGGTGAAGTCGTGGCTTCTTGGTTGAGTGGGTAGGTGTGACTTTGTGGGAGCATGGTGGCAATGAGTCGAGTTTGTGCATTTGAGTTGTCGTGGGGTGGTTGTTCTCATGTTTTGATGTTTGATAAATTATTGGCATATTTGTTGGACCCATAGAAGTCATGTGTGCATTTGTTCAATGATCGGTATCAACCATAGTCATAGGAAGACCTGTTCTACCTAGGTTGGGAAGTTATTTGTGATTGCTCGAGGGCGAGCAAAGGTTCAAGTGTGGGGAGGTGATGTTTGCATTTTATACCTATATTTCCTTAATATTTCCTCACGTTTGGATACTTTATTCGCACGTTTTCTAGTTAATGAATGTGATTTTGCACTGATTTGATGTCGTATGTGTGTAGGTCGTTATGAAGTGCAATTGGAGCTTTAAAGAGCATGATCGAGCAAGAAAAGATTGGATTTTGATTGAGGATTGGATCGAGCACACGAAGGCATGACACGATGTGAGCTGCGGAGCAAGGAGAAGCAGAATTGGCCTGGCGCCCTAGGTGGCGCGCCGCGCCAGGTACCGCGCCCAGCTTCTGGCGCGTTTTGTTGCGCGGCCCGGGGCCATGGCGTGCAAGTTTCGATGGGTTCTGCTTGTGTGCATGCGTTCGGAGGCGCGGGGCGCCAGCTACAGCGCCCCTGAAGCGTTTTTGGACTTCCTATTTCGTCTAGGCTTAGGTGTAACTTATTACTAGGCCTTTGTAAACCCTATAAATACTCTTTACTTAGTTTTTGAAGGGAGTTCAGAATTTGGAGCACATTGGAGAGCTCATAACATCTTGAACAACGGTTTTTCTTCCTTCCATTAATCTATTACATCATTATTTCATTATTTCATCAAATCCTTGTGTTGTTATTATGAGTATGTGTGGCTAAATCTTACGTTCTAGGATTAGAGTATTTCATGAAAGTTGATGTTTGAAGATTGAATTCTATATATTGAATCCCATAACGGATTGCTTATTCTTTCTTGATTTCACTTGTGTAATTGTCAGGGCCCGATTATTACGCATTATCTATGGTTTTTGGATTGAACTCGAAAGAGGAAATTTATGAACGCAATAAGAAAGAGTAGGGCTAGATTGTGAACCCGGGCATCCGGGAACCAATTTGTGAGTAGGATAGATATATACTTGCTCGCCTAGCTTAACTAATTACAGAATTCGTTAATGCGTGCACGTGATTCAACCCATAGACATATAGGGATTGGAGTAGCCTGCATAGACCGTGAAGAATCGAAAGGTTTTTACGGGTACATTTAATCTGTTAGTTAGTAATCCGGGATTTAAGAAGTGGAATCAATTGTAAAACTCAACTGGATTGTTCGTAACTCTGACCCTGGATCTTCTCATTAATATTGTTTACAACCAACTTTTGCTCCATTGTTTGAATTCACTTTTACCATTTTAATTATTGTTCTTTAGTTAATAAAATCCTCACTATTGGAAAAATATCCCTGAGTAGTTGTTAAGAAATTATTTGTTAGGAGTCCAGTCTGAATAGTCTTCGTGGGAACGATACTCTACTTATCACTTTATTACTTGTCGACCACGTATACTTGCGTGTGCGTTGGGAGAAACATGTAGTATTTAGGCATAGAGTATTTGCTTCACTAGTTAGTCACTACTTAGCATTAGCAAGCTTATATATTTCATTCAAGGATGTAAGGATCTTATTTATTTTTGTTTTTGATTATTATTAATAAAATTAGCTACTAAGCTATGTGCTTAGTGGTATTTGCTTAAAGAAAAAAGCAAGAGAGGCGGTTACCTGGACAATTTTTGGTGCATTAAAGACAAGGCTGACATGATATTAATGGAAGAGGCGCACATTAGACAGAGATGGAAAATATACTTCCATAAGCTTTTAAATGAAGAGGGGAACAAGATTATTGACCTGAGTCATTTAGGGAACTCCAAGATATGTCGAAATTTTAGTGATTACAGGTGTATAAAGTTGGAGGAGGTTAAAGAGGTAATTCGTCATATGAGGGGGGGAGAGGGACCGGGCCAGACAAGTTCCCAGTGAAATTTTAGAAGAATACAGGAGGAGTAGCTTTGGAGTGGCTAACTGGATTATTTGATGTAATCATAAGGACGACAAAACTGCCCTAAGAATGGAGGTGGATTGCCATGATACCATTATACAAGAACAAGAGCGATATTCAAAATTGCCACAACTATAGAGGTATAACGTTACTAAGCCATACCATGAAAGTTAGGCAGAGGGTGATTGAGAAGAGGATGAGGAGAGATGTAACCAATTTCGAGTATCAATTCGGCTTCATACCTGGACGATCAACTACGGAAGTCATCCATCTTCTGAGGAGATTAGTAGAGCAATACGAGACAAGAAAATAGATTTGCATATGGTTTTCATTGTCTTGAAAAAGACGTATGACAAAGTCCCAAGGGAAGTGTTATGGAGACGCTTGTAGTTTAGAGGTATACCTTTGGCATATATCAGAGCGATTAAGAACATGTATGATGGAGCCAAGACCCCAGTAAGATTAGCAAGACGAGACTCGGATCACTTCCCAATTGAGATGGGGTTGCATCGGGGATCTACACTTAGCCCATTTTTATGTGCTTTGGTGATGGATGACTTAACACGACATATCCAATGGTAGGTTCCATGGTGTATGTCATTTATGACATAGTTCTGGTTGATGAGACACACGGAGGGGTGAATGATAAACTTGAGATTTGGAGATAGACTCTGGAGTCTAAAGGCTTCAAGTTGAGTAGGACAAAGACAGAGTACATGGAATGAAAGTTTAGTGATACACCAAATGAGACAGATGTAGAGGTGATGCTTGATGCACATGTTATCCAAAAAAAAAAAAAAGATTCAAGTATCTTGGGTCGGTAGTCCAAGGGAACAAGGAGATTGACGATGATCACTCATCGTATTGGAGCGGTTAGGATGAATTGGAGGCTCGATTCTGGTGTGCTATGCGATAAGAAAGTGTCGCCTAGACTTAAGGGTAAGTTCTACAGATGGTAGTTAGACCAGCTTTGTTGTATGAAGTTGAGTGTTGCCCTGTTAGGAACCTCACGCACAGAAGATGCAGGTAGCTGAAATGAGGATGCTTAGATGGATGTGTGGGCTTACTAGAAAGATAAGATTAGTAACACAGTTATACGGGAGAAAGTGGGAGTAGCCTCAATGGTGGACAAGATGCTGGAAGTGAGGCTGAGGTGGTTTGGGCATGTGAAAAAGAGGAGCGCAGACGCCTCAGTGATGAGGTGTGAGAGGTTAGAAGTGTTAGATCTATCGAGAAGTAGGGGTAGACCGAGGAAGAATTGGGCGAGGTAATTAGCAAGACATGACTCAGGTCTAGATTACCGAGGACTTGGCCATAGACAGAGGGCATGAAGGTCGAGGATTAGGGTAAAAGGTTAGCACGTATTTGCGTGTCCTCAGGGTAGGATGGTATAGATCCTTATTAGTTGGTATAATTGTTATTTTCTATGGTTATCTTTCACTACAGTTTTATAAGTACTGTCATTTTGATGTCATTGCTTTTTCCATAGTATTTCTATCTTCGTACTTTATTATGCTACCCTTTTATTTCCTTTCCATTTCTTTCCAAACATGTTTTCAAATTATTTTTTTCGTGCCGAAAGTCTACCGGAAACAGCCTCGTTACCTCAAAATCGAGGTAGGCTTTAGGTCTGCGTACATCTCACCATCCTCAAACCCTACTTGTAAAAATATTCTGAGTTTGTTGTTGTTGTTGCCATGTTTAATTGATCACAAGTTTGTGACGAATCGATAAGACTTGCATATATTGTTCATTTTTTTAAAAAAATTTTACAGATTGACAAGATTTAATACTATCTTCATCTTACCTATCATGTTCAATTGTCCACAAGTCTCGACGGATTGGCAAAACTTGCATGTATTATTCAATCGTTCAAAGTTCTGCTTGATTCGCCTCCCATATATATAGTTCATCAACTTACATGTTTAAACGTTGAGTTTTTTGCTAATGAAAATCAAATCGAATACCATCATATATGGCCTTTCGTTGTGTCAATGTTGAAAATGTAGGTTTTGACCATGACTAACCTAAAGCCCGTTTGTGTAAGCTTAAAATTTCATTAGTATATGTTTGGTAATTCAAAAGTTTATGGACTTATAAACCTTTATATGCTTAAAAAAGGTAAAAAGTGAGAAGTTAGTAAATCCTAACTTCTCAAAAAGTGACTTATAAACTGCTTAAAATAAGCTCACCCAAACGGGCTCCTAGTTTATACACTTGCTAAGCCAGAACCAAAAGGAAAAGTTAAAACTTTAAAAAACAACCCATAAAGGGACATCCAAATTCAAATGATTGCGACAATTGTTCGGCCCAAAAAAAAAAAAAAACAAAAAAAAAAATGGTTCTTGTTCTATTAAGGTTTTAGAGCTTGAAGCAATTTTGGCCGATTTTCAATTTTCTCAATTGCAGCTTTGAGTTCTTGCTGGAGAGTAGATCTCGTAGGTAACAAAACCATGTCTTTCCAAACTGAATCACTTAGGGACAACACATCATCTTCCTCGTAGAGCTCGTGTATTGACTCTGCTTCTTCATTCACAGTTCTTACCATTTCCAAACATTTGATGTCATTTGGTTCCACCAACATTTTGTTATCTCCATCTTTCCAGGCTATTAACTGCATTTTTCCACACAACAAAAACAGGTGAACAGAAAGAAAAATAGAAATGTATTGACAATTATTTTCCTCAAAGGTTCAAGGAGACAGCAATATAATTTGCATAGGGCGACATAACAACGTGTTTCAGAATACGGTTAACTAAGCGATTACGTTCATCTTTTATTAAGGGCCAAAATCTCACATTTCAACTTTTTTACACCCATAATGTAGGGTGGATGTACATATGACATAATTGCTGTTAAACTTTAATTCTTTTTCCTTTTTATAAGTAAAAATGATTTTATGTATGCATGTATGCTCATATGTTTGTGTTAGAGCAGGTCTAATGTTCGTTAGGAATCTTACAGTTGGTTTTGAGCCTAGGACATTGGTGCAGTAGAGCCTGGCGTTATCAACAATGTCACAGTACTTGGAAAATGCATTTGCAAATCTCTTATGAGAATTCAATTGAGACTTCACTCTTACTGCCCTCCCTGTTCCTATAGCTCGCCTGCATAAAATTACAAGGAATGTGACAAAAGGTAATAAGAGTTGCACCTAAGTTACGAATTTCAGACTCAACTTTTTCCACTATGCCAACTCTTGAAATAATGCAAACAATCCAAGTTTTAAAAAAAAGTAGATCCTGTTTACTTGACCTAATCAGTTTTCGGAGTCTAATTGACAGTTCCTTTAAGTACCAATTAACATTATAAAATTTACTTTATGAATATAGTAACATTTTTAGTTTGATAACTGAAAAATCATCGAGGCCCAAAGTCCAAGAATGAAAATTCGGTGATAATGAGTTCTCTTTTACCATTCTCCACTTAGATACCAATTGTTTGTCGATTCAAATCTATAATGTGCGTCTAACATATACGCACGTATCATAAACTGAACTTTTACAGCTAGATTAAAGTTCCGGGGTATTTAAAGTTTGACAAATTACTAAGGAATGTTCAACAAACTACATGTACAAGAATTTCAATGGACTCTTGAAGACAAACTAAATGAGACATTTATATAAATTGAGAGGGAGGAACTTCAGAAGTAATTTCATACCTGATACCTCTAACAACAGCTAAAAAAGGATCACATACAACTCCAACCAATTCTATTCTGTAGGGTTTAGTAATCTTTGTCTCTTCTCCTGGTTCCTTTTCAACTTGTTCCCAATAATTTTCAGTAATTGTGCCATCCTCCGCAACCTTATAACCATCCCCCATACGATATCGATGTTTGTGTACATTTCTTGCCATAGCTATGGTTTGCTCAACAAATGGCTCCCATGACAATGTTCCATCCATTATAACATCGCGCCCTTCATTAAGAGCTGTGACTAGGAGGGATGATGCTGCATCTGTTGAATTTTGATGTACCTAATCACAAAGGCGTATTCAGAATTTAAACTTCATAGATTTAAACTTATAACTCCTCATTTGGTCCTAACATTAACTTTTTTTAAAGATTGAATAAGTATATAATAAAAATTAGAGAAGTATTGTTACCAATTCAGCAGTTTGAAGCATGTCATGATGATGACCTCTTGAACTAAGGGCTCTGTAAATTACATCAGTCTCCTTGAAAGCATCTGCCTCTACCACTACTGCTTTTGCAGCTGCTTCGGACCAAAATGACCTGCCAAACATTGTTGTCAAAATTTTACTTTTGACTCGTACAATTTAGTGATTTTATGATTCAATGTTCAGATCACCTTCATGTGAATTTACAGAAAAAGGGCGAACATCTAGTTTTATAAGGTTGCTTTTATTTTGATCTCCCAACCATGTTATGCACATATTATTTGTCTTGTATTCTTTTAATTTGGAGATTGATAAGTTACTGCCTATTTTGTGTAGCTCCTTAGAAAAATCATATAGTAAAATTCCAATTTTTGATATCCTTTGCCTAATATATTGCAGCTTGGTGAAAGAAGGTTCAGTTCTACGGCCTAAATCAATTCTTGAGTCACTTTTGTTACTATACAAGAAGTTGCATCTTATTTTTGATACGGTAAAGTTTTTCGAAGCTGCTCTTGTATCAATTATAAATAAAATTTTATAAGAACAAATTATTAATGTTATGAACAATTCTTTATTGTTGAGAGACTTATTAGGTTCTTCACACAATAAAAAGTTTGGATATAGAAAATGTGAAATTAGATTTATAAACATTGGAAAATGAATTGCAAAGAAAGGAAACCAAAAAAAAAAAAAAATGTAGGTGAGATGCAATTACTGTTTGAGGATATCTTTGAGGACAGTGCTTTTGCCAGCTCCCATGCCACCACCCATTAGAAGCAGCACAGGGCTCCTTTCACTATGAGCCACAGGCACCATCACATCCGTACATTTGGAATCACCATTTGATGATACTGATCCTATGGCCTTCATTTCTTCTACTAGGGTGGAAAATACCCTTGTCACTTTCAAATCCTTCGTTATTTTCTCGAATCTTTGTTTCCTAAAATTCCCATTGTCACAAAATATAAGTAAAAAGTAACACCTAAATTGACCGCACAAAATTAAATAAAAGTCTGATTTTTACAACGTCTTTTGTTATAACAGTCATACAACAATCATGTCTTCTGTGAACCAATCTTTTATTTTATATTATATTATATTATATTATGTGTTTTCTATAACAACATTTCAACGCAACAGCTAAAAAAAATATATAGGCGCTGGTACAAACAGATTTGGCTTAACTCATAAAAGTCAATGAGATCACTGTCTGAATAAGGTGATATTGTGGTCCTCAACCACTATGTGAGAATATTTTACAAAAGGCCTTACAATGCAATGGATTCAACAATTGAATTAAGTTGCTCTCACTCTAGTTGTAATATCGTCAAAGTCCCAACGCCACCACGAAAGAACAGGTTCATAATTATCCACCAACATTTTGTTCAGTGGCACATTTTAATATTATAAATATGCGAAGTTTTATAGTTAAATAGTACTACTAGCTAGATATGTTTAAAAACTTCTGAAGAATTTATAATCTAAAAAAATTATTTAGCTACCACGATAATAATATCATATCAAATGAAGCGAAAAGAAAATATATGATATCACAGTATTTTAAAGTAGGTGAATGATTATCCAAATGTTCTGGCTCTTCCTCACACAGTACAGAAGAAGACAAAATAGTTTTAAAGACAATGAAGTCACCTTGTAGCAGCCAGCACCAAATCCTTGAGCTTTTTCTTATCAGAATCAACGGTTAACACCTATACAGCAAAAATACGTTGACCTTAACTTGATCAGCTTGTGACATATAACAAAAATCATTTGGTTTTTTTATTACTTCTTGATTATCTCTATTGAAAAGAAAATGTGAATATTCAATGTTCATACTAAATACCTCGCTAATCAACATAGAAGCTTTACTCCAGTGGAAAGCAAAATATCCAAGAATGCACCTCTCTAATTCATTCTCCAACTTTACATACAAAGATTCAGCATCTTCTTCATTAGCAAAGTATTCAAATATTGTATTATCACAACCTTTGGATCTCTTCAAGTATTCTTGTACTAGCTCACATAATTGTGGACATTCACTTTCATCTTTAAATCCCAGCTGCCTTGCTACATTAACCATTATCGAATTTAGAGAGCATAAGAAAACATACCAAAATAATCAACTGATTATATATATTAGGATTCATGGGTCGTGGGAGGTCACGAGTTCAAGTCGTGGGTGCAACTACTTGCAATAGACCTGATGTGGTCAGATACTCCCCGAATCCGTGCATAGCGGGAGATTAGTGCAGCCGGCATGCCCTTTATTGAAGATTACAAAAATGAAGAAAAAGGTAAAGGGAAAACAAAAACTCACCAACATAATGGGAAAACTTTTCGAGTTTACCAGAACGGCCAGAGTCAGTTCTATAAAAAATAGGAGAAAGAGGATTCTTATCATGTTTGGAAGATGATTTAGATTTAGATTTAGATTTGTTGTGAAGATGCATGGCAATAGCAGATATAATTCCCACAAGACTTGCAGCCAAGATATGTGAAGCAACCACTTTTCCATTGCTATCTGCAAAGTAGTAAAATTTATATGAGAAGAGAAAAGATTCTTGAAAGTGTAAATATGTATACTTTTCTACATAATCAGACAATAAAGTGATAATAGTTTGACAAAAGAAGAAGTCAAAATTCAAACTTTAGAATGGAAGAGGAAGGGACTTAGTGGGTTACATTTGAACATGTTTTGTTGTTGTGGAAGAAATAGTCTTTCAACTAGGAATTGGACTTTCTTTCTTGCTTAGCTTTTTGCTTTCAGCTGGTGCCTGAATTCTTGGGTAATTGATGGAAGAGTTAATGGGCAGAAAATAGAAAGGTATACTCTTTTATAGTCAACTGACTTGGATGCTGTAAGATTTTTTCTTTTTATTTTAGTAATAATTATTACTATGTGAGAGTGGGGTGGTAAGGTCGTGGATTTGAAAGAAGATAGGAATGTGATTTTCATTTCAAAAAACAAACTAATATTGCAGCAACGCACTACCCTCTCATCTGACCAGTGATAGAGACCTTTAACAGTTGTTTGTGTCTAATTTCACGTCACATTTAAAATAAAATCGGATTCAAGGTTCCAATTCATCTCTAATACAGTACTCTTGCTTACCCTTATTTTGTCCAAATTTTGGAATTTATTATTTTGCTCTTTTAGTTAGTTTAAATAACAAAGTGAAACTTGCTTTCCTAAATTTTCTAACCTGGCAGTAAAACGATTATGTAAAAATGATGTATCATTCTCCGAAACTTTAAATTATTTGACTTTTTGGTGAATTGTATTTTTTAATACTAACATTGTAACAGCCCAAGCCCGCTAGTGATACTGTCCGCTTTGGGCCTACGCCCGCACGGCTTTAAAACGCGTCACTAGGATCTAAGGCCAGTTAACTTATATACCCAGGATCACTCCTGTGTTATGCCAATGTGGGACACTTAACCCTTAGCTGGGTGTTACATACACCCCTCTTATGGACTCAACGTCCTCGCTGAGGTTTGCCCCGCGTACCGGGATTCGCCTAGACTCACCACGGAGGTTTGCCCCGCGTACCGGGATTCACCTAGACTCAGCCTTGAACTTTGACTCACATCGACAAGGCTGACACTCCTTTGCCCCGCGTACCGGGATTCGCCTAGACTCACCACGGAGGTTTGCCCCGCGTACCGGGATTCGCCTAGACTCAGCCCTGAACTTTGACCCACATCGACAAGGCTGACACGGAGTGGCTCTGATACCATCTGTAACAGCCCAAGCCCGCTAGTGATACTGTCCGCTTTGGGCCTAGGCCCGCACGGCTTTAAAACGCGTCACTAGGATCTAAGGCCAGTTAACTTATATACCCAGGATCACTCCTGTGTTATGCCAATGTGGGACACTTAACCCTTAACTGGGGTGTTACAAACATATAATTAAATGACTTTACCAAAGACAGTTTTTGTGGCTTTATCATTACAATACGTAAAGTTTGCTGATAATTAACCCCGTCGTTTGATTTGAAAATTAAATTATGCAAAGATTATGTATCTTTTAAGTATTTCTTGTTGGAGGTTTGATATGATTTATTAAAAATTAGCATATAATATGTATAAATTAATAACAATCTATTTTTTAAGCAAAAAGTTGGTCTAAATTACGAGGCTAATTAATAGTTTATCATTTTAGTGTTTTTAGTTCAAGGTATACACAGGTATTTGCAGTCTTATTTAACATTTTATCATGCATAAGTAATACTACATTCATTTCTGCAAGTAACAGCTAAACATTCCAATTATGTGAAAAATAATTTTCCTTACTACACCATCAAACGACCCCTAGTATTTTATTGAAAGTCAACCATAGTAAGCGTACAATTAACTCTAACAACATTTAGTTTATCCTTAAATAAAATTTTTACACAAAAGTATAATTTTTAGAACTTAATTACCAAACATAGCAACATTTTAGCAAAATAATCTTATTATATAGAGGAAAACACAAGTTAATTACAAATATAGCAAAAATATAAAAATATTTTCCCATAACATACCAAACTCTTACATTCTTCCTCCTATTTCCCCTATTATCACTTTTGCTCATCTATTTCACTTTTCCATCCATCATTTTCTCCAATTTCACTTTTACTCCTCCCATTTCCCCCAATTTCACTTTTCCTCATTGCATCCTCACTGTATCTTGTTGTATCTCACCGTATCTTGATGTTTCTCAACTACCAACCACCTCGTATCTCGTTGTATATTTTCATATCTCACTGTATCTGCACCGTATCTAACTATTTATAGACATCATTTAGTTATTTTTAAATTGTCTTAGTATTTGTTTCATCCCGTTTGGGCGTTGTTTCTCACTGTTTCTAAACTATTTCACCTCTTTTGCATCGTTTCACATTATTTTTTACATTTTGTTTCGGACTTTTTCACTAGCTATTTAGACTATTTCAGCGTTGTATCTGCACTATTTTTCTCCGTATCGAACTGTATCAAGCTGTTTCTGCACCGTTTCAGGTTGTGTTCAGCACGGTATCAAACTGTTTCTGCACCGTTTCAGGTTGTGTTCACCACGGTATCAAACTATTTCTGCACCGTTTCAGGTTGTGTTCAGCACTGTATCAAACTGCTTTTGCACCGTTTCAGGTGTGTTCAGCACTGTATCAAACTGTTTCTGCATCATTTCAGGTTGTTTCAGCATTGTATCAAACTGTTTCTGCACCATTTCAAGACTGTTTCAACACAGTTCAAGCCGTTTCAAACTGTATCAAAATGTTTCAATGTCGTTTCAGACTGTATCATATTGTTTCAATAGTTGTTTCAAATTATTTCAATGATGTTTCAGATTGTTTCAACGCCGGAGACAAATAAATCCTTATACTAAGAATTTTTTTATTCTACCTCATCTCCTTTCTAATCTTACGCACTCCTCAACTAACCATACACACATAGTGAAAGAATTATACATTTTCCCTTAATTCTATCAACTACTACTCGTAGTTACAGATATCAAATTCTCATCTATGTTTTTGTTCTCCACCTGAAGAGCTTCCACAACATTTTTGTAATCTGACAATTGAGTAAGCAGCTTCTCGTTCTCACTGATTAGGTGTTCCTTCTCTCCAGCAAGTTCTCTTTTCTCCTCACTCAAAGAACTGAACTTCTCTGATAACTCTTCATTTCCAACTGTGCCAGCTCTATTCCCAATTTCTCTTTCTCAAGAACAATATTCTCCTTCTCCTCCAAAAGCTTCTTGTTTTCTTCACACAACAAATTAAGGCTTCCTATTAAGCTCTCATTTTGAACCTGTAAAGTCGTTACCAAATTCTTGCAGTCAATTATCTCTGAAGACAGACTTGCATTTTCCCCAAGTAATGGAGGTAATGGATGCGGAGACGGAGGAAATGGATCCTCCACCAGCGGCTGCTGATGCTCATGGTGAGGCGTTGCACAGATATGTCACAGATCTCCTCCGTGTTGTCGTCGTATGTTCGCCAGATCTGCGTGGGGGTGATGGCAGGGGTGGTGGGGATTGGGATGGAGTGGATGGATGGCGTCAATGGGTTTTAGGGTATGGGTGATAGGAGAGTTGGGAAGGATTTTGGGGGGTAGGGATTGGAGTTAGGGGAAAATGTGATTTATCTAGTTTATTATGAAATGTACTATAAAAAATATTGCTATACCTTGTAATTTGAAAATTCTTGCTATTTTTTTTTATAATTAAGAATACAAATTTGTATATTTGTGTAAGAAAACTCCTTAAATTAGGCTTTAAATATTAATCACTCTACCCCAAATTAGTTGACACATTTATCTGTTTCACGCCCATTAAGAAAATCATTAAATATGGTGTGTATTTTACTATGTTACCCCTATTTAATGTTTGACTATTAAATTTTCACGCCGCCCATTAAGAAAACCATTAAATAGGGTGTGTATTTTACTATGTTACCTCTATTTAATGTTTGACTATTAAATTTTGTTAAGAATTCTTTTAATTATTAAGGGTATAGTTGAAAATGACAAATAGTTTTAGTCTTGAAATCCTAAAGTAACAATTAAATTGAGACATATATTTTTTGCTAAAGTATTAATTAAAATGGGACGGAGTAGTTATATGCAACTATAAACAAGTAGTACTATTTTGCATTTCAAAATGACAAAAAACACTACAGTTTGAAGTTTTCGTAATATTTTTTTAAATTTAAAAAACTGTTTAAATTTCGTGGAACCACGAAGTTAGTTTTGGGACAAGAGAGCATTTATTTAGTGAGTATATTTCAGAAATCTCAATTTTGCAGATTTGAATCTTCATTACGAGTGGAGAATGTGAAATTAAACTCGTAATCATATGTTAGGTGCCCAACTTCCAAAACACAAAAACAAAGTAGCATGACTCCATTGACTTTAATTTTGAGGTTAACTTATAGTAATATCAGTGTTGTCTTTCGTGCGTGATCACTTAGAGATCACTAAGAATAAAATAATGAAATAATTCATAGACTTCTAAAACTTATTTATAGACTTGATCTTGACTTTAACTATAAACAATGACGAAGATATATATAACCCCTTCCTCAGCTAATCCCATCTCAACCTGCTTTGCAAACCAAGATTGTTATTACTACTAGGATTTTGAGAAAAAGGAAGTTCATATATGGATATATTTACTTATCAAATGCAAGCATCTAATCTAAGGATGACACTTAAAATAATTTTGTCATACAAATAGAAGAAAGTAAAAGGATTAACAAAGATCGAATTTGAAATTTTCAAATTTCAGATATAAAATGTTTTCTTACACTAAGTATCATATCGAAGGAAAACTCTTAATATAATATTAATTGAAATCAGAGGGAGACATGTGTTATAAGCCGAAACATTATGAATGGTTGGTAAAAATTTATGGATTTTCATAGCTGGTGATACGTCGATATCCATTTTAGAAGGTAATCATGGTCGTTATATATCAAAAGAATTACGGTTTAGTAAAAAGAACCAAAACATTTCTAGGAGACGTTAGAAGCGGAGAGGAGAAAATATGTTGGATTGACAATATGCCCTTAGTGGATGAAAGAAAACTGTAAAAAATACCAAGTATAAGCAAACTTACAAAGAATAAGCTAGAAATCTGATAGATGGTGAAAGTCTCCATTTAAGTCTGTTCATTCTTATTAGTTTTCCTCGCTCCACTTATAAACATCTTTCTCTCTCTCTCTATATATATAGTGACAGAGTCAAAGCTTTTTCAATTACTCCATGGTTGGGAATTAATGATTGTGATGTGCTCCGTCCCAAATTAGTTGTCGCTTTTAGCTTCTTCACGTTCATTAAGAAAACTATTAAATAGAGTGTGTATTTTACTATGTTACCCCTATTTAATGTTTGACTATTAAATTTTGTTGAGAATTCTTTTACTTATTAAGGGTATAGTTGGAAAAGACTAGCAATTTTTATCTTGAAATCCTAAAGTGTCAACTAATTTGGGACAAATGATTATTGCTAAAGTGTCAACTAATTTGGGACGGAGGGAGTATATAGTTCTATAACCAAAAGTCCTATTTTTTGGGCTTTTTCTTCCCTTTCTCCATTTCATTCAATGTACTCCAGTTTGTTGTTAGATTTTTGGCTTTTGTCCTTTTTATAATTTATGTTACTATTAATATGATTTATTGTTGTAATAAAGGGAGGAAATGAAGACTCTGAGGCAATGAAGAGTTGCTATCGGGTGAGGATAATGAATAGTCATAATTGGGAGTTAATTACATTTCCCTTCACCTTTATATTTTACGACTGCTACAAAGATTCTGCTATGCGTGAGATATTGCATATGTTCTTGTCAATGAAAGGGGTACTATATTTTCAAAGCTCAAGATTGTGTTAGTGGATATTTTTATTTGGTCGTACTTATTTGTAAGTATTATCTTCCACAACATATATATTCAAGTGGCCTCATTCCATTACAGACAAAGGTATGCCAGTGTTTTCTGTTGAAAAGTTTATACTTGAGTACCATAGTAGTTTCTAGTTTAGTTATTTGTTAAATTTAGGTAATCCGGGTTGTGCCAGCTGCATCGAGGGTTTATTAAGTGCTCTTGCATATCAAAGATGATCAATCATTTGCTGTTACTTGCTTCATTTTTCTTTTTATCTGTTTACATATGAAATCATTACATCCATTTGATACTTGTGTTTGATAGAGTATTTTTTTGAAATAATGGTCAAAAACCCTTCCTAAACTATCACTTTCTTGTTAGTTTCATACTTAAACTATGAGTTGCTTATGTTACCCTCTAAACTATCAATTTTCATATTCAAAACCTCCCGCAGTACCAAATGACATGGAGAGTGACTTCACTATCTTTGTTGTGGGTGGAAAAATAAAGTAGACCAATAAAAAGTATCCATGTGACATTTCTCCTCAAATTTTTAAAATTTAAATATTCTTTTACTTATTTATTACTATTTTTGTCTTTTTCCTTTCTCTTATCTAATTAATTATTTTCTTCTTCATAACTCTATTTTTTTTGCCAATAACAATAAACTAGTTGAGACCCATTAACCTTACAATAATAAGAGTACTAAAAATGATTTAATCAAATGTGGTAAATTCTGGTGCAATTTACAACCAAATTTTGTCAATAATGGTCATTTTAATTAAAAAGACATAACCCTTTACACTCACTATATTTTTTTAATATTTAAATACGCAAGTTCTTAATTCAGTTTATTATAGTTGAGTAAATTCAGTTCTATATAATAATTAAGTTTACTATTGTTAGTTAATATTTATTATTTTAGCAATATAGGTTTTCAACTACGGTATAGATTTTTTATTTTGACGGAAAATTAAAAGAAAAAATTAATAAATTTTAAAAAAATATCAAATAAGAAATAAGAACAACTACTTTAAAAAATTAATTGTATGGATGCTCTACAAAGAGAGTGAAGTCACTTTCCATGCCACTTGGTACTGCAAAGAGATTTTGAATATAAAAATTGATAGTTCAGAGGGTAACGTAACAAACTCATAGTTTAAGTCATAGTTTTGCTATTATCCAACCCTGATGACGAGAAAA
Organism: Petunia x hybrida; assembly: GCA_037355625.1. NCBI lineage: Eukaryota > Viridiplantae > Streptophyta > Magnoliopsida > Solanales > Solanaceae > Petunia > Petunia x hybrida. Next base: position 4,260,946 of record JBBBVM010000031.1, read on the forward strand.
ACAACATGGTGGTAAAATGCATGTGAGTCATTGTATTTAGCTTCCTACCAACGTTTTAAAGTTTTTTCCCCATTGGTCATCGTAGATAAAGAAGATACCATAGAGCTTGCGATGCTCAAATTTGTCCATCTACTATTGAAAATAGTCTAACTTTACCCTCCATTTAATTTTCAGCACCTAAATCTCCCTATCATTACTAAAGTAGGCACAATTGCCCCTTATTTTAACGGCAGATGCTATGTAAGTGCCATGTGTATGACCAAAATGAATAAAAGTGTGAGTTTTAGGGTTTTATGGTGAAGTCGTGGGCTGGGTTTGGGTATTGGGCTGGTGGGTAAAAGGTTTTTGGGTTGCTTCTTTTCTTTTGATTTTACTGAAAAATTAAATAGTCCAAATATCTAACTCCTAATAATTAAACTCACTATACAACAAAATACATAAGGAAAATCACACAAATCAAGCTAAAAAAAATGATATTTAGACAATTGACACAAGAAAATATTTTTGGACTATTTTTAATTTTTTTGTGTGCCAAAATTAGGTGATTACAATTACCCCTCTTTGTTCGTGAACACAAAAAGTTTTCAGATAAAGATATAATCAACATCTAATTTTGGCTTATTAGTTCTAACCAAGAGCATGTTTTTAAAATGGTGACAGTACTCTGACTACAAGGCTACCTACATGTCCTCGGACTAAGAAATCAAGTCAATATAGTTCCTAAAATGCGGTACCTGGGACTAACGCATCCTGGACAAGATACTAGACACCTCTAGATTCATAAGACTAGGGCTACTAGACTGTTCTAGACTTCTAGGACTGACTCAGGACACTTCTATATAGACACACAAAGGGCTGTCGTTGCTTATCACTAGTGACTAACTACTTGGTGGTGTTCGTTGCTTTACAAAGAAATTGAAACACAACATGGAGTGTAAATTACAACTTCTTGTCTAAATCTTCATACTTCTGAGGTGCCTCTTAGTTCAGGTGGGTCTTGTTCTTCCCTGCTGAAAATAAAACCACCGATGCAGTTCCAGGTAGGTCGTACTCCTCTTTGCAGAAAATAAAATCACCGATCCAGTTCCAGGTGAGTCGTACTCCTCCTTTGTAAAAAATAAAATCACTAATCCAGTTCCATGTAGGTCGTACTCCTCTTTGCTGAAAATAAAAACCACCGATCTAGTTCTCGGTGGGTCGTGCCCCTCCATGATGAAAATAAAACCACCGATCCAAGTCCAGTTGGGTCGTACCCCTCTTCGCAGAAAAAAAAACCACCGATCCAGTTCCAAGTGGGCCGTGCTCCTCTTTGCTGAAAATAAAAACCACCGATCCAGGTCCAGGTGGGTCGTGCTCCTTCATTGCAGAAAATTAAACCACCGATCCAAATCCAGGTGGGTCGCGCTCCTTTCATTGGAATGGATTCCCTTAATCTTCAGGAGGGCGCATGGACTTCTTCTCATATTCCAAGTAAATTCTTCTTTCCTTCCAGCATTCTATCACCTTTCTTTCTTTCTTTCTGTTTCCTTTCTCATTCATCTTTCATCCTTCTTTCCTTCTTTAGTGTTGTCATTATTTCCTTCTCGAATTTTTATTTTTCCTTTCTTGATTCTTCTTTCTTTCTTGCTTTCCTCGGCCTTTGACGAAGAAATGTCATGTGGCCAATTATTCTAAACTTACGTTGAAAATGGTATCTTCCTCGGCAGCCTAAGATGCAATATAGGCTTCTATCATCCAGGCAGGTCCTGACCTTGAACTGCTACAACTGTAAAATCGGTAAACAAATTTTGCGAAACTTTCTTTTGCTTGTTTCGATGTTATTTTGAATGGAAAATGAAAATATAGAGAAATTTTTTAAACAAAAAACTCTGAATGAAATGATGTCCTTTCAGGAAAGAAATAAAACTTATATGAAAGTGGGAATGACGACCTCGATAAACATGATATGTGTGCCGGCATCAAACCCTGACCCATTCACAACAGTTCTTCCTCAATCCTCCCAGTTTGAATATTAAAAAACAATTACTTGTCAAGCCCAATTTGATGATAGTTATAACAACCCTCATTCGACTAGTGGTGCGCTTTTATGGGATTTTCACCGAGTAACCTCTCTCTTTGTTCTTTTGCCTCACTGTTGACTTGAGGCGCCCTTTCAGGTTTTCACCAAGCACTTCTTTATTTTTCCTCTTTTATTTTTCTTTCCTATCAACCGCTTCTCACACTCTTATCGGTCGACCCCACCTTTCTCTTTTTACTGCCTTTATCTTGATTCCCTCCGAGGTTTTCTTCTTTAATGAATTTCGCACTTCCGTCTCTAGATTGCGATTGATGACAAATAAAATGGGACTTCGCAGAGTAAAACTTCTCCCGTGATGGTACACTTGTCATGACATTCTCAAAGATCGATCAGAATTGTCTTTATTTGGAATGTACTGTGAGATTTGATTGGGTTCAACATGAAAACTTGAAAAACAACTCATGAGGCGACTGGGTGTAAACTACAACTCTTGAAATCATCTTTTTTTAAAAAAAAAAAAAAAAAACTTCTACCCCAGTTTAATCTAAATAGGGAATTCTCTGTTTTCTTTTTTCTTTTAGCTTTAATTTTTTCTCTTAGATATGAAAACTGGTATGAAAGCATCTCATGAGACTAGTGAAGTAAATTTTATAACCCTTAGAATCAATTTTTTTTTTAAAAAAATAAACTTCTGCCTCAGCTTAGTGAAACTGGGGGATTATACTCTTTTTTAAAAAAAAAATTCTGATATAATCATGGAAATTTGAGTATTTATTTTGATGAAACATAGGGGGATATTGATATTTTCCCCAGAGATGAACACGATGAAAACAAAGAAATATTGAATGTCCTTTTTCATTAAAAATAAATAAAAAGCAAAATTCTGCCCCAGTTTAGGATAAACTGGGGCTCTTGATTTTCATTGTACAGGCCGCAAATTTAGAGGCAAGTTTTGCATTAATGAGAATAGAGAAAAAATAAACTTTTCCCTGTTATGAAACTAGGGAGAATTTCCCCTGATATGACCACCATGAATGGTTGCTTACGTATCCTTTTGAGAGGAAAAGGTCAGACGTAGCTCTAGCAGCTTAATGCTAGCCTTCGTGTTATTGTTTTCTTTGATTTTTTGTCTTCTTTTCTTCTTTATTTTTTTTTTCTCTTTTTCGTTTTTTTTCTCTCTGTCTCTTTTTATTTTCAATTACTATTACTTTGATTCCAAAGGAAGGTAGGCTAAAGAAGATAATATAAGGCTCAAAAGGGTTGACAAAGTGATACATTGTTTGGGTAGCAGAAATGAAAGTCGTTCGTCATTCTGACTCGAGAATGCCTCGCACAAATGTACAATAAAATTTTGCAACCATAAGTCACATATAGAGACGGAACTTGATCCACTCAGTGTTCTAGATTCTCACTCCAACGATGATCCTAGAAATGTTATTTTAACTTCATCTGGAATTATTGTTCATTATCTTGAGCTTGTCATATGCCTCCCTTATCACATTCATCCTTATTCACTAAATAGTTTATTCGTACAAAGTCCGACTGTATGTTTAGGTCAGGATATGAATTCTGCACACATGTCATGTTGTTAAAGCCGACAGAACGTAAAAAAAAAACTACGAAAACAAGAACAAGAAAAATAAAGACAGAATATTGAGACAAGAAGTGGACATTGCTTTTCATTGAATTAAAGATAGAAAGGTTTGAAACATCAAAATGAGAAAAATTATGCACTTGGATAACAACCCATAAATAACCAAGTACACAGAAAAATTAGCAAAATAAGCTACAAAAAGATTAGCAAAAAAAGCTACCAAATGCCCCTCCTAGTAGGGAGAGGTGCTACTTCCCAATTGTTCAGTTACACGTCAGGGCCAATGTCCTTGACTGCATTGTTGGACCCTTCACCAATCTGCACCATGTTGATGCCAAAGACGCACCTCAGATCTGACAATAACTTCTTTTGTTCCTCTGTCTCCTCAATATTTTTTTGCAGTGGGCTTGCCTCCGTTGAAACTCACGAAAGATTGAGCAAGGCAAGGGATAGGTTTTTGGAGGGACCATCCATGTTTCTTCATTTTCCTTGCTTTCGCCCTATCTGCAACTGTAGGTTTTCATCCCAGACCCTAGGTACCTTGAATTCCAAGCGGATCAACTGGACACAACATACCTTGTAAGGACATTCCCGAACCTTTCCTTGGTTGGAAACGGTACTTCAGCATTTGTGTGGCCATCACGACCACTGCTTCTGACAACCTTGCTCAAGACAAAGGCTTACCTTTCTTAATCTCGTCCACACAGACTGTTTCAAAGGCTTAGTACATTAAATTTTGGCTATCAATGGTGGCCTCAATAACTGGAATCGACGGGTCTTTGTAGATTGATAGATCATCTTCACTATATACTATGACCATCTCATGATACCTTTTTAATTTCACGATCTGCTGTAATGTTGACGGCACTACGCCCGCCATGTGGATCCAAGACCTTCCTAACAACAAGTTGTAAGACGAATCCATATCAAGAACTTGGAAATCAATAGCAAATTCCATAGGCCTAATTATCAGCACTAATTCTATCTCACCAATCGACTGTCATTTTTCTCCGTCAAAAGCACGGATAGTCATGGTGTTGGTCAAGATTTTGTCTATATTGACTTTCAATCTTTTTAGGGTGGATAATGGACAGATGTTCAAACCAGAGCCCTTGTCAACCAGTACCCTTATGACATAAGAGTTGTCATACTTAACAGTTAGATGCAGTGCTTTGTAGTGATCGTGCCCTCCATAGACAGTTCTTCATCAGTGAAGGTGATCCTGTTGACATCAAAGATTTGATTAGTGATGACCTCCAAACTGCCGACTGTCATATTTTCTTGTACATGTGCCTCATTCAAAATTTTTAAAAGAACATGTCGATGTGCCTCTGAATGCATTAGTAGAGACAATAATGAGATTTGAGCAGGAGTCTTTCTTAGCTGCTCCAGAATGGAGTAATCTTGCAATTTTATATTTTTTAGAAATTTATCTGCCTCTTTCTCTGTGACAGGTTCTCTGACCGTGTCCTGATTTTTCCTAGTTTGCCTTGCCTTTCTTAACTCTTTCGGGGTAAAGCATCGCCTGGAACGAGCCAGACCACTCACTTGTGTTGTTTCTGCCACAATTTCTTTTCCCTTGTATGTTACCATTGCTTTGTTATAATCCTACGGGACGATATTGGTCTTCTTCATGGGACTTTGAGGTGCGCTCTTTATGACAACGGGCACACACTTTTTCCTTCCTTTCTTTTGTTTGGATATTCTTCATAAGGTGTCCCTTTGATAACCAGTTTTGGTTTATCAACTGAATCTTCTACCTCATCCTTTCCACAAACTCTTTATATCACCAGCTTTGGCTTCACAACCAACTCATCAATTTCCCAAATGGCTCTTTTCACTGTCAACACTGATTTTTTTGTATCGATAGGATGCCTTGCTTTCCCCAGCACAACCGAAGGAATTGGCTTTACCGTTATATGCATTGTGTCTGCCTCAACTGTTATGGCATCAGATGACACTATTGGTCTGGCGGATTCATCTTCAAATCCCTCAACACATACCATACCTTCTATGTGTATGTCGTGTGCTGGCAAATGATTGCGATTAATGCTTGGAGTTTTTGCATCTTAATGCAAGATCTGATTACCGTCTATCAGATCTTGCACTATCTTTTTAAGATAATGGCAATCTTCTATATCATGCCTTGGTACACCAAAATGGTTTTCCATGGGATGCAAGATCTTAATGCAAGATCTGATTACCGTCTATCAGATCTTGCACTACCTTTTTAAGATAATGGCAATCTTCTATGCCTTGGTACACCAAAATGGTTTTCCATGGGATGTACATTTCTTGGGACTGTCTTTAGTATGTCCAATGACTACAATTTTGCGAAGATAGTGGTCTAAGATTTGCCAATCAGTGTGAACTCTCTTCTCTTCTCTTATTGAGCTTTCTCGTATTCAACTCTCGGACGAAAGCTAGGACTCCAGTAGGTAGGGTTTGGTGGAGCCTGATAATGATTATGTGGAGCTTGGTGAGCAGGATATATAGGTTGTGGAGCTGGCACGTGCCATTGCAGATAGGACGGTGCTGGAGCATATAGATGCGCGACATATATAGTGTTGAGGTGGAGGGATGGAGTAATGTGAATTTTGTGGTAGGTAGTAGTATTATGAAGGGTGTGTTTGTGGAGCTTGGTATAGATTAGGCTGACTATATTGCTCCTCATTCCACTTTCGTGGACCCGGCCCTACCATGGCTACCTCATCTTTCTTCTTTTTCCCAAAAGCTTCTGCCCCTGTCTGCACAGCCTGTGTAGTTGCTTTCAGCGCGGTTTGGCTCATGATCTTACCAGTTTTGACTCCCTTCTCAATCATTTCTCCTATCCTAACGACTTCGGTGAACGGTTTTCCAAAGGCGGCAATCAATTCACCATAAAATGCCTCATCTTGAGCTTCAATGAATAACCAAACCATGTCTTCATCTGAGATTGGGGGGCTCATTTGAGCAGCCTGTTCTCGCCATCTAAGGGCATATTCCCTGAAATTTTCGCTTGCCTTCTTTATTATCGCATCCAAGAGGATCGATCTGGCACGACTTCAATGTGATATTTGTGTTGGTCATAGAATGCCTTTGCCATGTCATCAAATATTGGCCATTTGGATACATCTTCCCTCATGAACAGTTCAGAAACTGCAATTCCCAAGCTTTCAGAAAAGTATGCTATCAACAGCTCATCTTTCTTGACCTCTCTCATTTTGCTGCAGTAGGTCTTCATATGAACTCTTGGATCTCCCTGTCCGGTGTATGGCTCAAACTTGGGAGCCATGAACTCCCTTGGTAGTTGTAATTCAAGGTAAGGGCAAAGAAGTGTTGGCATGATCTCCATATCCCTGCATCATTCTCAGTACTTGTTCTAAACCCTTCACTTTGCGCAAACCTTCGCTCTCATCTGATTTTCCCAATCGATCGACCTCAACCTGAGAGTCGTGATAGAAACCCTGATCATATGAGTCATTGTGTCGGAAATTAGGATCATGAGGCTGATTGTAATGATGGCCCCCAGCTTGCAGATGTGGATCACTATTGGACCTAGCTATGGTAGGCCTAGCTTGGCCTCGAAAATTGGAACCTGTGCCGAAGGTTGGCCATATTTCCCCTGTTGTGGAGGTGGTGCATGAGGGTGTACTACAACGTAATTTGTTACACCAAGGACAGGACCAAAACCAGTAGGATATGCCGGATCCTCAACTGCGGTAGATATGCCGGGTGCATGCAAGATTGTTGTTGGTACAACCCCATCTAGGATGGATGGCTTGGAAGGAGGTGCATATCCCGTGTTCATTGCGTGATGCATATCAACCAAGAATTTATTCAAGCTTTGGACCTCCTCGGTTAACTTTTTATTTTCTAGTGCCAAGAGTTCTGAGGCACTAGTCTCAGATCTCTCTCCGTCAGATGACATAGTGAGAAGTGTAGTTAAAGGTCCTTTTGATCTACTTATGTAATGCAAAAATCACTGGTAATCTTGATTACGTTACACAAACAAAGCAAGTTAGGAAAATAACACGTTTCACAAACAGAGTGCAGCCAAAAGCTTAAAAGTCGTCATGCGTCATTCCGAAGTGTCTGGACTAGATTCCCAAATGTACTGTTTGAGTTTTTCTTTTTATATTTTTTTAAGAGAGACTGGAGGGTGAAAACAAATTGACACATAAAAATAGCAAAAGATTTTTTCATTTTCATTACTAAATAAATATATACATTGCTCTATACAAATGAACTGAAAGCACGACAAAAAAATGAGTAAAAAATAACTGAATTGAAAATATGTTACATCTGCTAAGTTCAAAAGCAACATAAAATACAACATGTAAAATGTCCAACAAGACATAAACTGAATCTTCCAATCATGACGTGGTTACCGGTCCTCCGGAGAAAACTACTGATCTAGTGATGGGTTTCCCTTCAAAGTGCTCCGTACAAGAACCTAACACAGTCTGGACATCATAATTTGACATGTTGAAGACTCAGAGGTTTCCAACAAAATTTTGCCATTATAACAGCGTAAAATTTAATGCAACAAGAATTTTGACCAACCAGGGCACTTGAAAACTCTTGAAAAATTTTACCATTATGATGACATAAAAATTGACTCAAAAAGGGTTGCCGACAATGGTAAATAGGTTATTTTCACAGAAAATTTGCCATTATAAAGACACAAAACAACATCTAAGATTTTATCCAGTAGGGACACTTCAAAATTTCACAAAAAATTTCCAGCATAATGACATAAAATTTGGTTTTAACAAAGACGATATTTGGACCTTTACCATCATAACAACATAAAAATGACATCAACAAAAGATTGTTGAGACTGGTATTTACAAATTCTTGCTGAAATATTCCATTATAGTAGCATGACTCAAAAAATAAAAATTCATAATAAACAAGACATCTACGGCTAAAATCTGAAGTTCACCGTATTTTCTCTCTTTTCATTGCTAAAAATCGGGTGTTTTCAGACCGACATTTTCAGATCGAAAGTCGGTCGGACATGTCTATCCGACTACCGCGGTCGGACATTTCATTTAATTTATATTAAATAATTTTTTTTAAGCATCCGAGCGCTGCGGTCAGATAGGAATAAAAAAATTATTTTCTTTTAATTTGTCCGACTGCAGCGGTCGGACAAAGAGAAACAAAAACGGCCAGTAGACCTCATTTTCTTTCCTCTCTCCTTATTCTCTCAAATCCCAAAAAATAACCCGACCCCCATTCTTTCTTCCCCCTTCCCAGATTTGTCCCCACTTCAACTTTAAGTTGGTAAGCTTTTAAATGTTTATCATTTTTCATTGTTTCTTCAATATAAATCCTAACCCCCAAAATTTTCTTTCCCTTTTTTCTTGTAGAGCCACCGACGTACCAGTTCTGGCGGAGCAGCTCAGGCAGCAAGTATGTTTTTTTTTTTTATATAATTTCTTTTAAAGTTTTTTATATGATTTTTCATGATTTTAGGAAGATGTAGTAGTTGCTTCTTGCTTTGAGATAGGCATGACTGTTAATTTTTATACATTAATATAGTAAAATAAAGTAATTGCATTTAGGTATGCAACAAAACAAGAAAAAAGTAGATAGCTACAAACACTTACTTCTTCATGGAAGCTTTCTAAATAAAAAAAATCATTTTCCACGAGGTAAATAATTATAGTGAACATGTTGGTGTTCTAAAAAATTAATAGCTCCCATGGGGTAGGAGTCAAGGAAAGATATTAGAAATAATTGTTCCTGCCTTCAATGTAGAAGAGTGACTTCTATGGGGTCTTTGAGCTTTATCTTGTTCATTTAGTAGTGTTGTTGTTGTTGTTGAATGTTATTAATGGTGTGTAGTAATGTTGTTTTTGTTGTTGTATTGCTTTGAGAAAGAATTGTTGATGCGTGGTATAGTTTGATAGTTAGATTCTTTGAGGCATTTCATCAAACAAGTGGTGAGCAACAAAGACATAATAGGAATTAGACATGATAGTTAGACATGCTCTAGTCTAGTGAATGAAAAATAAGTATTAGGCTTAGACCTAGAATTCAAAAATTAAAAATCATTAAGTATGACAATTTAAAGGTTATTTTCTTTATGGGTAATTAGTAATATGAATGTTTTATGTAGTGATTAGTAATGTATGAATTATTTATATTATAGTTTAATAGACATTAGCTATAAGTTAGTAGATAAAAAATTAAAATATCTTATTTTGTAAACTCATTTGAATGAAATAAATTATTTGTAAATATCTATTTTTTAATATTTGATTCTATTTTATTTCAAAGAAATAGATATAAGTTGCAAATAAGAAGTATTATTAATTACTAAACGATAATCCTAGAGAATAAATTAGTTAGTAATATCAAAGTAATTGACTTAGTTATAATCCAAGTAGGTTGTACAATTTACTTAATCTTTTCAAATTGGTAGTATTTCATAATAAAATATTTTTTAGTAATTAGTAAAGAAGAAGAGAATTGTAAAAACATGATGTTGGGAATATGATGAATAATCAATGTACCAATTTGACTAGGATATAAGTCGTGTGCTTTGAGAATAAATATTGTTTCAATTTAATTATATTATTAAAGACATTAATATAATACCATATTCTCAAGTAGAACTATACTTAGAGAGTTAGGAATATAGGGAGAACGCTAGGTTTTTTTTATCTCCTAAATTTCTAAAGTTTTAATCTTATTAACCATTTGTTTAGAATGGTATACTTGTTTTACAAAGGGAGAAATATAGAATTTTCTCGTGGCATAAATTGTAAGCAAATGTACTAGTATTACACTTAACAATAATTTAATAGACATTAGCTATTAGTAATATAGTAGTTAAACAACTTAAAATATCTTATTTCGTAAATTGATTCGAATAAAATAAATTATTTGTAAATATCCATTTTGTAATCTCTGATTCTTGAAATATTGGATCTAAATTTCTCCAACTAATTATAGATAAGTAAATACTTTTATCATTTCAAAGAAATAGATATAAGTTGCAAATGAGAAGTGTTATTAATTACTAAACGATAATCCTAGAGTACAAATTAGTTAGTAATATAGAAGTAATAGCCAAATGTGAATACGACTTAGATAAGTAAAAACTTGTTGCTCCCAAACGCACACGCAAGTATACGTGGTCGACAAGTAATAAAGTGATAAGTAGAGTATCGTTCCCACGAGGACTATTCAGACTGAATTCTAGCAAACAATTTCCTAAAAACTATTCAGGGATCTTTTTCCAATGGTTGAGAATTTACTAACTAAATGCAGTAATAAAAACAAGTAATTGAGATCAAGTAACAGAGCAAATTCTAAGTTGTTATCAATAAAAGATGACGGTCCCGGGTCAGAGTTACGAACAATCCAGTTAAGTTTTCCAGTTGATTCTACTTCTTGATTTCCTAGATTGCTAACTATAGGTTAAATGTACCCATGAAAACGTTTCGATTCTTCACGGTCTATGCAGGCTACTCCAATCCCTATATGTCTATGGGTTGAATCACGTGCACGCATTAACGAATTCTGTAATGAGTTAAACTAGGCGAGCAAGTATATGTCTATCCTACTCACAAATTGGTTCCCCGATGCCCGGGTTCACAAACTAGTTCTATTCTTTCTTATTACGTAATTAAATTCCCTCTTTCGAGTTCAATCTAAAAACCATAGATAGTGTTCAATTATCAGGCCTTAATAATCAAACAATTATGATCAAGAAAGAATAAACAATCCATAATGGTAAATCAATATATAGAAATCAACTTTCAAACATCAACCTTCATGTATTTACTCTAACCCGAGAACAAACAAACTATAGAATTAAGGAGAAGAATAACAGAAAAAGAGAAAGAACTTGTGTAGAAGACATCTAAGGCTCCTCCCCTCTCCACCAAAACTTGCTCCAAAGGTCTGAACTCCTCTAAAAAACTAAGTAAAAGAGTATTTATAGAGTTTACAAACATCTAGTAATAAGTTAGACCCAATCCTAGACGAAATAGGACGTAAAAACGCGCACAAGGGGCGCTATAACGGGCGCCCCGCGCCCCGGAACGCGTGACTCCAACCAGAAGATGTCGAAACTCCTCCGCCTTTGGGGCGCGCCGCGTGGGAAACCGTGCCAGGCACTGGGCGCGTTGGGCGGCGCGCCGCGGAGGCTACCGCGCCCAGCCAATCTGCTTCTTTTCTTGCTCCTTTGCTCGCTCGTGTCGTGCTTTCGTGTGCCCGATCCAATCCTCAATCAAAATCAAATCTTTTCTTGCTCAATCATGCTCCTAAAAGCTCCAATTACACTGCGTAACAACCTACATACACACGACATAAAATTAGTGCAAAAACCACATTCATAAACCATAAAACGAGCGAATAAAGTATCCAAACGTAAGGAAATATTAAGAAAATATAGGCATAAAATGCCAAACATCACCACCCCACACTTGAACCTTTGCTCGCCCTCGAGCAATCACAAATAACTTCCAATGATGCAGGGCAAATCGAGCCTAAGGCACTTACCATCAAGAGCCGGGATTGGAGGATGCAAAGGACGGGAGGTCAAGAGCATCGGAGATGAATTGAAGCCGTCCCGGAAAGTTCCAGGCTGAGGCGCCCCGCCCAAGCCGTTCAGGCGCCCCGCCCAGGAACCAAAGGGGCCAGGCGCTCCGCCCACCCCCTAGGCGCTCCGCCCAGCCCCCTCCACTGCACAAGTTGGCGGGCGCTCCGCCCAAGGAGAGGCGCTCCGCCCCAAAAGCTGAAGCACGGGATTTTTGAGTGTGTTTTGTCTATTTTGACCCTACATGGTCTTTTATGTGTAATAAACATGTAGGGGCTTTTATGTCATTTCATTTGGAGTGTGGAACATCTATAAATACCACACTTAGTCATTTTATTGAAAAGCTAGTTTTGGAAGATAGAATTGAGAAGATAGAATAGGCTTGGCCATTCTTGTTGAAGCGTTGACTTCATGTATCTCTTACGTTGAATCCATGGTGGATCACCGCTAGTGTGAATCCCGTTTAATGGTTCAAGTCTCTTCTCCCTTTTGAATCAATCTAAGTGTTTAGTTTGATTCGTTCTTTTCTTCTAATTTCTGTTCTTCCCCTTCCCTATTTCTTGTTATCTTATGATTATTGCTTCCGCAGCTTAGTTTATCGCTTCCGCCTAATTTTCCCTACATCAGTTGGTATCAGAGCAAGGCTCGGGTTTCGTCCTTACGAATCCACGTTCCTTGTTCATCTTATCTTTACTTTAGTATTCTTGTTGTTATTGTTCTTGTGAAAGAAGAAAAACACAAAAAAATAGAAAAGTGAAAAAAATACAAAAATTGGTGTAACTTTGTGGTGTGATCGATTCATGTTATGGGTGTTATAGATTCTTGATCCTTGTTGAAAACCCGACGTTTGGGTACCAAAATTATTTGGATTGGATTGATTTGAAAATTTGAAATCCCAAATTATTAAACCCACCCAAAACCCTTTGTTCTTGATGAATTTGGTTGATTCTTGGGTTGTTTGATTATGGGGTTATGGAATTGATTATCGGGGTTTGTTCTTCATTGCAAAACGAACAAATTGCAAAAAGAATCGTGTGATTTGGAGTTCGGTAACATCGATTTTGAAGAATCGAAACCCTCCTTGAACCTTTGAAACCCTTGTTGAAAAACCCCCAACTTGAAACTTTGAATCATGATTGTGCCTTGTTTGTTGGTTGCTTGGGTGTGAAATCTATTGGGGTTTGAAGGTTATATCAATATTTAACTTTGGGTACCTTGGAATTGTGCAAAAAACGTCGAAATCGGATCAATTTTTGGCTTGAAATTGAAGAAAAACGGACTTGGGAAGTGCTGAACCCGACCCCCAGGCGGACCGCCCACCCCCTAGGCGCCCCGCCTACCCTCCCTCACTGCCTCCAAGGCAGGCGGACCGCCCACCCATCCCAGGCGGACCGCCCAGTGAGCTGGGTACTTGGTTTTGCTCCGTTTCATGGTTTTTTGTGTTTGTTTCGATTCCGAACCTCTTGGTTAGTGTTTCTAAGGTATTAGTCCTACTTTATTGACACTAATCTTTGATCCTTTAGGGTGTTGTGTGTCTTGGAGTCTTTACTTAAAGTCGTAGAACTTGCTTGCTTCAAGTGCGCCTTAAAATAGCTTTCGTACATCGAGTCACATAACTCCATTCCGAACCATTACTTGGGTGCATTAGTTGATTGATCTTGCCGTTGAGATTACTAAGAGACAAGAAGGTCTTGAGTGGGAAAAGGCTTGAGTGGTGAGAGTCACAAAAGCCAACGACCTTGAGTATATACATGAGTGGAAAGAAAATTGAGTGACATCTTTTGAGTGATACACGTGAGGGAGTGAATTTGTGAGGTCCTTAACTCTTTGGTTACAACTATGGCTTCGGATGACGATTGTGGAGGGTATGACTCATGCGGAGATGATGGAGACATGGTTCCTATGATGGTGATGAAGGGTATTGCTATGACGATTCGGGGAACCAAGGCTCATATGATGATGAAGCGTGTCACTATGTTGATTATGAAGATGAAGAAGACTATGGGGCTTGCGAAGACGAATGTGAAGAATCTTATGCTCCAAGTCAAGAATTTGAAGATGGTGACGCTTCAAGGTATGATGATCCTACTTACTCTTCTTGTGACGAATTTGAACATGATGATAGTGACGTAGAGAGATTTGATGATGAGGTTGCTTAAACGGATTGTGCATATGCATCTTCTCTTGGTGTTGCTTGTGGTGAGCAAGAGAGTAGTAGAGGACCTTCCATTAGTATGGGAGGTGGTGGTGGTTGTTCCATGGGAAATGGGAGGTTTGCATCTTCTAGTTCCCATGTGAAGGGTGGAAAGAAAAATGGTATTGCTCTTACCGTAGTGGGAGTGCATTGCTCTAGTAATGGAAATAGGAGTAGTGCTAAGGGCTATGGAACCAAGGCGAGAGGCAATTATGGGTTCCATAGTGGTGCTCCTTCCTCGACTTTCAACTACACTACTAGTGTTGGAAGAGTGACGGGAAGTGGAAGTTATCCTAGTGGTGTTGCTAGGAGAGAAGGATTGAGGAAGCTTCGATTTGATAGTGATGGATATCATGAGGTTCCAAGATTGTACTTGAATGATCCTATACTACACGTGGGTCTAAGGAGGTTCCTTATTGAGGTGGAAGGTTATGGAGGGTACTATCTCAAGATTGGTGACACCGATACCAATTGCATTAGTACCTCGGTGGTTGATGAGCTAAGGCTACCTTGCTATGCCCTAGAGTATCTTTATGACTACTACGGAGTGAGGGTTTCCAAGCAAGCTCGGGTGTGTATATCTCATAGGGAATATTGGGGTTATATGTGGTGTCATGTGTATCCCATGCAACATTGTCATGTGTGGTTAGGTGAGTCATGGTTGCAAAGCAAGAAGGTGCGATATAGTAATGTGAATGATAAGTATTACCTCGGCCAAGGCCCAAAGATCTTTGACTTTGAGCCTATTGGGGTAAGGATCAAGCCACCTCCTAGTGTATCTTCTAGGCCTATGCAAAAGGAAAAGGAGCAAGAACCTCATCCTATGGTTGAAAGAGAGCAAACAAGAAGTCCTATAATCACAAGCAATGGTGGGACTAGTGCAAGAAAAGAGTTGACACTTGTCAACAAGGTGAACCCCAAACCACAAGCTCCAAAGCCGAGTGGTTCACCAACAAAGAAGAAAGAGACCTCAAGTGATGAGTCTCTTAGTCCTAGATTCCGGGTTGATGTTAAAAGTCCACCTACTCCGGCTATGGGTATTCTTGGGCCTCGTCCCAACTCACCCGAATTTGAGAGACAAAAGATTGAGAGGAGTAAGGGAGTGACCGGTGACATTCCTCGAGTGGAAAAAGGAGAGGAAGTGTTGAGTGATGTGAGTGGGATGTCACCACCCGAATCTACACCTAACCTTGAAAAGAAAATGAGAGAAAAGAAAGAGGGAAAAAAGAGTGAGGACACCCCTTATTCTAACCTTAACCCTTTATCTTTTTCTTCTTCTTTTGTGAATGCTTGTGTAGGTACTCTTGGAGGCAAACCAATGGAGCCTCAATCATGTCCCAAGAAGGATAGACAAGGTGAAGAAACTCTTCAATGTGAGCTTCAAGGTGAAGAGACAATTCATGACACTTCAAATGCATTGAGTGAGCAAGATGGCCACTCAAAGGTAAGTGATGGATCTTCCCTTGAACATGTTACTTCCTTGTCTCATGGTAGTGTTTGTAATAACTCAACACTAGTTGATGATTTGTTTGATTACAATGTGTTTGCAACTAGTGTAGAGTCGGTTGGTCAACTTGTGAGTGATTGTGAACCACTAGTTGAGAGGGATGATAAGCCACATCATGATGTGAGCTCGGTTTTCATTGAACTTCTCATTAGTGAAGAATGTGTAGTTGACCCTATTTGTGATCCTTGTTATGACACTCCACCTATATTTGATAAAGGGGAAGATGAGTTAAATGAATATCCTATCTTTTCTCTTGATGAATTGCTTGGTAATGGTGGACCTATGTGTTGTAGTGAGGTTGGTAGCGACCTTGAGGAGTCCCTAGCGGATGAGATGGACCGAATTGTATTCGATGACTCCTCAAGTGTGGATGAGGATTCTAGTTTTGATGCCTCACCTTTGATGGGTAGTGGACTTGTTTTCACAAACCCTTTGTTTGAAGAGGATTCTCAAAAAGGTGATGGTGAATATCAAACTAGAGAAGAGTTTAGATTTAAACCTCCATGGTTTGGAAAGTTGAACTCTATAGACAATCCCTTGTTTGGAACTCCTAGTGAGGAAGATTGTCCTAGAGGTGGAATTGGAGGTGAGGAAGCCACTCTTGGTGTGTGTAAGAGTGCTTCCAAGGAGGGGAGTGGAGTATTTGATGTTAGTTGCCAATTGAACTACTTTGTTTACTCCACCCCACATGTTGGTCACACCTTGGGTGTTGCGCATGCCAAAGCTTGGTGTGTTGACCATAAGCTTAGAGGTCATAAGGAACTTAGTTGCTTGATCTTGCATGTTCCATATCTTATTGATCTCTTTGATTTTTGTGGTAGTACGTGCTTGTCATTGTTGAGCCAAGAACTTGTTGTTTCCTTGGGAGACATAAGCTTTTTGATTGGTATTGACCCTTGGCTCTATCACAAGAGTGTGTTTTCCACACTACTTGCACTAACCTACTCTTGTAGTAGGAGATTTTGGTTGTACTTGTCTTTGGTTGTAGGTCTTGATGGTTTGATTTCGAGGACGAAATCCTTTCAAGAAGGGGAGGATGATGCAGGGCAAATCGAGCCTAAGGCACTTACCATCAAGAGCCGGGATTGGAGGATGCAAAGGACGGGAGGTCAAGAGCATCGGAGATGAATTGAAGCCGTCTCGGAAAGTTCCAGGCTGAGGCGCCCCGCCCAAGCCGTTCAGGCGCCCCGCCCAGGAACCAAAGGGGCCAGGCGCTCCGCCCACCCCCTAGGCGCTCCGCCCAGCCCCCTCCACTGCACAAGTTGGCGGGCGCTCCGCCCAAGGAGAGGCGCTCCGCCCCAAAAGCTGAAGCACGGGATTTTTGAGTGTGTTTTGTCTATTTTGACCCTACATGGTCTTTTATGTGTAATAAACATGTAGGGGCTTTTATGTCATTTCATTTGGAGTGTGGAACATCTATAAATACCACACTTAGTCATTTTATTGAAAAGCTAGTTTTGGAAGATAGAATTGAGAAGATAGAATAGGCTTGGCCATTCTTGTTGAAGCGTTGACTTCATGTATCTCTTACGTTGAATCCATGGTGGATCACCGCTAGTGTGAATCCCGTTTAATGGTTCAAGTCTCTTCTCCCTTTTGAATCAATCTAAGTGTTTAGTTTGATTCGTTCTTTTCTTCTAATTTCTGTTCTTCCCCTTCCCTATTTCTTGTTATCTTATGATTATTGCTTCCGCATCTTAGTTTATCGCTTCCGCCTAATTTTCCCTACATCATCCAACCTAGGTAAAACAGGTCTGCTTATGACTATGGTTGATACCGACCATTGAACCAATGCACACATGACTACTATGGATCCACAAACATGCCAACAATTTACCAAAACCAAAAATATGAGAACCACCCCAAAATAGCTCAAATGCACAAACTCAACTTAATGCAACCATGCTCCCACAAAATCACACCTATCTACTCAACCAAGAAGCCACCAACTTCACCTATTTCATGCAAACCATGTGCCCTCACCAATATGAAGCAAAAGAGTGTCCCCCAAATATCACACACAACAATGAATATCAAGAATAGAACGGGGACAATAACAACCGAATTCACTCACTCTCATGAAAAGCTCACATGTCACACACAATGTACCATAGGCTTGCCCGTAGTGTAGGACTCTACTAATGTAAGCTCACTCCAATCGGGATTAACTAGGACTTTAGAAAGGTCGTAATGTAGGCTAAGGGGCGGGTAGGATACATATGGTAATAGTGACTACCTCCCTAAGCACTTTAATACATCACATTCAAATTAATCATCAATCTCATCAAGCCACCCAAACCAACAACTTCTACACATACACCTTCTCACAAGTAGCATTTTTCATATAAGTACACACTAGCAAGGAATGAATATCTCTTTTTTTTTTTTTTTTTCTCTTTTCCACAATTTTTTTCAACTTTGCTATTTTTTTTCTTTTTTTCAACTCATCCAACCTTGCCAATGCTTTTCACTACTTCACAATTTTTCAATTATTCTCCTTCATTAGCTCCACTCAAAAACCTCCCAACATACAACCACAACTCCAATCAACAACAAAATATCAATAAAGTGCTTAAGGAGTAAGGGCCAAAAGAGTCAATTTAGAACACATGGGTAGGCTCGGGGTGTGGGTACCAACAAAAAGGTTCAAAGAAATCACAACAACAATTTTTTTCCAAGGTATATATGTAAGGGTAGGCAAATCAAAAGAAGGCCTTGTATCATTTCCCAACTAGAGCAAACCTAGGATTTCGCTTTGCACACACACGGGGCAAGTTCTAGACATTAACATGCAACATGGAGTAAACAAGAACATGCCTCACACACACATAGCACATGGTCCACACAAAATGGCTCCATCAACAACTCCCAATCAAGCATTTAGAGTGCAACTTGTGGAAATTTAAGCACTCATAAACAAAGGTTCACAACAAAGCCAAGCAAGTGGACTCAAGCATCTCATGGGGGTTATTCCATTTTTTTTTAGGCATGCATCAAATTAATACTCAAGGACACCACAAATAGCACATGCAATCAAGTTCAAGTCCACCGGTATCAAACAATTCAAAGGCACCTAGCATTCTACCTTTTTCCTACGTCTAAGGTCATCTACAACTAACTATCCTAATCCTAAAAAGAAAAACTACCCGGTTCAAAGGTCTCCCCATGAAAAAGAACCGAGGCCATAAGAAAAACCACGGGGTGGATGACATGTACCACTAATAAAACTAAAAGGAAAATCTTTTTGGAATTTTTCATTGGTTTTCTAAATTTTTTTTTTCATATATTAAAGCAAGAAACAAATCAAAATAAAGTCAAGTGACAAAACAAAAAAATTCCTATGGTACATGTATCCCTAACCTCAAAAATAAATAAAAGGGTAGTTCCCCTCCCCACACTTAAACTAAGCACTGTCCTCAGTGCTAAAAATAAGCAAGCGCAAGGTAAAGAAAACTTCTCTGAAGATTCTAGTCCTTGGTGCTAGCATCCTCCAAGCTTCCATATAGTATGAGGTACTCAGACTTCCCTCATCAGGTCATCAATATTGGGCAAGGGTGAGGACACCCCACACTTAGCCTCGACATTACATGAACCTGCAATCCAAAGAATCACCCAAAGTAATATACAACTATAAAAATAATAATAAAAATAAATAAAAGTAAAGCAAGCAAATTGGGCTGCCTCCCAAGAAGCGCCTTAGTTAACGTCGTGGCACGACGAAGACAACTTCATCACTTTTGTCTCCACCTTGAACTAATGAATTGAATCCCCAACTTTGCCTCAAGTTTACAACTATGGTATTGGGGTGGTGGCAAAAATACAACAGGACCAAGTAAACAATGCCGCATTTTGCACTTCTTAGCCTTTAAATGAGGGATGTCGTTTTGTCTCCTCGGCATCACAAACTCTAAAATATAGGCACCTTGTTCCTCCTCCTTTTGTTTCTTCATAGGCTCGGGTGGCTCAATTTTCATGTCACCATCCAAACACAATGTTGAAAAATGATTGGAATGAGGTCCAATGCGCTTCAATTCTAAAGTTGCATTACTTTTGACACCCTCACTTGCACAAACACTAGAGTCCTCACCTATGATGTTTTCTATTTCCTCACTTGACTCTAATGTGATTTCCTCAACCTTGGCATCATCAACTGCTATTGGGTCGAATGGTAGGAATTCCACTTTTTGCTCCTCAAATTGGCTTCTAAGCTCTTCTATCTCAAATCTACTATTCACGACAACTGATAATTGGGCATTAGACACCTCAACCATATCACTCAAATTCTCCTCCAAATCGTGAATAGTCAAGCCAAATTCGTCGATCTCTTGCCTGAGCACAACCCTCTCTTCTATAAATTGCCTCGTCATATTTGTAAGTTCACTCCTGAAATCCCCATAAGCTTCTAAGAGTTTGGCTTGCTCCATTAGCCAAGTTTCGCTAACAACCTGCACTTTATCGCTCCTGTCAAACTCACAAACATCATTAGAATCATCACCAAAATTATTGGGGGAAGGAGCATGACACTTAGGACAATCATTCCACCGACCACCACACAATTTACAAAAATTCCAATCAAAGGTGGTAGAAAATTCACATAACCAGTCTCGCAGGGTTGGAAGACTCGGGCAATTTTCCCACAAGTGGATTCCTCCACAAAGTAGACAAGAATCAACATTCAACCCACTTTCATTAAAAGATGCCATGTAAACTAGTAATAAAATAATAAACTAAAAATAAAATTAAAAAATATTAAACCTGAATAGAAAATAATAAATTGTTCAAAAGAAAACAATCAATGTTTAGTCCCCGGCAACGGCGCCAAAAACTTGTTGCTCCAAAACGCACGCGCAAGTATACGTGGTCGACAAGTAATAAAGTGATAAGTAGAGTATCGTTCCCACGAGGACTATTCAGACTGAATTCTAGCAAACAATTTCCTAAAAACTATTCAGGGATCTTTTTCCAATGGTTGAGAATTTACTAACTAAATGCAGTAATAAAAACAAGTAATTGAGATCAAGTAACAGAGCAAATTCTAAGTTGTTATCAATAAAAGATGACGGTCCCGGGTCAGAGTTACGAACAATCCAGTTAAGTTTTCCAGTTGATTCTACTTCTTGATTTCCTAGATTGCTAACTACAGGTTAAATGTACCCATGAAAACCTTTCGATTCTTCACGGTCTATGCAGGCTACTCCAATCCCTATATGTCTATGGGTTGAATCACGTGCACGCATTAACGAATTCTGTAATGAGTTAAACTAGGCGAGTAAGTATATGTCTATCCTACTCACAAATTGGTTCCCTGATGCCCGGGTTCACAAACTAGTTCTATTCTTTCTTATTACGTAATTAAATTCCCTCTTTCGAGTTCAATCTAAAAACCATGGATAGTGTTCAATTATCAGGCCTCAATAATCAAACAATTATGATCAAGAAAGAATAAACAATCCATAATGGTAAATCAATATATAGAAATCAACTTTCAAACATCAACCTTCATGTATTTACTCTAACCCGAGAACAAACAAACTATAGAATTAAGGAGAAGAATAAGAGAAAAAGAGAAAGAACTTGTGTAGAAGACATCTAGGGCTACTCCCCTCTCCTCCAAAACTTGCTCCAAATGTCTGAACTCCTCTAAAAAACTAAGTAAAAGAGTATTTATAGAGTTTACAAACACCTAGTAATAAGTTAGACCCAATCCTAGACGAAATAGGACGTAAAAACGCGCACAAGGGGCGCTATAACGGGCGCCCCGCGCCCCGGAACGCGTGACTCCAACCAGAAGACGTCGAAACTCCTCCGCCTTTGGGGCGCGCCGCGTGGGAAACCGCGCCAGGCACTGGGCGCGTTGGGCGGCGCGCCGCGGAGGCTACCGCGCCCAGCCAATCTGCTTCTTTTCTTGCTCCTTTGCTCGCTCGTGTCGTGCTTTTGTGTGCCCGATCCAATCCTCAATCAAAATCAAATCTTTTCTTGCTCAATCATGCTCCTAAAAGCTCCAATTACACTGCGTAACAACCTACATACACACGACATAAAATTAGTGCAAAAACCACATTCATAAACCATAAAACGAGCGAATAAAGTATCCAAACGTAAGGAAATATTAAGGAAATATAGGCATAAAATGCCAAACATCAATAATCCTAGAGTACAAATTAGTTAGTAATATAGAAGTAATAGCCAAATGTGAATACGACTTAGATATAATATTACTAATACTAGTAAGTTGTACAATTACTTATATTATGAAAATTGGTAGTGTATCACAATAAATTATTTTTTCAATCTTTTGTAATTTAATATGTATCTCAAACTTGTAATGTTTGTGTAGATATGGAATATTGAAGTCGTAGTTGGATGTATAATAGAAATAATTCCGGGCGGTGGGGGATTAGGAAAGAATTTGCAGTAGGTGTTCAAGAATTTATTGAAAAGGCGAAAACACTTGATGATTTTATACGGCATGGCTAGATTGAGTGACCTTGTATGAAATGCAAGTGCACAAAAGGACAAAGTTTGGAAGATGTTGAAATGCATCTTTATAGGAAGGGTCCAAATTATTCTATTTGGGTTTATCATGGGCGGTAATGTTGATTTTTAAAATGCTTATGGCGGTGGGAGTGGTATATTTTTGGAGAATGATCTTGATAATTATCGAATGAATGATATGGTTAATGATGCTTTTGGGATGTACCAAGAGGAGCCATCCCAACCGGGTACATCACAACCAAATGTTGAGCACGTTCCTAATTATGAGGCAAAACTCTTCTTTAACGGTTGGAGGAAGCTAGTCGTCCATTGTATGAAGGCTCAATGCATTCCAAGTTGTCAGTTGCTGTTAGATTGTTAAGTATTAAATTTGATTTTAGTATATCTCAAGCAGCCATGGATTCCATCATTGCCTTATGAATGAACTCAATACGACTAACATGGCATTATCAACCGATAATTACTAAACAAAAAAATTTGGTTTCCATGTTAGGCCTATCTGCACAGAGAATTCATTGTTGTGTCAACGGTTGAATGTTGTTTTATAAGGATGATGCAGAATTAGATACATGTAATTCTGTGAGGAGCCTCGTTACAAGCCGGTTCTAAACCCTAAAAAGAAGTCGATACCTGTTAAATCGATGCATTACTTACCCCTTATACCTAGGTTAAGGAGGTTGTATAAGTCGATGAGCTCTGATCCTCATATGAGATGACACCCTGATCGTACAAAATAGCCAGGAATTCTAAGCCATCCGTTAGATGGTGAGGCATGGAAACATTTTGATCAGGTGTATCTGGCATTTGCTAGTGAACCAAGAGACATAAGGTTGGGTCTATGTTCAAATGAGTTCACTCATTTTGATGTCTCGTCTACACCTTATTCTTGGTTGCCTGTATTTGTCACGCCGTACAATCTTCCGCCCGAAATGTCCATGACTAGTCATTATCTGTTTTTGAATTGCATTATCACAGGGCCATATAACCCGAAAGCCTCGATTGATGTATTTTTGCAGCAATTGATTGATGAGTTAAAGTCATTGTGGCATGAAGGTGTGGAAATATATGATATATCAATGAAACAGAACTTTCAACTGCATGCTTCTTTGATGTGGACTATAAATGACTTTCAAGCTTATGGGATGTTGTCTGGGTGGTCCACTGCTGATAAGCTCTCTTGCCCTTATTGTATGGAAGATACAAAAGCATTCACTTTGAAAAATAGCGGTAAGATTACATGGTTCGACTGTTGCCATCGATTCTTGCCAATGGATCATCCGTTTAGGAATAACAGTAGTGCATTTATGAAGAATCAGGTTGATTTTTAGGAGCCTCCACGAAGGTTGTCAGGAGGATAAATATGGGATAGGGTTAAGGTGTATCCTAAGGTAACTGACCAATGACCATCTAAAGCACCCGGTTATGGTATTGATCATAATTGGACTAAACAAAGTATCTTCTGGGAGTTTCCTTATTGGAAGGATAATCTTCTTCGACATAACCTGGATCCCATGCATATTGAGAAGAATTTTTTCGAGGCAGTCTTTAATACTATGATGGATGTCAGGAACAAGACAAAGGATAATGTGAAGGCCAGGTTGGACCTTGAGGAACTTTGTAGGCGACCTGAGTTACACTTATCTCAAGTTGGCAATACGATTTGGCTTCCCAAGGCCAGTTACACATTCGAATTGGATGAGCGAAGAATGATTTGTGATTGGATAAAAAATTTGAGCATTCCTGATGGATATGCGTCAAACTTAGAAAGGTGTGTTGATATGACAAAAGGAAAGTTGACTGACTTGAAAAGCCACGATTGTCACATCTTCATGAATAACTTGCTCCCAATTGCATTCAATGGCTTGCCTGATAAAGTTTGGAAATCCCTTACAGAGACAAGCCTACTTTTTTAGGAGCTGTGTTCTAAGACATTGAAGGAAGAGAATCTTAAGTCGTTGGAAAGTAACTTTCCTGTTGTCGCGACTAAGTTGACAAAAATCCCTCTGGTTTCTTTAATGTAATGGAGCATCTTCCAATTCACCTCACGAAAGAGGCACTACTGGGAGGCCCGATGCACTGTAGATGGATGTATCCTTTCGAGAGGTAAGGTCCCTTTAGTTATTATTAACTCATTTTTAATTTATCTTAAGTAAATTAATTAATACAATGTATTATGCAGAATTATTGAAAAGTGTAAGCGGGACATGAAAAACAGGAACTAAATTGACGGGTCAATATGTGAGGCATATCTGGCTAGAGAAACTTCTCATTTTTGTACGTATTATTTCGATCAAAATGTGCCATGTTTGCGAAATAGGCCGGATTGACATGATGTTGGAGACAACAATGATCCGAATTATCCACCATTTTCTATATTCAATCAACCTGGTAGAGGAAAGTTAATGACCGAAGTATGCAAGTTCACTGACCAGGACAGAAAAGCAGCTATAACACATGTGTTGTTGAATTGTCCCGATGTCACACCTTTTTATAAGTATGATTTTTTTTATATTAACGCCTAACATTCAAGTTTCATCATTAACCTAACTAATAAGAATTTTTTTGGCGTATCATCCAGTCAATTTGTTGGAGAATTTGGCGCTGTTGCTGTTTATGAAAATTTTTCAGATTGGTTTAGAGAATTTGTAAGTGTTATATATACAAATACATAAGTTATTTTGGCTATATATATATATATATATTAGTTGGTTTAATGTGTACAACTATCTTGAACTTTATATAGGTACTCAATCCGGATAATGGCATAAACTTCCCATTGTTGCATGATATATCTCACGGGCCTTATTATAAATACAAGAGGATGTCTAAGTACTTTGTTAATGGGTACAAGTTTCATACTAAAGAATGGTCTTTGGGAAAGAAAACTAACAACAGCGGTGTGTGTGTGTGAAAGGTGGTATTAGTGACCAGGATGTAGACTTTGATTACTATGGTGTGATTGAGGAGATTTTAGAAATAGAGTTTACAATATGTTGGCTTCGTAAAAGATTGGTGCTTTTTATGTGCAGGTGGTTTGATCTGAGTCCCAATGGTACGAAAGTAGACTCATGTTCTAAAATAGTTGAAGTTAATCACAGAAGGTTATATGGACATTATGATCCTTTCATCATTTCCCAGAATGTGAAGCAAGTATGGTACGTTCCTTATCTACCGACAAAGAACAAAGTCAAATCCAAAGCCAAGGCCAATTGGTGGACTGTTCTAAAAGGCAAGCCGGTGGGAAGAGTGGAAGTAGATGATGTATTAGATGTTGCATATCAAACTGAGGTTTCAACCGTTCCCTTGATTGCGGATATTGAATTAGCTGATCAGTTGCAACATAGTGAAGGCATCTATGAAGAGTTTTATGAATCGGTGGTTAGACGTGGAAAAAACACGACTAATTTTGGATAAGGAACATCTAGGGCAACATGGAGGATGAATATATGGATGACGTTGAAACAAGCGAGGAAGAATTTGTTGATGACGATGAGACAAGCGAGGAAAAAGAAATAGCCGATGATCTTGAGACGAATTATGATGATTGACATGTTCGTAGTTTGTTGTTGTTACTATACTACAATTATTAGCACTACTTTATAAATTTATTCCATATAAATTTATAATTTGCTTATATTGTGCTAATTTATTGTGCTTATTTTTACAGATATGTCATCTACGGAGAAGGCTAGGGGGAAAGGAAAGGTTCAAAGTACCTCTCCTGCTTCAGGTCATACTACTCCTCCTGCTCCTGTACCTCATATCCTTCCTTCATCTCCTCCGTCTACATATTCTCCTGATTTTTTCACTCCTCCTGCTGCTTTTTCTCCTGGCATGCCACTTCCTACATCTCCTAGTTATGTTGTTCATCCGCATGGCATGAGCTCATCTGTGTCTTCGCCATCTTCCAGTCCATCACCATCCCCTTCATCATCTGCTCCTTCTGGATCTACTGTACCAACTTCTGATCCGAGCTCTGTGGGCACTTCGGTACCACCTACTGTACCACATTATCATCCGAGCTTGCCTTTTTACATTGGTGAACCAGGATCATATGATGATGACGGGAGGGTGAGGATTTATCCTGAGGGTAGTCGTGGTTAAGTTCATTCATTTTGTTAGTTTTTAACTATTTAATACTACTGTAAAGTTTAATTTTTTAGTATATTTATTAACACTAGTGATTTTAATCTAGTTTTTTACTCCCTCGCACGTGGCTACTCTCATAGTCACAGTATGTATTAGATCTAGATGGAGTGAGGCATGGGCATCCTGGGGTAAGGTACCTTTCCCCATAAAGCTATCCATGTTTGACGATTTTAAGGTAATAACTATGTTTATATTTTAAATAATTTAGTTAAGTGTCACTTGTTAAAAAATATAATAGTTTCAGACAAACTGTAAGTGGCATCCTGCCTTTGATAGTGTTGTCTGAAGCAATTTCCTCAAAAAATACGCAGATAGAGTCAAAGGTAGCCTGTATGACTGTCGGGATAAAGGAAAGAAGCCTGATTGGATATACCCGCACGTTTGGCTAAAATATCTGCAATACTGGGATAGTGATGAATTTAAGAAGAAGAGCACCCAAGGAAAGGCAGCGCGAGCCTCCGAAAAGAGTGGATCGCTGAACACTGGGGGTTCAGTTAGTGCAGCGACTCAGGGGATGATAATGGTTACTTGTTAATTATTATATGTATTGATTTATGGAACTCGCATTAATTTTCTATCTAACTTGTCATCTTTTTAATTTTGTAGGAAAAGGAAGAAGGGCGGCCAGTACGTGTGCCTGAAATCTTTAAGAAAAGACATATATACAGAAACAAAAAAGGAGCAGAAGTGTGAGTCGAGGAGCGCGCTAAAGAGACATATGTAAGTTATTAAATTCAAACTTTTAAAGTTATTAAATCCGTCAATATTTGTAAATCTAATTCTTGTTATTAATTTCTTCTTAGGAAAAGGCTACATCGACTTATGAAGAAAGGATGGCAAGTCAGGCATCCGAGTGTGGTAGAAGTACCCCAGCTCCAATGACACTAGAGGAGGAAACCGCACTATGGTTGGAGATGAATGGCGGGGTAAAGAAGGGAAGTGCATACGGCTTTGGATCGCAGTATGCCTCGGATCATCTAAATCCAGGTTTGTTTGGCACTTACACTCCTGCTAGTTCAATTAATCCATCGGTTGGAGTCTCGTTGCGTAATGAAATCGAAGAGCTTAAAAGAAAGAGTGAAGAAGATCGTTTGCGTAATGAGGAAAATATGAGAGCCATGCGGGAAATGATGCAGAACGTTGTGTGTGGTAATTCGGACAAGGGAAAGAAGAAGGGCAAAGGCAAGAGCAGGGGGAAAGGCAAGAGCAAACGTCAATACAACTCGTCGTCTGAGTCTAGTTCTGAGGCAACGAAGTAGTACTAATGGATTGTTGATGTTTTAGACGTGTGTTAGACTTGTGGTTGGTTTTTGTTAAACTTCTTTTATTGTTAGATTTGTTGTTGTTAAGTTGTTTAACTTGTTTGAATCGTTATGAAGTGTTGATGTTATGTAAATTGTTAAAGTTTTAGTTTAAAGGCAATAAGCCTTGTTTAGAAAAATATTAAGGCTTGTAGAAGCCTATTGTTTACTGGGTGCTGGATTTTACTCTTTTTACAGGTGGTGGAGCTCTAATTAGAGCTTTTATTTTGAAGGTTTTACCCAGATTTCCAACCGAATCGATCCGAAGTCTGGGTATTTTTTTGCCCAGAAATTACAATGTCCGACCGACGCGGTTTGGAAGTTGAAGAAAAGTTTTCCCAGAAAATACAATCTCTGACCGAATCGGTCGGTTAGCTCCAGAATTTTTTTTTTCAGAAAATCTTCTTTGCGACCGTTGTCTGACCGAAGAGCGGTCGAAATGTCGGACCGAGTCGGTCGGACACCTTTGTGCGACCAGCCATTATCTGACCGCTGTGTTTGGTCGGACATCAGTCGGCTAGCCGACCGTTGTCCAACCATATTAGCGGTCGGAAAACACCTTTTTTCTCGTAGTGTTTCCTTCTTTTTTTCATTCTTTTTTTGTTTGGAATATTTTCCTACCCAATTCGGTAAGCATGAAAACCTTTTTCTAGATGCATGCAACACATAAAAATGCCACAGATATGCCTTTCCCGGATTGTGAGCCTCGTTTTAGCACAAAAGAGTCAGCCTAGATAAGTACGATATCGGTGTACTGTACCTCACTAAGTCAGATGTAATGCCAATAATTGGGTCTAAAGGTTTAACTCTAAGTGACTCAACTAACTCGGTGTCTAGACTGGCTAAAAATTCGGTGAACAAATCGGGCAGAAAATGCGTCAGGGTCATCCGGCAATAATGTCTCCAGCATAGAACCCTGACAGACCCTCCTCCTAAATCATGTGCATTTTAGTAAGAAAGTTACCAGATGCCACAAGAAATCTGGTAAGTGCATGTGTGCAAGTGTTATGAGACTTAGAGGGTTTTCGCGGAGGAGACAGTTTATATGTTCATTACAAAAATATCAAAGTAGTAATATTCAACTTTTCATGTGATAACGGCAAAAATATAACAGCCAGATATTTAACAAATCAAAACATGCGATAATTTTATCAAGCCAAAGATTCTAATTTTAACTATTTTCCCTAGAATTGTCCCATGCCTTACCAACAATTTAGTTTGCGATTAAGTCATATTTCCCTTTCATTTCACATTATGTCCAAATTTTTGTTTAAGTTGTAGCTTGTTTTCTATTCAACTCTAATTTTGCAAGGATGTCCTAAGTTTGCCTACTCCAATTCAGATCTATCCAAATTCACAAAAATTATACTATGTGGCTATTTCTTTAAGAATCCAGATTTTTATATTGCATCATGTGACCATTTCTTTAAGAATCTAGATTTAAAATATGTTACTTTATGCACAAAATGAGTCTGAATGTTCAAAGCTTATATTGCTCAAGTTTCTGCCACTTACTTACTAATATTACTTAACAAAAATCATCATATAAAGCATATAAATCTGCACTTATATAATAACAGTTTTTCATCTTAATCTTGAACTAAAACAGCAAGTAAAAAGCAAACTAATAAATGACAAATAAGGCAGATATATCAAGCCATTAAATATGCATGATTCATATGATATTTCATAGCTAAAATATCAAACACATAAAGTTCAAAATGTTTACCTAGTGTAGACTTTACTCAAGATAGAATTGCAGAAAACCAAAGCCAAGTAGCAGCAAGAAACCGAAAACAAAAACAAACAGCTAACGATCAGCCCCTTGAACCAACCAAAACTTGTCTTAAACTAAAGGCTTTACTACCCAAAAGACTCTTGCTGTAGAATTCTTTTAGTTTTAAATTCCTAAACTTTAACTCACAAAGTGTTACTATATTTTCACTCAAGTTTTTCATAGCATTCAAAGTCTCTCCCCCTCTCTGATTTACAACATGTTGTTGGTTGTTCTAAATAAGGAGTTAAAGCCTCTATTTATGGTCAAAAAGTTGAGTGGGAACATGTACAAAAGGTACAAGACCCATGCTCTCACTTGAGTACCTTTCACATCCCATCTTTTAGGCTTTTTGACACTATTTCAACAACTCTATATGTGCTAAAAACTGAAAAAGTAAGTTGTCCATAAGTTGGGTCTGATAGGCTCAAATCCACTACTAGTTCAAGTTTAAAACCCATTTACATCTAAACTAAAAAACTAAAATTTAAACTAAAGCAGCCGCCTCACTGACTTTCAAACAACCTATTGAGCCATGAGTTATTTCCCAGTATTAACTAGGCCAAAATGTAGATGGACTTAAGTCCAAACACATGAAATTCAACATATCACAAAATATACATATGAAACTGAATACCCTCCATCCTTCTCCACTCGACCCACAACCACAATGCGCAGACAAACAGACACACACACACACACTGTTAACACACATTTGAAATAAGACTGAGAAACACATATTCATGCAATAGACCTTAATAGGATTGCAGTAGCGACTAAATAAACTGATCACCAATCCTATATACGACACAAGAATATATATGTATGGATTAAACCACAATCCGCGATACTGATCATAAATAAAACGAAACAAGTGGAAATCGAAAACAGCCTTGCTACTCAAGTTCAGACAATTCTACTTGGAACAAAAGACAACAATATATCCAAATGAAACCAACATTACATACTCAGATATACTCCAACTGTATACAAAACTCTCCCCCACCATCCTTTCCTAATTAATTTCATGCTTAAGCAAACATCAAACCAGTCAAGACTGTTTCTTTTTAAAAATAATAAACCACATGATCAAATAGTGCTTTTCATATTCAAAGTAGAATGATGCAGATTGAACAAAGGTAGCGTGTCCATCGATGAGGGGATACAGATCAATAAAACATATCATTACATAATCCAAACTATATCTGGCCAGAAGGAATAATCATTTAAACAAATTGTCAAATGAAGACATTCATTTGAATTCTGATAAAATTAAATCCTTATTGCTAAGCACTTGAAACAGTTAGAAAACAAAATTACAATATCTAAACTGTCAAAAAAAAAAAACATCGCTACCATAACCGTCGTGCCGCTATCGCAATAGCTGCTCCATCAATGCTTTCTCCCGCTGTCACGCTACATCAGCTCTGCCTCGCCATATCACTGCAGCGTCTCCGCCCTCAAGCACCATCACGACAACCATGACTACTGCGATGCCATCCCAACTATTGCTCCTCATTGCTCATATCATCATCATCATCATCATCATCATCATCATCAATTTACCAAGGGGCACGACCCTTGTATGCCCTAACTTTGGCTTGTGCTCACACACGGCCTGAAATGAGAAAAACAAGAGTTGTATTTTCTCGTGGTATTGGGAAAAAGGAAGAAATAGAGAAGACCGCTGGAGAAGAACGAACATCGCTGGAGTTTGAGCTTTTGACATACTGAAAAATCCTGATCTATGACGTTCCGATGTGTTTTGGGGGAAAAAAGTGGGAAATGGAAAGAGGAGGTCGTGTGGGTTTTGGGAAGGTAGAGTTTGTATTTTTCCGGTGGCGGTCGGTGGCGGAGCCGCGGCGGTTCGACGATGGTTGTCTGGCGTGGTTGGGGCAGTGTGTTGGTGGAGGAATTTTCTGGTCTAGCTGGAAAAATTTGGACAGATTTCCCCTATTTTAAGAGGTTAAGGCCAAAATGAATAAAAGTGTCAGTTTTAGGGTTTTATAGTGAAGTCAGGGGTCGGGTTTGGGTATTGGGCTGGTCGGTAAAAGGTTTTTTGGGTTGCTCCTTTTCTTTTGGTTTTACTGAAAAATCAAATAGCTCTAATGTCTAACTCATAACAATTAAACTCACTATACAACAAAATACATAAGAAAAATCACACAAATCAAACTCAAAAAAATGATATTTAGACAGTTGACACCACGAAAATATTTTTGGATGATTTTTAGTATTTTTTCTGTGTGCCAAAATTAGGTGATTACAGATCTCGACTGAAAAGTGTACTAAGATTCCTCTTACTATTCTCACACGAGTCTTGGCTCTACCATACATGACCTTAATCGCTCCAAAATCACCTATTATTTTTTTTATTCTCCTCCGCAAAAGATAAAAAGTTAAAGCACTGAACTATCAATCATTTTTACGTTTCCTATTTAAGTTTTGGGGTGGTTACGTTACCCCCTTGAAAAATTATTTTTTGTACCTAAAATCCCCCTATAGTCCCAAGTGGATGGAGAGTTCACACTCAATGTAGAGCACTCATGTGGCACCTTTAGATTTGCTTCTTAAAAGAAGTAATATTTGTTCTTGTTTGGTGCTTTTTCTTTTTCTATATTTGTTAAATTTTTGCTGTTACTCTTGGAATCCAAAATTTTTATATTAGTTTAATAGTAAAGCAAATAAACATATTTAGAAGATAGAAAAAAATTTACTCAATAATAATAAATCCAATAGAAAACATTGAATATTAAAATATTCTTAAGATAAATATTGTGTTTTATAGTTATGTCATTTATACAAGTTACTGTTAGTGATTAAATCTAGTTGCAATTTGCAATTGGTTTTATTATTTTTCATGCAAGCCAAATAGGACGAGCAACAAAACAACAGAGCGGAAGAACAAATAGAAAAGTAAAAGATAAAAGTGAGATGTAATCTCAACTCAACCAAGCAAAACCAAGGAACTAGTCTTGGAGTCTCTCGGTTAGATTGTGAAAAGACACCTACACTACGAAACAATCCTCAAGAGAACATTTCCTTTTGCAAACTGAATGATCAAAAAGAAAATATTTAATCAGATTCCACCGAAAGCCACAAGTTCCATTAACAGAGGCTCCCACGACGGGATTCGCTCATGGCGGAGACAAAAGCAGACAAGTTTATCAATATTCAACAACAACTACTTAGAAATTAAATACTAAGGGGGTTTATATAGAAAGTCCCAAGGTCTAAATAGTAAATACGGTCACAGACGACAAATGAAACAAGACTACGCAGGGCCGAACTAAATGGGTGGGCTTAAGCGCTCTTGTGCTTCAATGCTTGGGCGCTCTTCTGCCTCGACATACTTGAGATCGGATGCTCTTCTGCTTCGGGCTCATATTTAACCCTTCAGTCACTTCAATGCTCGACGTCATTATTCAGGGTTCGGGCACTTCTAGCCTCGGGCTCGAGCTTGCAAATATAGCTTTCATATCTTATGCTCAGCCACTCATTCTTTGAATAGTTTCTTTCTCCTGGCCACGCTAGATGAATGTGCACGTCGTTCTGAATCTTGGCTTGCCTTCTTGTGACCGCTCTCGATGGATCGAACACTTGATCAGCACGGATACGGGCTGCGTCATACTCCTCTTCTTGAGAAGATTTCATCCTCGAAATCGCGTCTTCTTCGGTCTCTGGTGCTCGGCCTGAGAGGTCGATCACATAGGCAATGATAGTATTCTTATTAATCACTTAGAATGGACCATCCCCTCTCGAAGCCAACTTCCCTTTCCTTTGGTTCGGGAACCTCTCTTTGCGAAAGTTTATCCAAAGCTAATCTCCCTTCTTTAACTCCAACTTCTTATGCCCCATGTTCTTGTTGGATGCTACGTTGGCATAAGCTTCCTCAAGATTTTTTTTCACTTTGGCATGGAGCTCGAGCAAAGCAGTAGCTCGGCATTAACCTTCAAAATCAACAACATCTCGAGGCAACAGGGTTAAATCAAGTAGAATTAAAGGGTTAAAACCATACACACACTCAAACGGAGTCATTTCAATCATTTTGTGCACAATACGGTTGTATGCAAATTCCGTCATAGGCAAACGGTATTCCCAGTTTCTGGCCTTACCTTTGGTTATTGCTCAAAGCAGATGTCCCCAGGTTCAGTTGACTAACTCGATTTGTCCATCAGTGTGAGGATGGTGAGACGTCGAGAATAGTAATTTGGTGCCAAGCATTTCCAACAATGACTCAAGAACTTAGAGTCCCAATCACCCACAATAGTACGAGGCACACCATGCAATTTGAAGACATGAGTAACAAACAATGTAGTTACATGTTGTGCATCATCACATTTCTTGCACGGAATGAATTGAGCCATTTTGGAAAAATGATCCACCACGACAAAGATTCTATCATGCCCACCCTTCGACCTCGTTAACCCTATCACAAAATCAATGGATATATCAACCAAAAGGGCAATTAGGAATAGGCAACGGAGTATACAAACCATGAGGGTTGGACTTCGATTTAGCTTTCTTGCAATCTATACAAGCATTGCAAAGCTTCTCTACATCTCGTCGCATTTTTGGCCAGTGGAACTGCTCGGTCAAATACCAAGAGTTTTATCCACTCCAAAGTGACCCATTAAGCCGCCACAGTGAGCTTATCGAACCAAGAGCTCTCTGCAAGATGACATGGGCATACAAACCCTTCCATGTTTGAAGAGGTAGCCATCGTGCCACTAATACTTCTCTACCCTTAGGCCACTCATGATAGCATCACGGGCGCTCTTAACGTTCCTACATCAGCTTGATGCCCTCGAACCCCATCAGTCTCGAAGCGAGCGTGGTCGCTAAGGAAAATTTCCTTGATAGTGCCTCGGCCACAACATTGTTTGTGCCCTTTTTGTAATGAATTATACAGGGAAAGCTCTCAATGAATTCCACCCACTTGGCATGCCTTCGGTTCAACTTTTCTTGGACTCGGAGATGTTTCAAAGATTCATGATCACTCCTAATCATAAACTCTCTTGGCCACAGATAATGTTGCCAATAGGCGAGTGTTCCAACGAGGGCATATAACTCATTATCATACGTCGAGTAATTCAAGGTTGCACCTTTAAGCTTTTCACTAAAGTAAGCAATCAACTTCCGATCTTGCATAAGCACTCCTTCGATCCCGAATCCGGACGCATCTCATTCGACTTCAAATGCTTTGCTAAAGTCAGGGAGTTGCAACAACGGGGTAGAACTTAGTCGTTATTTCAACTCTTAGAAGGCCTCTTCTTGGGACTCTCCCCAAACAAACAGTTGGTCTTTCTTCACCAGCTCGGTCAAAGAAGCTGCCATGGTGCTAACGTCACGGACAAACCTCCTATAAAAACTAGCTAACCTATGGAAACTACGGACTTGAGACACTCAAGAAGGGATCAATCTTTAATAGCATCGACTTTTGATTCATTGACTTCAACACCACTAGTAGTCACAACAAATCCTAGAAAGTCTACTTGTTCGACACAAAAGGCACCCTTTTTGAAGTTAACATAAAGTACAAGCCTTAAGTGTTCAACATGTTCATCCACATATTTACTATAACCAAGGTAAATACACAATAACAAACTTATTTATAAACTGTTTAATCACATAGTTCATCAATCTCATGAAAGTGCTCAGGGCATAAGAGAAGCCAAACTGGATCCCTAACCATTCATACAGACCAAATATGGTCATGAATGCAGTTCTCCACTCATCACCCAGTTTCATACGGATTTGGTAGTAACCTGTTCTGAGGTCAAACTTTGAAAAGCAAGAAGAACCACTCAATTCATCAAGCATGTCATCTAATCGAGGAATAAGATGATAATACTTTATTGTTATCTTGTTGATTGCTCAGCAATAAACACGCATTTTCCATGTTCCATCTTTCTTTGGGACAAGGATAACAAGAACGGTGCATGTACTCAAGCTCTCTCGAACCAGTCCTTTTTTCAACAATTCCTCCACCTGCCATTGGAGCTTTTTGGTGTCTTCGGTATTACACCAGTAGGCTGGCTTATTCGGAATTTGACACTTAGGATGAAGTCTATTTGGTGCGCGATTCCCCTTAATGGAGGCAATCCACTTGGCATTTCATCAGGAAACATATCCCCGAATTCCTACAAAACACTTTGAATAGCACTTGGCAAAGGGTTATTGTTAGTTAAATCATCATTAGAGTTAAGAAGGACACCTTTATGCACGAGGCAAATCATCAACTGATTTATATCGTTGCTTCATAGGTACTCACCTGGCTACATGATTGCACAAATGTTACATACCATGGGCCAGTGAATTATTGTCCTTGGCCACGATTTGTGTCCCCACGTGAGACTTATCTTTGGCCGCTTCTTTCAGTTCCCTCATTCGTTTATAGTCCTCACAGACTTGCTTTGGAGACAAAGGCTTGAGTATGAAACTCTCACCTCCAAGCTTAGCAGTGTAAGTGTTGGCTCGACCGTTATGGACAACAGACCTATCATACTGCTACGGTCGCCCAAGAAGAAAATGAAAAGCTTGCATTGGAACAACATCAAACTTCATCTCATGTTGATAAGCTCCCACTTTGAATTTGATCAACACCTGCTTAGTAACTCTCAGTTATCCACATTCGTTCAACCATTGCAAATAGTAGGGATGAGGATGTTTCATTGTAGGCAGCCCCATTTCTGAGACCAAAGTTTGGCTCACCACATTAGCACAATTGCGCGAATGAATAATCATCGAACACACATTTCCCCTTTCTCGACACCTCGCATAGAAGATATTTTCTCTTTGATTATCATCTTCATCTTCCACGTTCATAGTGCTCAAGTTCCTATGAACCACAAGAAATATTTCTGGATGGTCAACTCTGGTTGCTTCTCGACCATCATTTTCATGTTCAGCTCGGCCAGACTCCTCTCTATTTTCCTCCTAGGAGTCAGTCGCTTGCTCATGGACAGTTCCATCATTGAGCAAAATCATAATTTTGTGAGTCGGACATGTTGAACCCCAAAAAAAAACCCCGAAAGGCTAATTCCGGAATACCGACAGGATGGACTAACTTTTTTGGAGTTTTTGGAGTCGCCACCCAATTTAAGGAAAACAAGGAACCAAGTTAACAAATGCAGCAAAAACTCCATTTTTATAAAAAGACGGTCTTTCTTTCAGAGATTCTAAAGGTAAGAGGTTTTATTAATTTCGGAAGAAGGTTTTTAAGGCACTTCCGAAATTCCGTAAAATACAGTTAATCCGACAGGTTTTCAAATATTTACAAGTGTGCTTTTCTTTCAAAAGAATTATTAAAAAAAAATAGTAATAATAATAATAATAAGAATAATTAATCGAATAAAAGCTTATTTGCAAAAATATTCTTTTACCTGCACGCATTTGCTAAGACGGCCCCAATTTGCAATAAATTAAATAACGACTTCACAATAAAAGGCAATGAACATAAAGTAAAGCAATGTACAAACAATCAAATATTATTGATAAATAAAATATTCTACACATTTATTTGCATAAATATCTCTAAGGAAAGAAAGGCAAAGTTAAAGATATTCCCGAGAAAATGATCAACTCGCGGGAGTCTTGAATTTTCTAAATTCCTAAGTCTTATTTCTGAATGCTCGGGTCCGAATTCAATCCCCAAATGCCTTCAATGCAATGGATTATTCCCATTCGTGAGTTAGCCAAACTCGTCCACAAATTATTCGTACCAAAATGTACCTCGCAAAACAAACAAGTAAAATTGGATTAGTACGATAATAAGGTATAATAATTAATAAAATAAAATAAAATAACAATAATAAAGTAATAATAATAATAAAATATATAATAATAATAATAATAGAATATATAATAATAATAATAATAATAATAATAATAATAATAATAATAATAATAATAATAATAATAATAATAATAATAATAATAATAGTGATAGTAAAGGGGGCTGTTTTTGCAAAATTTAGGCTCAGATTTGTATGGCGCGTCATGTAGAGGCTCGGGATATTGGTACGGTTGCAAACACGCCGGCCGAACGTGTTGCCATGCCAAGTACCAAATCCACCACTCTATTCGACTTGTTTTGCCTCAAATGCATACGTTCATCATCGCCTTTTGCTTTAGGGAAACGGGAACGAGACGGTTCAAGTGTAGTATCATGTTCAAATCAGTCCCGAGGCCTCAATACGTGTATGTGTATTTTTTCATTGGCCGTGTAGTATCAATTCAATATCAGTCCATAAGCCTCAAATCAATTATTTGATTATTTTTATTGGCCATGTAGCATCGTGTTCATATCAGTCCAAAAAATCTGTAATAGATAAAAATTTATCCAGTCTGTATTATACAGTTCCCAAGGCAAACAAAGCAAATGTTGGCCACACCAACAGCTTAATCCAGTCACGATGAGATTAGTGACAATAGGAATTGGACAAAGGCGAAGCCTTCATCAAATTAACACCTACAACAGCCTCAAAACGAGCCCTGCAACACAACAACCATAACAATAACAGGAAAACCGGTGTTGGATCAGAAAGTGACAAAACTCCGGTAGGGTAACAATGGTAACAGCGAGCACCGTAACAAATGGAACAAAAGAACACCAGTAGCAGGATACAGGTCCAGAAAACAAAGGGCACTGCCGGTGAAACTTCCGGTTGGAATATCGGTGCTAGCAACAAAAACTCGACGAGGAAAACGAAGGAGGAGCGACTGCCCAAGCCACCGCTAGTGGTGGTGTTGCTACTACCCCCCAATACCCGTGTCCCATTTACTCTTTTTTATTTTCGGTTTCAACTAATGGTAAACAAACACGGGGAGACGAAAAGAACAAAGCTAACAGTGATGTCGCTTTTTCCGGTGAAAAATCCGGGGGTGGTGGTGGTGATGCCTTCACCACTGCTCTTGTTTCAACTCCTCTATCCCAATTTCCTTCAAGATCTGTCTCCCCTGAATCTCGATCTCCCTCTGCTTTCGTTCGATTTTGTGTGTGGGTGGGAGATGGGGTTTTTGTGAGTGGGAGTCGACGAGAGAGGGGTGAGGGCTGATTAATTAATAAAAGATGGGTGTATGTGGGTATACGTTGAGACATATGGTGGGTGATCTGATTTTTTAAGGGTTTTTGTAAGTGGAGAATGAGGGAGATGATGAATAGTGAATAATGATCTGATTTTCTTTTCTTAAGGAAGATGAATGAAAATGTGAGTTAGGGTTTTTGTGAGTGTGGAAGATTGGTGAATAGTGATTGTGGGCTAGGGTTTTAGCATTTATAGTGAGAGGGTTAGGGGTTTTCAAATTGGGCTCGGAAGAAAAAATTGGGTGTTGTACCATATGAAGGTTGCGTAGATAGGCCGAGATTTAAAATGAACAACGATCCCGACAATTTTCTAAAAACTAATAGCCTTAACTAATTTCGTAAATCAATTTGAAAAACTTTCTAATTAGATAAATGCTCTCAATATTTTACATGTTGTAGGTCATATAAAGCCGAAAATATCAAGTTGCTAATATTGAAAAACTTTGCAAACAATAGCCAAATTGCGATAAAACATCAAATTTTATAATTTCTTTTGAAAAGGGACATTTTTGGCTTTATATTAACACAAAATGCTATATTTTGAGGTTTACATAAATAGTAAGTGTCAACAAATTAATTTTGAAATTTCGGGACAAAATTGGGTATCAACAGCTGCCCCTCTTTACCCGAAAAGGATGAAAGAGTTTTCAGGGTAAAGAAAGTTGACGTGAAAGCCAATTTTGTCACGGTAAAGCCAAGAATCTGATTCCTGAGATCAAAATGCGAGGCTTATAGACATGGCCGAGCTCCGGTTTCCGAGTTGCCTACATATCTCGGGCTGAAAGAGAATCAGGCCATATGTAGTTCGACGCGACTTGAAAATCAAAGACGAGATCGTAACGACTACTCAAGTGCGGGAAAAGAGGCTTGTAATCACCCAAGTTATGAAAATGTGGTCGACGACACACCCATAAAGAGGGGTTTACACGGACATAGCTTCCACTGCATCTTGATAACCGAGCCATCTTGGCTTCAATCTCAAACCTCAGACTCAGGGTTAACAAGAGACTTACCTCTAGGGTTGATGACTTATGCAGGTGCGATTCTTCAGGTCTTCGTTAACGAGTCTAGCTCATATCTACGATTGCCCCGGTTCGTCGCTAAGAAAAGCTTCATGTTATGCTCCAAACGCTGCTGCGGTGCTGCTAAAAATCCTGTAATAATCTCAACAAACGGTAAGCGTGCAACTGCTAATAAACTGTAATAATTGGAATGAGAAATAAAAGAGTGATAACATAAAATTGTAAATGCGGGTTATGATATCATCAATAAGTTCTTCTTTCAATCAACTGACGAGGCGCTTCGCCCGGAGAACCTTTAGGCTGATCATTATTCTGAAACAGTAAAGCAAGATAATGAGTAAAGCGGGTACGAATTGCAGAATATAAAGCTGTTACAAAATAAGTCGACTAACGAGACATAATGCCTCAAGTTGACTTGGCTAATCTATATCCTACGCAGGTAACATAACGTTCATTTATAAGGCGAACGAACCCAAAACATTCAATTGTAAGGTGAATGAGCCTAAAACATTCAATTATAAGGCGAACGAACCTAAAACGTTCGATTATAAGGTGAACGAGCCTAATTTTGACAGCAGCCTGCAAAATAAAGTTGCAAATTGGATTAATAAAGGCAAGATAATGCAAAACAAATAAGCAAAGCTGGGTCCTGTTGCTTGTATTGATAGTGCTGCAAAGCATTGAATGCCTTCAATTTCTGCAAACTTAAAGTAAATGCGTTAGAAAACGAGTGAATAATAAAGAAAAAGCTATAATGAAAAAAATAAGAAATAGATTTGCGCTGCATATGCGACAAGGCGAATAATCTTTGAGAAATTGATGGTTGACAGTAGGAACAATAACAAAAGAGCCTCCAATTGTCTACGATAGGCTTCAGAATAATGCCTCCAATTGCTTATGGTAGGCTTCAAATGATAATGATGTCTTCGTTTGTTCACGATAGACTTGATAATAAGACCCCCCCGATTGCTTACGGTAGGTTCAATAACAAAAGAGCCTTCAACTGTCTATGATAGGCTTCAGAATAAGGCCTCCAATTGCTTATAGTAGACTTCAAATGATAATAATGTCTTCGCTTTCTCACGATAGACTTGATAATAAGACCCCCCGATTGCTTACGGTAGGATCAATAACAAAAGAACCTTCAACTGTCTATGATAGGCTTCAGAATAATGCCTCCAATTGCTTATGGTAGGCTTCAATGCTAATGAAGTCTTCGCTTGCTCACGATAGACTCATAATAAGGCCCCCGATTGCTTACGAGGCATGACGTAATTTGTAAGTGCAAGCTGCAATATCTTTGATAAATGGTCTTCTCATCCATTGGCGAAAAATAAAGCAAGTGCGAAGGCATAGTGCAAATCCTTTTCAACAATCATGACAAATCAACTGCCAAGCCGGTCGGGCCTGAAGCAAGGACGGTCTTGGAGTTGATCGTCTATAAATCAGCTGGTGATCTGATCCGGCACAAAGCAAGGAGGGTCTCAGGGCTGACCTGTTAACCTGTTAAACTAAAAGTAAAGCAAGTCATAATATAAAGCAAGTGCAAAGACATAATTGAAAGCAAGTGCAAAGCAATTTCGCGTGAAACGTAAAGCAACGCAAAAGCGATTTAGCGAATCAACAGGCACAAAATCCAACAAGAGAGAAGCCCCGCCTGGTGGTCAACCTGAAGAATGTAAAGCAAGGCATCAGTTTTAAAGCAAGTGTGACGACATAATTTAAAGCAAGTGCAAAGAAAAGCAGTGCGGGAATGCAGAGCAATGCAAGAGCCATTTGGCGAATCAATAGGCGAGATAGTCCAACAAAGGGAATCCTCGTAGCCGATGGTCAACCTGACATAAAGCGATGCCCCATTTGGCATAGTTTTAAAAATACAAAACAAGCCTCGGCTTTGTCACCTATTAGGAATGAAAGTCATAGGGGGTAGAAAAGCCGCCTGTTCGGCCATAACTCATGACAAAGCATAATGCTTTAACTTATGAGGAGTCAATTTGAATGCAATCTTGGATCGTAATATGTCCGGAATATTCACATTATCCTGCATGTCTTAACAAACTTATTAGCAAAGTAAGGCTATTAAAATATGTATGTGAAATATAAAGACGCTTATAGAAAGCGTAAACTCATAAAGACGCTTACCAGAAGCGTGAAATATAAAGACGATTATCAAAAGCATAAACACATGAAGACGCTTACTGGAAGCGTGAAATATAAAAGACGCTTATCGAAAGCGTGAACACATAAAGACGCTTACCGGAAGCGTGAACACATAAAAAGACGCTTATTGAAAGCGTGAGATATAAAGACGCTTATCGAAAGCGTGAACACATAAAGACGCTTACCGGAAGCGTGAACACATAAAGACGCTTACCGGAAGCGTGAAATATAAAGACGCTTATCGAAAGCGTAAACACATAAAGACGCTTACCGGAAGCGTGGAAATACAAAGACGCTTATCGAAAGCGTGAGATATAACGACGCTTCTCGAAAGCATGAATACATGATATTCTTTGAACTCTTCCACGGAGGAATGGTCTTGACTACAAAATAAAGTAAGCCCCCAGGATTGGCAATATCTGTAAAAGAAATAGAACGTTAGTAAGTTTTCTCATAAAGGGAAAGGAAATGAAATAGATATTCTTGATAATTTGCTAGAGTTATGGGAAATAGAAATGCCGCCTTTCGGCAATTTGGAAAAACCGTCGGGTCATGAAGCAAATATCATTGCAATCCTAGCGATGAGAATCTTGGAGATTGACTTGCTAAGA
This sequence comes from Petunia x hybrida, assembly GCA_037355625.1. Taxonomy (NCBI): domain Eukaryota; kingdom Viridiplantae; phylum Streptophyta; class Magnoliopsida; order Solanales; family Solanaceae; genus Petunia; species Petunia x hybrida. Next base: position 4,303,397 of record JBBBVM010000031.1, read on the forward strand.
TGTATATCTTCAGTTGCGGGTCTTAATGTCCCTGCTTTCAAAGAAAAGTTGTTAGTTTTGGGAATGGAGGGGAAAACGTTTGATTTGTGCAGACTTCATCCTGATTTTGCTGCTTCTGATGCTTCCTCGTCTTTATTGGACTTGGATTTGCAAATTGCTTTCAGAAACTTGGCTCATGAACTCAAATAGCATAGATTTTGAAAAATAGAGGCAAGATAAAATATTTTAGTGCAATATAGCAAGTGAAATAAGCATGCAAATGAAGTCAAAGATGCATTTTGAAAATTTTGCCTTGACTTAAACTTGTAACATTTTTTAAAACAAACTGAAAGTCCTTTGGCTTAGACTTTGCACTGTTCGCTTAGCCAATTATAGAGTTCTTGCCAACTCATTTTAACAACCAACGCCGCTTCTTGCAAAATTCTGCCCCAGTTATAATCTTCCGCATCCCTAACTTGTTTTGCAAAAATTGCCCCAGTTGTCCTTCTTGGGGGAAAATGAAAGTTTAAATGCTAAAGGGTCGAGCCCGATGGGGGAGCCTACGTATCCCTTCTCGAAAATCAGATCGTGCGTAGTTTTGCACTACTGCTTCAACGTCATATACCAACAAATAAAAGCTGCCCCAGTTGAAGTTCTAACAGAAGTGCGACATCCAAAGAGCGCAGACAATAACTTTCAGTGCATCGCTTTAAATTGTTCAGTTGTTTTGACATACATTACAAGCAAAACTTTGGCAGATTTATCAATTTTAATTTTGAAATGGAAACAAATACAAGCGTGAATAATATAATAAGAATGCGATGCATTTTATTTCAACTTTCATAAATTCAAAATAAGTTGATTCAAATTAACATAAGCTTTAAAATACAATGCAATTCAGGGCCTCAATCCGAATTGAAAAATTGAAAATAATGCTACTAAGTTCAATCGCCAAGTTCTTTCAAACAATGCCATTAGCTTATGGTGCTGCATCGTTCACGAACTAGAGCGTCTACCATCAATCAAATCTCGAATCCCTTGTATGGTGAATGGTCAGCCACTTCACAAATCCAACATTTGCTAGAGAAATAAACAAAACAAAAGAAACCTCTCAAAGGGTAACTAAGATAGTTTGCATGTCATTCATAGGATTGCATACAAGCAAGCAACACCTAGTATTTAACGCATCTTTAGCAAATAAAGCAAGGCAGTCAATTAACATTTTAACACAGCTCATGCTCTCCACAGCATCTGCACAAAATTCTAAACCCAAATACCTAAAACCCGAAACAATCCTCCATAGCTTTTGCAAACATCCACACTCCTCCAAGCACGATTCCCAATTGTTTTACAACATCCAGGGAGAAATTTCCAACTGCCTCCACAATACCAGACTGCAAATCACGAAAGGCGCCAATTGGCCTTTCAAAATAAAACCTCACTGGTCCTCGGCTTTAGACAAGCCTCTCAGCTTCCTAGGTTTTGCAAGGCTCACCGACCTTGTTCATAGGGCTCCTCGCTGGTCCTCAGCTTTAATCAAGCCTCTCAGTTTCCTAGGTAGCCAAGACTGCACTGGTCTTCAAGGAGGGACCCCACTGGTCATTCAAAGACGCAGGGGCTTCGCTCTCCTAGTATGCGACAAGCATACTTCAATTTTTATAAAGTTGCAGCTGGATAATCAACATAGGCCTGCACACACGCAAAGCCATTCACGAGAGGGACCCCACTGATCCTTTTAAAGACACCAGGGGCTTCGCCTCTTAGATCTCACTATACCAGGCCATCTCTAAAACACAAACCAACCAAATCTGCCGAACTTTCCCCCGGACTGCAATTTTGCCTATGATCTCAATTCTGCTAAATTCTTCCATTTTTGACCTAAAGACAACATAGGAGACAAAATTCCAAATCTGATTTTGCTCAAAAGATGGTTAGGACTGAGGATTCGTTATCACGCAACACATAATATGCATTGTCGTTGGATTTCAAGAACCCGTTGACAAAAGGGCGGTTTCTTAATTCTTGGAAACGGTATCAAGGACCGGGTCCAAACTAAGGTGTATATGCATACATGACCTAATCTCCCGCTAATGGTTGAGGCTGATTCATACCTATGCGGGATAAACCTGGCCCCATAAACCAGTAAAACCGGCCATGACAAAACCAGGCAAACCATACCCCAACTAACTTTGGTGACATGAAAGAAGTTTCAAAGAGTGAGGTAAGGGCAATGCCCTTCCTGCATAACTACCCGTCAAGCGGGTACCCCGTGATGAAATCGAGGAGGTGAAAGAGAATTGACAGGCTCCATGAGGGAGGAAATATGAACGGAATGCAGACTATGCACAAATAAATACAATACATACTTTATAAGGCAAACCAAACAAACATATATAATAAAGCAAATAAATTAAGCATGCTAGTTGCAAACAATTGGAAACCTTTATGGTCAAAACCTTTATAGTTCCCCAGCGGAGTCGCCATGATGTTGAACCCCAAACAAATAACCCCGAAAGGCTAATTCCGGAATATCGACAGGATGGACTAACTCTTTTGGAGTTTTTGGAGTCGCCACCCAATTTAAGGAAAACAGGGAACCAAATTAACAAATGCATGCAAAAACTCCGTTTTTATAAAAAGACGGTCTTTCTTTCAGAGATTCTAAAGGTAAGAGGTTTTATTAATTTCGGAAGAAGGTTTTTAAGGCACTTCCGAAATTCCGTAAAATACAGTTAATCCGACAAGTTTCCAAATATTTACAAGTGTGCTTTTCTTTCAAAAGAATTATTAAAAAAATAGTAATAATAATAATAAGAATAATTAATCGAATAAAAGCTTATTTGCAAAAATATTCTTTTACTTGCACGCATTTGCTAAGACGGCCCCAATTTGTAATAAATTAAATAACGACTTCACAATAAAAGGCAATGAACATAAAGTAAAGAAATGTACAAACAATCAAATATTATTGATAAATAAAATATTCTACACATTTATTTGCATAAATATCTCTAAGGAAAGAAAGGCAAAGTTAAAGATAAAACCCGAGAAAATGATCAACTCGCGGGAGTCTTGAATTTTCTAAAATTCCAAAGTCTTATTTCTGAATGCTCGGGTCCGAATTCAATCCCCAAATGCCTTCAATGCAATGGATTATTCCCATTCGTGAGTTAGCCAAACTCGTCCACAAATTATTCGTGCCAAAATATACCTCGCAAAACAAACAAGTAAAATTGGATTAGTACGATAATAAGGTATAATAATTAATAAAATAAAATAACAATAATAAAGTAATAATAATAATAATAATAATAAAATATATAATAATAATAATAAAGGCCATGGAGGCTCGCTCTTGCTCAAGGTTGACTACTCGAGCACTCACTTCTTTCACCTCGGCACTGATGCCTTATATCGCAACCATGAGATCGGCTAACGACACCTCGGGTGTTTCCATACCTTTCTCTCCATTTCCAACAATTGTACCTGCAAACACAAAAGACAAAGAAGGTGTTAGGTTAGAAATCACCTCATAGACTCCCTTACTTTTGTTTCGGTGGCACTCGGGTCCACTCAATTTTTGCTGGGTTCGGTCACTCGAAACTTGTTTCAACGGCTTCGTTGGATTAATCAATTCTACTAAGATCCTTCGAGTTCGACAAAATTCACTGTCTTCTTCGGGAATAGAAAATTGAGGTTCGAATAGATGGAACGGATGCTATTTAACTGCGCACGGGAGCTCAAGAAGTAAACTACGAAATTTGGACTTCGGTTCCCTATGCACGAGTTCCTATAAGCTCAAAAAAGTTAGTAGTATGTCGAGTAGAAGAATTACTCCAAAGGTCTACTAATGAGAATTCACGAACACAAAGAAGAAAATATAACCTAAGAGAATCTACCCTCTATTTTCTCTTTTAGAAACCTCAGATATGTCACCCCTGTACGGAATGAAAGTGGTCCCTTCTTGGTACAGATTAGGGTTTAACCTTATCCACTTTCCTCTTTGCAACACTTTCTCTTCATTCGCACTCTGCTTCTGTTACAGCCTTTAATGAACATAACTTCTTGGAGTGATGCGAACAGATCAAATTCTATCTCGGAGTTTTAGATCTTGATGTTGCACTCTACAGTGATAAACTAGCTGCTATTACAGAAACTAGCACTTCTGAACAAAAGTCCTATTTTAAGCAATGATACAGGTCTAACAAACTAAGCCTAATGTTCATGCGAATCAGTATTGCGAACAACATTAAGTCCACTATTCCCTACACTAAAAGTTGCAAAGAGCTTCTAAGATATGTAGAAGAATGCTCTCAAACTGCTGACTGCTGAGACACTAATGGGTACAATAGCCACGATAAAGTTGATAGTTCATGTACCATGCATGAGCATGTCAATGAAATGAAAATATAGTAGCAAAGCATCAGAATCTAGGAATGGAAGTGGATGAAAATTTCCTCGTACAGTTCATTATCAACTCATTACCGTCTGAATATAGTCCTTTTCAAATGAACTATAACACCATGAAAGACAAATAGAACGTGCATGAATTGCACGAAATTATGGTTCAGGAGGAAACAAGGTTAAAGAATCAAGGAACCCACTCCATTAACTTTGTAGGCCATCAAGGAACTGGAAAGAAAGGAAAGAAGCATGTTAAGGGTAAACAGAGGAACCATAATGTTAATGAGTCATCTCATCAAGTACGTAAGAAGGAACACAAGAATGATAAGTGTCGATTCTTTGGAAAACTAGGACATTTTCAAAAAGACTGCTTGAAACGTAAGGCATGGTTCGAGAAGAAAGGTAAGCCTTGTGCTTTTACGTGTCTCGAATCAAATTTAACTGAAGTTTCTTATTATACTTGGTGGATTGACTCTGGTTGTACTGCTCATGTTTCTAATACAATGCAGGAATTCTTTACAGCCCAAATCATAAATCAGAATGAAAGATTTGTATACATGGAGAATAGATTCACGCTATCGGGATGTATCGTTTAATCCTAGATATTGGGCTTCACTTAGACTTATTTGAAACTTATTATGTACCTTCTGTTTTCAGAAATTTAGTTTCTTTGTCTAAGTTAGCAAAGACTGGATACTCTTTTAATTTCGAAAATTGATGTTTTAGTTTGTTTAAATATAATAATCTTATTGGTTTTGGTATTCTTTGTGATGGTTAATACAAACTTAATCTTGATAATATGTTTGCTGAAATCCTTTTAACAGTGCATCATACTGTTAGAACCAAACATAGTTTGGTGAATGAACACTCTGCTTATTTGTAGCATAGACGTTTAGGTCACATATCTGAAGAAAGACTAGAAAGATTAGTAAAGAATGAAATCCTTCCAAAATAAATGAGAGAAGGTTACAGGATATGAGTTTGATCAATGTAATGGTAATTGATGGTATTGCTGGTGGGTTATTGAGAAGGAAATCACGACTAGCTGATGTGCAACAACAATAAGCTGATGGGCAACCACAAGTAGTAATTTCTATTCCGCAACAACAAGAAGTTGCTAATCCACTAAAACAAGCTGGTGCGCCGCCATAATTTGCTATTCCACCTCCATCAGTTATGGTGAATTCTATCATTAATAATCTTCAAGTATTATGTGTATTAGCAAGTAACCAGCTTGTTTATTAAGCATTTGTTATTTATTTTTTACCACTTTGATTTGCAAGTATTTTTTTTTATTTATAGACTACCAATATGAAAAATTTTGATCTTTGGAGTGGTACAACTGTGAGAGATAGAAAAATCTAGAATTCAATTTGTGGGAACTAAGAGAGTTTGCCGATCAATTGGATAATTAGAGGATACCATCGGTCGACTGTGTAATCCTCAGCTTCTCATTGACTGATAAGAATAGCTATCAAGCAGTCAACGCTACAGTTGGTGTATTTACTTTTGGTTTTATTTTTTAATTTTCTATTTCTTACATACTAATATTTTACCTCTTTTTTGTAGTGGAATAGATTTTTGAAGGCACGTGCTCCAGGTGTTCCTATCATCCTAGTTGGCACAAATCTTAGTAATGGATAGAATTTTTAAAAATATTATTTCAATGTTTATTTATTTATAGAATTTTTCCAAATATTGAAAATCAAAATTTTAAATTTCGAAAAATTGTTTGAGACTAGTTTTTTCGGAGTTTTTAGGAAAACATCACACTTACAAAACTTCAACTTTTTAAGTGAACTGTATGTCCAAACACAACTTCTAGATCCAAAAATAATTTTCAACTTAATTTTAAATTTTATTTTTTCAAGTTTCAACCAAATCTATGTCCAACCGCTAGCTAAGTTTCTTTTTCCTATTCTTCGCTTGAACTAAAAGACTATGTTATTTGGTAATTGCAAGAAATCGGAGAAATGGAAATGCTGATGGCTTGTTTTTTCTACTACTGCAGAGATAAAACTCTATATCTAATTTCCATTTGGTTTCTAAAATTCTAAGTCTCTTTATCTTTTTGGTGTGATAGGGAGAGCAGCTTGTCGTGACAATTTCAAGAGACTATATTGAAAGTGATACCCCAGATAGGCACATGTTGGTTGAGAGGATTGCAGAGACGATCTATATGGTAACCTTAACTATTGATAGCTCATATGAATTATATTATATTTTTTTATGTTTTTGTATTATTGAAGTGCTTAAGATGTTCCCAGTAAGATGTTCAATCAAAAATATTAGTTAGAATCATATGAGATGAAGGGAGAATAAACTTCATGTTCCAAGAATAGAGTTTGAGAAGTTTGATAGAGAAAACACAATTTTGTTTTCTTTATTATGCCTTCTATGTGTAATCGAGCTCATCAAAAAATTAATTTTGGTTGATAACTTAAAGTAATATAAAACCACAATAAAAAAAAAAATTAAAGCAAGAGAATTGGATTGTCTCCCAATAAGGGCTAGATTTAACGTCGCAGCATGACGAAGACAACTTCACTATTTTTGCCTCCACGTCGAACTTTTGAATTGAATCCCCAATTTTGCCTCAATCTTATGACTATTGTATTGGGATGGTGGCAAAAATGCCAAAGAACTAATTAAACAATATTTCATTTTACACTTTTTGACTTTTAAGTGAGGAATGTCATTTTGTCTTCTCGGTATAGCAAATTTCATAATATAAGCACCTTATTCCTCATTCCTACGCTTCTTAAATGGCTTGGATGGCTTGATTCTCATTGTCACCATCCAAGCTCAATGTAGAAAAGTTATTAGAACGGGGCCCTATGCGCTCCACTCCAAAATTGCATTATTTTGACACCCTCACTTGCACAAACACTAGAGTTCTAAAATATGATATTTTCTATTTTCTCATTTGACTCTAATATAATTTTCTCAACTTCAGCATCATCACATGCTACATGGTCGAATGGTTGAAATTCAACTGTTTGCTCCTCAAGTTGGACTTTTCCTTTGGAGGCTCTTCTTGTATGTCAGCTACATCTACAGCTTGTTGATCAATTAAAGCTTGAAGAAGGCCTAAGGTTGAGATATCCACTTCTTCTCTTTGTTGATATCTCCCCCACCATTCTTGAAATATTCTTCCACAAGTTTCACTTTGCTCCATAGTGTCTCTTATTAGTTTCTCAAACTTTTTTGTGCAATCAAGTGAGTTTTCTTCTTCCCGTTCTTCATCCATCTCATTAAATTGATCACAATTTTCAACTTCATAGTTCTTCTCAACCTTATCAACAATGCATTCTTCCATTGGAGCTTCAACCTCATATTTACTTGCAATTTCCTATATTGCTTTTTGGTGCTCAACATTTTGCTCTAAAAATTGCCTATATCCATAATACGAGCATAACGTGTTGCATTCTCTAATTCATTGCTCCTATCACTCAAAAGAAGGTTTAGCATCATTATTGTAATAGCTTGGGGAAGAATAACAACACTTAGGATAATTATTCCAATGACCACCACAAAATTTACAAAAGTTCCATACTTGGAAGGGTCACACAACTCATTCCGTAGAATCGGAAGACTTGGACAATTTCCTATCAAGTGGGGTCCTTCACAGAGTAGACAAGAATTACTAAAATATGAACAACCAATACTCAACCAATTTCACTCCATAATACCATGCTAAGACAAGTAATGCAATATTAAACTAAACTAAAATTAGAAACTTGAATAGATGAAAAGTAAAAGTATAATCTAGAAAAATAGCTAACTTTAAAGTCCCCGGCAACGGTACCAAAAACCTGTTTCTCCAAAAATGCACACGCGAGTATACGTAGTCGACAAGTAATAAAGTGATAAGATAAACTATCGTCCATTACAGCTTGTTTGGATGGTTGTAACCCATGGTATGGTATTGTATTGTTACCATGGGTACGATATTTATTTTGATTATTTCTTTAATTAACATTGTATGGTATCGTTAAATCCATGGTTATGTAACCATGAAAACTGTCACTTTATGTAACGACCGATCTGGTGGGATCGCGTCGTTACCGATTTTTCTTACCCATCATGCCCTCACTTATTATTTAATATTTCAATTTTACCCTTTACCTTATTTTCAATTATTAAACCACGGTAAACAATACAGCCTATCCAAACGTTGTACAACACAATACGATACAGTACCATATGATACAATACAATACAACACATTATGAAATGATGGTAACAACCATCCAAACTGAGTGTTAGAGACTTGTGATTAACTATTGGCTAAATTAAACAATTTCTAGTTATTAAAACAAGGAGATTTAGGGAGTTGAGAATTTATCTAACTAAAATTAACTAGTAAAACTAAGGAGTTAACTAATAAAATTAAATATAAGGGGTTCGATTTAGTGAGAGAAAATATCCTGGGGTTATGGAAAATTTACCCATTCTGTTGAATTCTTCAATTAATCTAACTAATAAATTTATCCAGATTACTAATCGACAGGGTTAATATTTTTTACAGGACTCTGTCGATGACCTGCTCGCCTATTCAAAATGACCTAACGCCTTCTATGGTATTATTGCTAACAAGAATGCATTTATATTTCTTGTACAGTGATTAAGCAAGGTGAATAGGTATATGTATCCTATCCACAAATCTATTCTCTGATGCCCAGGTTCAAGATCAAGCTCTATTCCTTCTTACGACGCTCATGAAACCCTCTATCGAGTTCGAATCATTAGTCATAGATAGAGTTCAGCTACTGGCCAGATAATCAAATAATTAAGCACAAGAAAGAATAAATAACCCAATATGAATCAACAAAATCAAATTAATTTTCGAAAATCAACATTTGTGGAGATCCCACAATTCTAGAATAAACAAACTATAGGGTTAAAGAAAAACGAAAAGAATAGCAAAACTTGGTTAAAGTCATCTTCAAATGTTTCTCCTTGTTCGTTTTTTCTCTTTTCCCAAAGTGAATCCCCCTTTAAAAATAAGCTTATAATGTTTTTATAGTGTTATGAAAAATCTAGGTAAAAATAACATTTTCCTACTCACACCAGGACTCCTTATGATTAGCGTTACTATTTGTGGGTCTTGGCTGCGTGCTGGCATAAGCTTGGTGCACGATACTACTTCGTGTGTGCTGGGCACGTGCTGACACGAAGCTGACACAATGTGTTAAAGGTGCTTTTCGCATGCTGGAGTTGTGCTGGTATGACTTTAGCACGACTTAACTCCAACTTCAAAATTCATTCATGTTATGCTCCAAATCAGTCATTCTCTACTTTAATCAAATCAACACCAACACATTCAAACACCATTATTAAGCTAAATGCACTATCATAATCGATTAAAGCACATACACTACAAAAGAAGCCTCAGTTGCCAACAAATTTTCCTAACCAACCAAATTAATTAGTAAATTACTAAATAATTATTATAATCAAATTAGCAACCAAAATTTTTTTCGAGATGTAGCAACATATTACTAACAAATTACCAACCAAAAATTGCCAACCAATAAAATTAGTTGGTAAATATTGCGGGAAAAATATGACGCATAATTTAGTGATTACTCACCAACATATTACCAATGGATTATTTACCAACTGAACTTTTTGTCGGTAAATTACCAACGGACTAAAAATCTGTTGGTAAATATTGCAGAAAAATGTAGCACATAATTTAGGAATGAATTACTAACGAATTACCAATGGAATTTTACCAACAAAAGTAAGTCGTTAGTATTTTGCTAACTATTTTTAAATTTGTTGGTAAATTACCAACCTAATTGTCATTAGTTGCTAATTTCACCAACCGATTAGGAAATGTTTGTAAATATTCCAACGATTTGTTTTTCCTGTTGGTAAAATTTACCTACAAATTATCAATTCGTTGGTAACTTACCAACAAAAATATTAACAGTTAGTAATTTTCTAACAATATTTTCATTTGTTGGGAATTTACAAACCGGTTACTATCTCTCTCTAAATTTGCCTACGAACTCTTATCCAGTTACTAAACTTTACAACGTATTTTGTATCTGTTGATTTTTACAAATAGATTATGAATCTTTTAATAAATCTATAGATGTCATCTTGTTGTATATTGAGGTTTTTCACAATAAACTACTAACAATGATACCTCCAAATATGAGAATCTTATCGCTAAATTAGGCTTGTCACGACTTTGAGGATTAAGTGAATCACGATTCGGAGCGATTCCCAATTAATGAAAGGAAAATAGATAGATCATACAATGTTAATAATTCAAAAATACACTACTAGTGGTTGTTAGAAATCATAGTCCCGATATAAGTTCGAAAAAAGTCATCATACGAGAAAACAATCAAGAGACTTGCATATTAAAGACAATCTCTACAATGCATTTGAAATGATCAGCTATAAAACATCATGCTTATCACGATGGGTGTACAAACCAAACCGGTAAACCGAACCAAACCGTAAATCAAACCGAACCAAATAAAAAAAACTGACTCGTGGTTTGGTTTAGTTTTGGAAAAATAAAAACCGACATATTTGGTTTGGTTTTTACCAAAAAAAAAAAAATCGAACTGAACCCAAACAGAACCGATATTTTATAAATATTATTTTTACACATTTATTGATAAAAAATATTCATTGTGAACTTCTTTATATATGATTTTAAGAAAATTTTACATGGCATAACACTCAAGTGAATGTTAAACATAAAATAAATACATACCCTTTTTATTATATTGTATAAACTTAAACTAATTATACACCACATTTTCTAGCCACAGATTTGATGAAATCTTTAAGCATTAGATGTGCCTATTTTATAAGGGAATGGATGATCAATTACATTATCTCTCTTAATTAATATTTAAGTAATTATCTTCTATATATTATCAAAAATCAATATCACTAAATTATCATCTAAACACTAGCACACAAGCAACATACTACACGGTTGATTAAGGGAAAAAAAATAAAACTAACTCAACTCATTTATATTGTGTCTCATTTTTTATTTTCTAATTTACGTACATTATTTTTCATTGTCTTATTAAGATGTATATGTAATTATTCTTGATGTCTAATTGGCTATAAATATCATACATCGATAGTTGATTGTAGTAAATATTTGAAAGCAATACTTGCATATTTGTCGTAGAGACTTTATATAATAAAAATCGAAAAAAATCGAAAAAATTGAGAAAATCGAGATGGAGAAAACCGACTTTATATTGGTTTGGTTTGATTTATAGATTTAAAAAGCTGATATATTTGGTTTGGTTTGGTTGATGGTAAAATCGAACCAAACGCCCCATGTTCACCCCTACTTATCACATTTAAAACACAAGCCTTATTTAGGACTAGGGAAACATGATCATGAATCATTGGTAGGAAGACACCTTGGCTAACGATATAATCGAAGTTTGGAGCCTCAAAATCAAATTCGCTCGGTTCTGTCTAGTTGAGAAGGACCCATATAGGGGCTCATACCCTAGATCGCTAATGAGATAAGTTAACCAACAAGAGGCCGCCTATTATTAAAGGAGGTTATTAAAGGCTATTAATCAATCTAGTATAAATTTTATGAACGAATAAAGGTAAAACATCGACACCATTTGATATTCCTCTAAATCTTCAATTTTAGGAAACACCTCCCAAATTTATCAGATGGACACAAATGGGCTGGTTGTGAAATACCAGGTGCAACCTGGAAAAGAGAGCCTCATATTGGCCTGATTGCTTAGATACTTAGAGCACTTCATAACTCTTTATATTTTATGAGGGACCTATAAAGTAACACAAGTGGTAGATCTACGATTTGAACTTTATGATTTTAAGGATGAGACTTTACCCCAACTTATTGGATTACCGAGTTGAAAATAAATTTGTTGTATTTGTTTAGTTACATTTTCTAATAAAAAGTTTTAACAACAACAACATACCCAGTATATCTCACATGTGGGGTCTGGGGAGGATGGGATATACGCAGACCTTACCTCCACCAAGGTGAAGAGGTTGTTTCCGGTAGACCCTCGGCTATGAAAAAAGAATTTGTTTTGAAAACAGTTTGAAAATCAAGGCACAAAATCATGTTAAATAGAATGAGAAAACTGCATCATATCCAACATAACAGGTACTAGCAATACTAGAGAGAAAAGAGAGAGAAGACAACCGACTACTACCTAACCTTCTATCCTAATCCTCGACCTCCACGCCCCCTATCTAGGGTCGTGTCCTCGGTGATCTAGATCTGGGCCATATCTTGTCTAATCACCTCAGCCCAGTTCTTCTTCGGTCTACCTCTACCTCTCCATAGACCCAGCACTGCCAACCTCTCGCACCTCCTTGCTGGGGCATCAACACTCCTCCTCTCACGTGTCCGAACAATCTCAACCTCGTCTCTCGCATCTTCTCGGCCACTGGGGCCCACCCCACCTTGTCACGAATAACTTCATTCTTAATCTTGTCCATCCTAGTGTAACCACACATCTACCTAAGCATTCTCATTTCTGCCACATTCATCTTCTGAATGTGCGAGTTCTTGACTGGCCAGCACTCCATCCCATACAACATAGCTAGTCTAACAAAAACTCTAGAGAATTTTCCTTTAAGCCTAAGTAGCACTCTCTTATCACATAGCACTCCGAAAGCAAGTCTCCACTTCATCCAACCTACTCCTATATGGTGTGCGACATCATCATCAATTTCTCCATTACCTTGAAGGATTGAGCCAAGATATCTGAAGTTTTCTTTCTTAGGAATGACTTGGGAATCAAGCGTCACTTCTACATCCGACTAAACAGGTGCGTCACTGAACTTGCATTCCATGTACTCCGTCTTTGTTCTGCTTAGCCTAAAGCCTTTCTAATCTTAAGTCTGCCTCCAAACCTCCAGCTTCTCGTTGACACCTCTGCGTGTCTCATCCACCAACACTATATCATCTGCAAATAACATGCACCACGGCACCTCTTCCTGGATACTCTGCATCAATTCATCCATCACGAGGGAAAATAAAAATAGGCTAAGTGCCGACCCCTGATATAGCCTCATCTCGACTGGAAAGTGGTCTGATTCTCCTCCCACTGTTCTCACTCGAGTCTTAGCTCCCTCGTGCATATCCTTGATTACCCTGATATATGCCACAGGGACCCTTTTAGATTCATGTCATCTCCACAGAACCTCCCTAGGGACCTTGTCATAAGCTTTTTCCAGGTCGATGAACACCATGTGAAGATCCCTATTCCTGTCCCTATACTGCTCAACCAGTCGCCTCAAAAGGTGGATGGCTTCTGTTGTCGATCTCTCAGGCATGAATCCAAATTGATTCTCGGAGACTGACACATCCCTCTGCATCCTAATCTCCACCACCCTTTCCCCGGCTTTCTTAGTATGGCTGAGTAGCTTGATGCCCCTATAGTTGTTGCGATTTTGAACATCACCCTTGTTCTTGTACAAAGGAACCATGCTGCTCTATCTCCATTCCTCGGGAATTTCTGTCGTCCTAAGGATGACATTGAACAACCTAGTCAGCCATTCCAGCCCTTTCTTGCTCGTACTCTTCCAAAACTCTATTAGAATCTTGTCAGGCCCAGTGGATCTCCCCCCTCGCATTTTCGGATAGCTCCCCTGACCTTCTCAACTCTTATACACCTACAATATCCAAAATCTCGGCGACCCTCCAATAGTTCTAGCTCACCCAGCACAATATGCATGTCGCCCTCTAAGTTCAAGAGTTTATGGAAGTACATCTGCCATCTCCGTCTTATATGAACATCTTCCACCAATACCTTACCATCCTCATCCTTAATGCACTTCTGATGCAATCTAAATTGGCTTAGTTCCAAACCATCAAGAGCCAAGCTCGAGAGCACAAAGAACACAAGTGAAGGGCTCCAGAAGTAACTTGAAGATCATGCATTGGAGCGCCATGGAAGGAGGACCACTTAGGCTCCAAAGGAGGAGCTCAGGAGACATATTTTGAGGCGTTTTAAGAAGACACATGAGGAGGCAGACCGCCCACTGAACCAGGCGGACCGCCTAGTTGATGCCAGCTCTCAGGAAATGCCAAAAGGCGGACCGCCCACTTTGCTGCTTGGTCTCTGGAGTTCCAAAAAGGCGGAGCGCCTTCCAGAACAGGCGGAGCGCCTAACTGCTGTGAAGTCCATCCGAGTTTTCTACTATTTTGTTGTGTAATTCCAACTATAGCCCTAAGTGACTTGTATTGTTTTAACTAGACTTAGGGGTTGTTAGTCATTTCACTTAGGAGTGTGGCACACCTATAAATTCTACACTTAGCCATTTCATTTCATTAGTCTAGATTGAACTTAGAATTTGAGAGAAAGAACATAGAGAGACTTGGCCTTCGTGTTTGGAGCGTGACATTCATGTATCCCCTACGACTTGGGAACCCGAGGATTGCATCCTAGTATGGATCCGGAATTTGGTTCAAGTTTCTCTTCTTCCATTTGAATTCAATCCACGTATGTGAGTTTGATTCATTTCTTTCTTCTCATTTCTTGCGTTCCCAATCTATATTTCTTGTTATCTCATTTTTACTTGCTTCCGCGTATCGTTTAGTTTGCTTCCACTAGTTTATATTGCATCTGTTGGTATCAGAGCACGGCTAGGTTTTTTTCTTACAAACCCTCGATCGTGCTAATTTATCTTTGTGTTTGTTGTTATTGTGTTTTTGTTGTTCTTGGAAAGAAAAAGAAAGAAAAAAGTGAAAAATTGAAAAATACAAAAACAATTGAGATTTGAGTATTGAAACGGGTCCCCCATTCATTGAAAAGTATTGGGGATTGATCTATGATGTATTCCCATTGATTTGGTACCCTCCTATCAGGTTTGGTGTCACGGATTGAAAATTCGAAAATCAAACTCCCAAAATTTTGAAAACCCTTGAATTCGCATCAAACTTTAATCAAATCTTGTTGTTATTTTTTTGAGGTGTAAAAACTATTGGGGATTGTTTAGATTCATTGACAAAACCTTTGGATACCTTTGTATTGCAAAAATAAGTTGAAACCGATTGGAATTTGGGTGCAAAACAAGCCAAAAACCCGTTGTTGAAAAGCTGCAGATTTAGCTTTAGGCGGACCGCCTCAGCAAAAGCCCTTCTCTGGACTTTGGTAAGCGGAGCGCCTCCCCCTGTTGCCTGCTTCTGGGTAGTTTTTTTTGTAGGTTTTCACTTGTTCTTTTCCTCCGGACTTCTTGGTTAGTGTTTCTAGGGTAATTGACCTACTCGAAAGATACTAACTTTCTAGCATATTAGGATATTCGTGTGTAGAGGAGATTAGAATTCAAAGAAGAGTCGTAGAACTTTCTTTGGCTTCAAGTGCGCACTTTAAATAACTGTCCGTCCATAGAGTCTCATTAATCATTAACTCCATTCCGAATCAATACTTAGACATACTAGTTCTGATCACCGTGGTTTCTAAGAGACTAAGGCCTTGCCCTTGAGTGTTCATATATTGAGTGATACACATGAGAGAGTGATTTTTGTGAGGTTCTTTCTCTTGTTATTGCAACTATGTCGGATGAATATTGTGGAGGTTATGACTCATGTGGTATGATGCGGGATGTTATGACTCGTGTGATGATGGTGAAGACTATGGTTCCTATGATGATGATGATGGGCATTACTATGATGACTCGGGAAACTATGGCTCCTATGGTGATGAAGCAATTCACTATGAAGATCAAGAGTATAGTGAAGACTATGAAGCTTATGATAATGAATGTGTTGATCTTTATTTTTCTAGTCAAGAATACGAAGAAGGTGACGCTTTAAGGTATATTGATCCTACTTACTCTACTTCTGATGAATTTGAACATGTTGATAGTGACATAAAGAGAATTGATGGTGAGGTTGATTATATGAATTATTCATTTGCATCTTCTTTTGATGTTTCTAATAGTGAACAAGGGAGTAGTAGAGGTCTTTCCATTAGTATGGGAGGAGGTGGTGATTGTTCCATGGAAAAGAAGAAGCTTGTATCTTCTAGGTATGCTAAGCGGCCTACTGCTTCTAATTCCCATATGGAGGGTGGTATGAGAGATGGTGTTGCTCTTGCTACAAGGGGATTGTATTATTCTATCAATGCCGTGAAGGGTATGGGTAGTTATAGTAGGAGTAGTGCTATGGCTAATAGAACCAAGACGAAGGGTTCTTACGGGTTCCATGGCAAGGTTCCTTCCTCGACTTTCAACAAAACTTCTAATGTTGGAAGAGTGACGGGAAGTGGAAGTTACCCTAGTAATCTTGCTAGGAGAGGAGGGATAAGGGATACCCAAGTTGTTGGTGATGACACTCGTGGGCATTCAAGTTTTCTCTTAGATGCATTTCTACGAAACTTGGGTAGACGTAGGTTCATTGTTGAGGTAGATGGTATTGGAGGATACTTGCTCAAGAGTGGTGATACCGATACCAATTGTATTAGCACCTCTTTGGTTGATAGGCTAAGGATACCATGCCGTAAACTAGAGCATCCTAATGAGTATGATGAAGTGCGGGTTTCCAAGGAGGCTCGGGTACTTCTATTTATGTGTGGTGTGATGTGTATCCCATGCAACATGTTGATATATGGCTAGGTGAGCCATGGTTGCATGACAAGAGGGTGCTATATAGTACCATTAAGGATGCGTATCTTGTGGACATAGGGCAAAGGGTTTATGACTTTGTACCTTATCGGGTAAGAGGCCAATTGCCTACTAGTGCACCTTCTTTGGCTATACAAAGAAGCAAGGAACGAGAACTTCATTCCATGGGTGAAAATGTGCAATTGAGGAGTCCTACAATCACAAGAAATGGTGGGACTAGCACAAGTCAAGGGTTGATAAGCGTCAACAAGGTGAACCCGAAACCACAAGTTTCAAAGATAAGTGGTTCACCAACAAAGAAGAAGGATACATCAAGTGATGAGTCTCCAAGTCCTCGATTCCGGGTTGATGTAAAGAGTCCACCTACTCTGGCTATAGGCATTCTCGGGCCTCGTCCCAATTCGTCCGAATATGAGAGACAAAAGATTGAGAGGAGTAAGGGAGAGACCGGTGAAAACTCTCAAGTGAAAAAAATGAGAGGTTGTGTTGAGTGATGTGAGTGGGTTGTCACCGCCCGAATCTACAGCCGACCTTGAAGAAAAAATGAGGGAAAAGAGAGAGGGATAAAGAATCATTGAGAGTGAGGGCACCCCTTATTTTAACCTTAACCCTTTATCTTTTTCTTCTATTTGTTTGAATTCTTGTGTAGGAATTCTTGGAGGCAAACCAATGGAGCCTCAATCATGTTCCGAGATGGAAAGACAAGGTGAAAGTGATTCCAAATGTGAGCTACAAGGTGGAGAAACTATTCATGATACTTCAAGTGCATTGAGTGAGCAAGATGGTCACTCAAAGGTATGTGTTAGTTCTTCTTCCTTTGAGCATGTTACTTCCTTGTCTTGTGATATTGTTTGTGAAAACTCTATGCTAGTTGGTGATTTGTATGATTACAATGTGTTTCCAACAAGTGTAGAGTTGAATGGTCAACTTGTGTGTGAATATGAACCCCTAATTGAGAGGGTTGAGAAGCCACATCATGATGTGAGCTCGGTTTTCGTTGAACCTCTCTTTAGTGAAAATATTGTGGTTGGCCTAGTTTGTGAACCTTGTTATGACACCCCACCCATATTTGATAAAGGAGAAGATGAATTGCATGAATATCCCATTCTTCCCTTTGATTGCTTAATTGATAGTAGTGGTCTCTTGTGTCGTAGTGGGGATGGTTGTGACCTTGAAGAGTCTATAGTGTATGAGATGATTTGAGTTGTGTTCGATGACTCCTCAAGTGTGGATGTTGTCTCTAGTTTGAGAACTTCACCTTTGCTTGCTAATGAGCTAGAGAAGTGTGCCTATACTAATCCTTTTGTATGAGGGCAACTTCAATGAAAGTGGTGAATTGTATCAAACTAGAGTAGAGTGTGAGCTTGAACCTCCATGTAATGGAATGCTTAACTCTATAGATAATCCATTGTTTGAGACATCCCTTGGGAGTTTGTCTAGCGAGGAAGATTGTCTTTGAGGTAAATTTGGAGGTGAGGATGTACCTTTCGGTGTGTGTAAGAGTGTTTCTAAGAAGGGGAGTGGAGTATTTGATATTAGTTGTCGCTTGAACTACCTTGAGTCTTGAGCATGCCAAAGCCGAAGTGTCACATTGTGATATTATTGATTCGAAGGCTTGGTGTGTTAGCCATAAGCTTATGGGTCATAGGGAATTTGATTGCTATATCTTGCATGTTCCATGTCCTATTGATCTCTTTGCTTGTCTTCGTGTTGGATGCATTTTCTTTTTGAGTCAAGTACTTGGTGTTTCCTTTGGAGACATAAGCTTTTTTATTACTGTTGATGCTTGGCTCTACCATAAGAGTGTGTTTTCCACACTTTTGTCACTAACCTACTGTTGTAGTGGGAAGCTTTGTTTGTGCTTGTTTAGGATGTAGGTTTTGATGGTTTGATTTCGAGGACGAAATCCTTTCAAGAAGGGGAGGATAATGCAATCCAAATTGGCTTAGTTCCCAACCATCAAGAGCCAAGTTTGAGAGGAAAAACAACACAAAGAACACAAGTGAAGGGCTCCAGAAGTGACTTGAAGATCATGCATTGGAGCGCCATGGAAGGAGGACCATTTAGGCTCCAAAGGAGAAGCTCAAGAGACACATTTTGAGGCGTTTCAAGAAGACAAAGGAGGAGGCGGACCGCCCACCGAACCAGGCAGACCGCCTAGTTGATGCCAGCTCTCAGAAAATGCCACAAGGCGGACCGCCCACTTTGTGCTTGGTCTCTGGAGTTCCAAAGAGACGGGGCGTATTCCAGAACAGGCGGAACGCCTAACTGCTGTGAAGTCCATCCGAGTTTTCTACTATTTTGTTGTGTAATTCCAACTATAGCCCTAAGTGACTTGTATTGTTTTAACTAGACTTAGGGGCTGTTAGTCATTTCACTTAAGAGTGTGGCACACCTATAAATTCCACACTTAGCCATTTCATTTCATTAGTCTAAATTGAACTTAGAATTTGAGAGAAAGAACATAGAGAGACTTGGCCTTCGTGTTTGGAGCGTGACACTCATGTATCCTGTTGCTCCCAACGCACACGCAAGTATACGTGGTCGACGAGTAATAAAGTGATAAGATGAGTATCGTTCCCACGAGGACTATGCAGACTGAGTTCTAGTAAACAATTTATATAAACTATTCAGGGATCTTTTCCAATAGAGATGAGTTTATTAACTAAAGAACAGTAATTAAATGGTAAAAGTGAATTCAAACAATGGAGCAAGACTTGGTTGTTATCAGTAATAAGGAGACGGTCCAGGGTCAGAGTTACAAACAATCCAGTTGAGTTTTCCAATTGATTCCACTTCTTAAATCCCGGGTTACTAACTAACAGATTAAATGTACCCGTGAAAACCTTTCAGTTCTTCACGGTCTATGCAGGCTACTCCAATCCCTATATGTCTATGGGTTGAATCACGTGCACGCATTAACGAATTCTGTAATTAGTTAAACTAGGCGAGCAAGTATATGTCTATCCTACTCACAAATTGGTTCCCCGATGCCCGGGTTCACAAACTAGTCCTATTCTTTCTTATTACGTAATTAAATTCCCTCTTTCGAGTTCAATCTAAAAACCATAGATAATGCGTAATAATCGGGCCCTGACAATTACACAAGTGAAATCAAGAAAGAATAAGCAACCCGTAATGGGATTCAATTAATGGGAATCAATCTTCAAACATCAACCTTCATGAAATACTCTAACCCTAGAACGATAGATTTAGCTACGCATACTCATAATAACAGCACAAAGATTTGATGTAATAATGAAATAATGATGTAATAGATTAATGGAAGGAAGAAAAACCCTTGTCTTGATGTTATGAGCTCTCAAAGTTGCTCCAAAGTCTGAACTCCGATGAAAAACTAAGTAAAAGAGTATTTATAGAGTTTACAAAAGCCTAGTAATAAGTTAGACCCAATTCTAGACGAAATAGGACATAAAAACGCGCACAAGGGGCGCTATAACGGGCGCCCCGCGCCTCGGAACGCGTGAGGTTGGACAGAGGACGTCGAAATCAGCCCGCTTTAAGCCTGCGGCGCGCTGGGAAACGCGCTGGAACACTGGGTGCGGTGGGGCCCGCGGGGCATGCCCCACAGCGCCAGGCCAATTTTTGTGTTTTCTCGCTCCTTTGCTCGCTCGTGTCGTGCCTTCGTGTGCTCGATCCAATCCTCAATCAAAATCCAATCTTTTCTTGCTCAATCATGCTCTTAAAAGCTCCAATTACGCTTCATAACAACCTACACACGCACGACATAAAATCAGTGCAAAACCACAGTCACAAGCTATAAAACAAGCGAATAAGGTACTAAAACGTGAGGAAATATTAAGGAAATATAGGCATAAAATGCCAAACATCACCACCCCACACTTGAACCTTTGCTCGTCCTCGAGCAATCACAAATAACTTCCAACCTAGGTAAAACAGGTCTGCCTATGACTATGGTTGATACCGACCATTGAACCAATGCACACATGACTACTATGGATCCACAAACATGCCAACAATTTAACAAAACCAAAAATATGAGAACAACCACCCCAAAATAACTCAAATGCACAACTCAACTTATTGCAACCATGCTCCCACAAAATCACACCTATCTACTCAACCAAGAACCATCAACTTTACCTATCTCATGCAAACCATGTGCCCTCACCAAAATGAAGCAAGAGAGTGCCCCCCAAATATCACACACAACAATGAATATCAAGAATAGAATGGGGACAATAGCATAGAAAGAATTCACTCACTCTCATGAAAATCTCACATGTCACACACAATGTACCATAGGCTTGCCCGTAGTGTAGGACTCCACTAATGTAGGCTCACTCCAATCAGGATTAACTAGGACTTTAAAAAAGGTTGTAATGTAGGCTAAGGGGCGGGTAGGATACATATGGATAATAGTGACTACCTCCCTAAGCACTTTAATACATCACAATTAATTTAAGCACAATTCTCAACAAGCCACCCAATCAACAACTCTCACACATACACCTTCTCAACAAGTAGCATATTTTCTTTTTAAGCACACACTAGCAAGGAATGGATATCTTTCTCTTTTCTCTTTTTTTTCTTTTTCCACAATTTTTTTTTCAACTTTTCTCTTTTTTTTTCTTATTTCAATTTCATCCAACCTTGCCAATGCTTTTCCACTACTTCACAATTTTCACAAGTATTCCCCTTTATTAGTTCCACTCAAGAACCTCCCAACATCCAACCACAACTCCAAAATAACAACACAACATCAATAAAGTGCTTAAGGAGTAAAGGGCCAAAAGAGTCAATTTAGAACAAATGGGTAGGCTC
The DNA here is from genome assembly GCA_037355625.1 of Petunia x hybrida. Taxonomy (NCBI): domain Eukaryota; kingdom Viridiplantae; phylum Streptophyta; class Magnoliopsida; order Solanales; family Solanaceae; genus Petunia; species Petunia x hybrida. The sequence goes on from JBBBVM010000031.1 coordinate 4,325,204, forward strand.
GGGGTGTGGGTACCAATAGAAAGGATCAAAGAAATCACAGCAACAATTTTTTTTCAAGGTATATATGTAAGGGTAGGCAAATCAAAAGAAGGCCTAGTATCATTTCCCGACTAGAACAAACCTAGGATTTCGCTTTGCACACACACGGGGCAAGTTCTAGACATTAGTACGCAACATGGAGCAAATAAGAACATGCCTCACACACACATTGCACATGGTTCACACAAAGAGGTTCCATCAACAACTCTCAACTAAGCTTCTAGAATGCAACTTGTGGAAATTTAAGCACTCATGCACAAAAGTTAGCAATCAAGTCAAGCAAGCGGACTCAAGCATCTCAAGGGGGTTGTTCCATTTTTTCCTAGGCATGCATCACAATTTAAAACCCAAGGACACCACAAATAGCACATGCAATCAAGTTCAAGTCCACCGGTATCAAACAAATCAAAGGCACCTAGCATTCCACCTATTCCTTTCGTCTAGGGTCACCTACAACTAACTATCCTAATCCTAAAAATAAAAAAACTACCCGGTTCAAAGGTCTCCCCGTGGAAAAGAACCGAGGCCATAAGAAAAACCACGGGGTGGATGACATGTACCGCTAACAAAACTAAAAGGAAAATCTTTTTGGAATTTTTCATTGGTTTTCTAATTTTTTTTCCATATATTAAAGCAAGAAACAAATAAAAATAAAGTCAAGTGACAAAAGAAAAATCCTATGGTACATGCATCCCTAACCTCAAAAATAAATAAAAGGGTAGTTCCTCCACCCCACACTTAAACTAAGCACTGTCCTCAGTGCTAAAAATAAGAAAGCGCAAGGTAAAGAAAACTTCCCTGAAGATTCCAGTCCTTGGTGCTAGCATCCTCCAAGCTTCCATATCGTATGAGGTACTCAGACTTCCCTCATCAGGTCATCAATATTAGGCAAGGGTGAGGACACCCCACACTTAGACTCGCCATTACATGAACCTGCAATCCAAAGAATCACCCAAAGTAATATACAACCATAAAAATAATAGTAAAATAAATAAAAGTAAAGCAAACAAATTGGGTTGCCTCCCAAGAAGCGCCTTAGTTAACGTCGTGGCACGACGAAGACAACTTCATCACTTTTGTCCTCCACCTTGAACTAATGAATTGAATCCCCAACTTTGCCTCAAGTTTACAACTATGGTATTGGGGTGGTGGCAAAAATACAAAAGGACCAAGTAACCATTGTCGCATTTTGCACTTCTTGGCCTTTAAATGAGGGATGTCGTTTTGTCTCCTTTGCATCACAAACTCTAAAATATAGGCACCTTGTTCCTCCTCCCTTGGTTTCTTCATAGGCTCGGGTGGCTCAATTTTCATGTCACCATCCAAACACAATGTTGAAAAATGATTGGAATGAGGTCCAATGCGCTTCAATTCTAAAGTTGCATTACTTTTGACACCCTCACTTGCACAAACACTAGAGTCCTCAAATATGATGTTTTCTATTTCTTCACTTGACTCTAATGTAATTTCCTCAACCTTGGCATCATCAACTGCTATTGGGTCGAATGGTAGGAATTCCACTTTTTGCTCCTCAAATTGGCTTCTAAGCTCTTCTATCTCAATTCTACTAAGCACGACAACTGATAATTGGGCTTCAGACACCTCAACCATATCACTCAAATTCTCCTCCAAGTCGTGAATAGTCAAGCCAAACTCGTCGATCTCTTGCCCGAGCACAACCCTTTCTTCCATAAATTGCCTCGTCATATTTGTAAGTTCACTCCTGAAATCCCCATAAGCTTCTAAGAGTTTGGCTTGCTCCATTAGCCAAGTTTCGCTAACAACCTGCACTTTATCGCTCCTATCAAACTCACAAACATCATTAGAATCATCACAAAAATTATTGGGGGAAGGAGAATGACACTTAGGACAATCATTCCACCGACCACCACACAATTTACAAAAATTCCAATCAAAGGTGGTAGAAAATTCACATAACCAGTCTCGCAGGGTTGAAAGAGTTGGACAATTTTCCCACAAGTGGGTTCCTCCGCAAATTAGACAAGAATCAACATTCAACCCACTTTCATTAAAAGATGCCATGCAAACTAGTAATAAAATAAACTAAAAATAAAATAAAAAAAATTAAACCTGAATAGAAAATAATAAATTGTTCAAAAAGAAATCAGTCAATTGTTTAGTCCCCGGCAACGGCGCCAAAAACTTGTTGCTCCCAACGCACACGCAAGTATACGTGGTCGACGAGTAATAAAGTGATAAGATGAGTATCGTTCCCACGAGGACTATGCAGACTGAGTTCTAGTAAACAATTTATATAAACTATTCAGGGATCTTTTCCAATAGAGATGAGTTTATTAACTAAAGAACAGTAATTAAATGGTAAAAGTGAATTCAAACAATGGAGCAAGACTTGGTTGTTATCAGTAATAAGGAGACGGTCCAGGGTCAGAGTTACAAACAATCCAGTTGAGTTTTCCAATTGATTCCACTTCTTAAATCCCGGGTTACTAACTAACAGATTAAATGTACCCGTGAAAACCTTTCAGTTCTTCACGGTCTATGCAGGCTACTCCAATCCCTATATGTCTATGGGTTGAATCACGTGCACGCATTAACGAATTCTGTAATTAGTTAAACTAGGCGAGCAAGTATATGTCTATCCTACTCACAAATTGGTTCCCCGATGCCCGGGTTCACAAACTAGTCCTATTCTTTCTTATTACGTAATTAAATTCCCTCTTTCGAGTTCAATCTAAAAACCATAGATAATGCGTAATAATCGGGCCCTGACAATTACACAAGTGAAATCAAGAAAGAATAAGCAACCCGTAATGGGATTCAATTAATGGGAATCAATCTTCAAACATCAACCTTCATGAAATACTCTAACCCTAGAACGATAGATTTAGCTACGCATACTCATAATAACAGCACAAAGATTTGATGTAATAATGAAATAATGATGTAATAGATTAATGGAAGGAAGAAAAACCCTTGTCTTGATGTTATGAGCTCTCAAAGTTGCTCCAAAGTCTGAACTCCGATGAAAAACTAAGTAAAAGAGTATTTATAGAGTTTACAAAAGCCTAGTAATAAGTTAGACCCAATTCTAGACGAAATAGGACATAAAAACGCGCACAAGGGGCGTTATAACGGGCGCCCCGCGCCTCGGAACGCGTGAGGTTGGACAGAGGACGTCGAAATCAGCCCGCTTTAAGCCTGCGGCGCGCTGGGAAACGCGCTGGAACACTGGGCGCGGTGGGGCCCGCGGGGCATGCCCCACAGCGCCAGGCCAATTTTTGTGTTTTCTCGCTCCTTTGCTCGCTCGTGTCGTGCCTTCGTGTGCTCGATCCAATCCTCAATCAAAATCCAATCTTTTCTTGCTCAATCATGCTCTTAAAAGCTCCAATTACGCTTCATAACAACCTACACACGCACGACATAAAATCAGTGCAAAACCACAGTCACAAGCTATAAAACAAGCGAATAAGGTACTAAAACGTGAGGAAATATTAAGGAAATATAGGCATAAAATGCCAAACATCATATCCCCTACGACTTAGGAACCCGAGGATTGCATCCTAGTATGAATCTGGGATTTGGTTCAAATTTCTCTTCTTCCATTTGAATTTAATCCACGTATGTGAGTTTGAATCGTTTCTTTCTTCTCATTTCTTGCCTTCCCAATCTATATTTCTTGTTATCTCGTTTTTACTTGCTTCCGCGTATCGTTTAGTTTGCTTCCGCTAGTTTATGTTGCATCAACTTCACTTGGTCCAGATCTCGAGCTCTCCTCTCTCTTGCCTTCGCAAGCATATACAACTTCCGATCACCCCCTTTTTGAGCTAATTCTTATATTGACACTCGAATGCTGCCGTTTTAGCCATCGAAACCACTAGCTTCGCCTCCTTCTTGGCAGTCCTATACCCTTCCCTATACTTCCTCTTGTCTTCCTCATTATTACTCTTAATTAACTTCAAGTATGCGGCCTTCTTAGCGTCCACTTTCTCTTGGACGTCTATATTCCACCCATAATCCCTTGGTGTCTATAAGGGTTTCCCTTGGAAACCCCTAACACTTCTCTGGCGGCTCCTCGGATGCACTCCATCGTCCTGGCCCACATACTACTCGCACTCCCACAGCTCTCCAAGGTGCCTATATCATCCAGCCTCTTCCCTTGCTCCTGCAACTTCTCCCCGGTCAGGGCCCCCCATTTAATTCGAGGCGCTCGACACAACTTTCTTTTTCCTCGGCCTTACAATATCCAACTCCAAAACTATAAGCCTATGGTGAGTAATAAGGTTTCGCTCGGGATAATCTTGCAATCCTTATAGATGCCCTTATCACTCCTCCTCAGGAGAATGAAGTCAATCTGTGTCCTAGCCCTCGGACTATAGAACACGGCTAAATGCTCTTCTTTTTCTAGAAACTTGACTTAGCTATTGCCAAATCAAAAGCTTTAGCAAACTTCAGAAGAGCAACTCATCCTTCATTTCTATCCCCAAACCCAAAACCACCATGCACCCCATTGTAGGCCCCTGAAGACGCCCCGATGTGGCCATTGAAGTCTCCTCCGATGAATAGCTTCTCATTGGCGGGAACACTCCGCGCTACCTCGTCTAGATCCTCCCAAAACGTCTCTTGACTTCCTCCTCCAAACCTGCTTGGGGTGCGTAAGCACTAATAATGTTGATGGTGAACTGATGAGACCCAAACCCCCACAAGACCCTTCACACGGAGCCAAACTAAGGAGATCCAAGGAGTACACCTACACTTGGTGAGGAAGGACCTAGAAGAAGGAAGTGATTGGAAGCCATTCCGGGTGATCAAAGTGCAAGAGGTGCAGCCTAGTGCACCAGGCGCTCCGCCTGAGATTTAGGCACCCCGCCCAGAGGACAAGGGGGCCAGACGCTCCGCCCACCAGGGGGCACTCCGCCCAGCCTCCCCCACTGCACCAATGGGCAGGCAGTCCACCCCATATCCGGGCGCTCCGCCCAAAATGCTGAAGCACAGAATTATAGCTAGTGTTATGTCTATTTTGACCCTACGTGGTCTTTTATTCCGAAGCCTAAGTGTGGGCATTCTAGACCTTTCAATTGGTACCTAAAAACACCTATAAATAGCTAGATAGCTAGTTTATTTCACTAGCTTATTTGGATGATTAAATAAGCCTTTGTGTTGAGAGTTGTCAGCAGTTTGAAAGCGTTCTTCTACATGTCTTAGAAGCTCTTTGGCACTTTCAGTGTTGGAAAGAGTGGACTTAATGTTGCTCGCTATACTCATTCGCATGAACATTAGGCTTAGTTTGTTAGACAATTCCCATTTGCTTAAAATAGGACTTTTGTTCAGCAGTGCTAGTTGCTGTAATAGCAGTTGGCTTATCAGTGTAGAGTGCAACATCAAGATCTAAAACTCCGAGATGAAATTTGATCTGTTTGCATCACTCTATACACTCTTATCTTCGTTCACAGTCTAGCAACAAGATTTTTGGTCGTTTTTTCCGTTATACTCTCAACTCAACGGAGTGACTTGAGCTCCAAACAAGGTAAGAACAACTTAGCTCGTCCGTACACTGTTAAGAAACTTAATAATTTTCCGGCGTACGGACGGTGTTTCACGATGGAGCTTCAAAGTTTCCAAACAAACACACGACCAAAATCAACTGATAGTAGCCAGTTTCAACCCTAAACAACCAAAATTCAAACTGGCGTTTCAAACTCAAAACCAGACGACGGCAGTCAAAGTCACGCTGAAACCCTTATCGTCAATTGATGTACGAAGGATGGTTTTCAGAATCACCAAACAAAGACAAAGCAAATATATGATTGTTTAATCCAAACAACCAACAACCAAACAATTTTAATTTTTTCTTCTTTCTACTTTTTTTTTTTTTTTGGTAATAAGAACAAACAACAACACAACACAAGAACACGAAACGAAAACTGAAAAACACACACACGAAGATAAAGAACATGATTGGACTTGTAAGAACAAGATCCAAGTCGTGCGCTGATACCAAGATGATGCAAGACAAATAGGACGAGCAACGAATAACAGACGCAGAAGAACAAACAGAAAAGTAAAAGATAAAAGTGAGACGTAATCTCAACTCAACCAAGCAAAACCAAGGAACTAGTCTTGGAGCCTCTCGGTTAGAGTATGAAAAGACACCTACGCTATGCAACAACCCTCAAGAGAACATTGCCTCTTGCAAACCGAATGATCAAAGTGAAAATGTTCAATCAGATTTCACTGAAAGCCACAAGTTCCATTAACAAAGGTTCCCACGATGGGGTTCGCTCACAGTAGAGACAAAAGTAGACAAACTTATCTATATTCTGCAATGACTACTTAGAAATGAAATACTAAGGGGGTTTAAAAGAAAGCCCCAAGATCTAAATAGTAAATACGGTCACAAACAACCAATCTCCCACTCTGGCAAGAACGGACTAAGCGGGTCAGCTACCCAGCAAACTTTCATAATTAAATACTGTTACTGTAGAGGTAGATCTGCAGGCCGAACTAAATGGGTGGGCTCGGTTGCTCTTGTGCTTCAATGCCCGGGCGCTCTTCTGCCTCGGCAAACTTGAGATCGGACTCTCTTCTGCTTCGGGCTCATTTGTAGCCCTTTCGTCGCTTCAATGCTCGGCGATATTCAGCGTTCGAGCACTTCTAGCCTCAGGCTCGAGCTTGCAAATATAGCTTTCACATCTTGCGCTCGATCACTCATTCTCCGAGCAGTTGCTTCCTCCCATCCACGCTAGATGAATGTGCACGACGTGCAGAATCTTGGCTTAGCTTCGTGTGATCAGTAGGGCTCGAACACTTGATTAGCACGGATACATGCTGCATCAATTTTTTATATTACTTTTTCTTTAATGTTATGGTCTCAACTAGTTTACTACTATTGGAAAAAATGTAGAGTTTTGATGAAGAAGAAAATTAATTCGAAAAGAAGATAGAAAAAAAACTAAAAGTAAAAAGAATGAATAATCTTTAAAAAATTAAGATAAATGCCACATGAATATATTTTTTGTTTGGCAAAATACATAAACAGCCCCCTAAAGTTGGCGTCAGTTGTCAGTTTGACACTCCAACTTCTCAGATGACTTTTCAGACACTTAGTTTAAGTTATAAGTTAAACTTTTAAACACATCAAGCTGACTTGGCAAAGCATGTGTATTTCACTTGCATTTAAGCGAGTGAGGCCTTAATAATGCATTTTCTTTTTCTTTTTTTTTTCAACTAAACTATTTCATGCGGGTCCCACTTCTCCACTACCACTTCCTCATCCCTTCACCCTTTTCTATGGCTACACCAAATAAACCACCATACACAAGCCAATGCAGAAGCCATTAGGACCTTAATTTTGTTATATTATTGGAATTGGATAACCCACAAACTTTAAATTGGAAAACAATCATTCAAACATTGAAGTTACATCAGATTTCCCAAATTGAATTGAAAAAATATTCAAATATTAATCTCAGTTCACCGGAAGTTATGGCTATTTAACCGGAAATGAATTTATCTTCAACTTTAATTTTCTAGGCAAGCTACAGGTGTAATCGAAATGGAAGACGAAGACATATGAGGGAAAGGGTGACCAAAACTACATGTGCGATCGATTTGGAAATAGAAAATAGAAAAAATATAATCTGGCCAAACAATTTCTCAAGAGGTTTCGAAATTTTGAAAGAGGCGCAGGGTCCTGGGTTTGAACATATGTTGGAGAACGGAAGAAAAATGGGCAAAATGGGTATGAGTAGAAATTAGTTATGGAGAAGATTGGTAGTGGGTGTAGTGTTTGGGTGGAATTTTTAGAAAATGTTCAATGAAGTGGAGGGTGCATTATGGTGGAGAAGGAGTTCTGATGAAGAAGAAATAGTAGGGGTCTTCTGCAATGAAGAAAAAGGGGGGTGGGCTTAGAGGCGTGGTTTTTTATTTTCTTTTTCTTTTTCATATTAAAAGGGATCTCTTTTCTTCTTCTTTTTTTTCAAATTCCACGTGTCATTTTTTCATTAGTAACTTTGCCACGTCACCCGCAAGTGCAACCACGCACAAGATCTGCTGAACAAAGGTGTTTAAAAGTTTCACTCAAGTGTTACATGAAGTGTCTGAAAAGTCATTTGGAAAGTTGGAGTGTCAAACTGACAACTGGCGCCAACTTTAGGGGGCTGTATATGTATTTTGCCTTTTTGTTTTGCCTACACTTTGTTTCGCCCACACACCACAAAAGTGATTTAAGACATGGGAAAATAATAGTTCATCAGTATGGGTGTCAAACGGGTAGGGGTCTACCCGTCAAAACCCGGACCCGGACTCATTAAAACCCGACCACATCCGGACCCGCAAAAATCCAGACCCGGACCCGTAAACCCCCTAAAATACCCCTACCCGAACGGATTTTTTTTCCTTAACGAATACCCATATCCGTTAAGACCCGTCAAAATTATGTGGTATTACTGGATATACCTGTACCCGTACCCATTAAAATAAACTGAGTAATAAAACTTGTATGTGGAGAGAAAGGTATACACAAGTTTTCCACTCATTATTTAATTCGTTTTGTGTCCATATTGTTACTAGTGAAATATGTTCAAGAGAAACAAGTTTATTTATTTAACTAAAAAAGAAACTTGATATTCCATAACAAATCAATAATTTGAATATAATTACTCAAATATGGTATAGAACTTCAACTATTAACTTCGATATATACCTCAGAAAATAAGCTACTTGGAGTCCGGTAAAGTAATTATTGGGCGTATATTATTAAAAAATATAATTATTTAATTCACTACATAAAATATTTTAGTTGTACAAGTTTCAACAGTTGTATCAGAAAGTACATTTAGCCAAGGAAAAGAAATGATAGGTGATACCCGCCACTCTTTGGGTAATAATGCTTTGGATGTTCTAGTTGGTTTACGAGACTGGATTAGATCGGAGCGAAGAAACCGAGGAATTAAAGACTCACTAGAACAAGATGATAACCTTGAAGAAATTATGTTAAGTGATCAAGCACCATCAATGGCACCTACACTGGAGCATGAGGGAAATGACATGAAAGAAATTACACAAAGAATTAAGCATATTTAAATTTGTAATTTGAATTTTCATTATCTAATTTTGATGTTGCACTTTTCAAATTTAGAAGTTTAATGTTCAAGACTTTAATAGTTCAAGTATCTTAACTAAAGTAAGTCTTTCAGCTTCTCCTATCATTCATCTTTTTTTTTTAAGTATTTAAAATAATATTATTAAAAAAAAGTTAAAACCCGGACTTAAACCCGATTTGTTAAGACCCGAACCCGTACCCGTATCCGCTAAGACCCGAACCCGCACGAGTTTTTTTTTTCTTCCCGAAACCCGGACCCGTTAAGAACCCGTAATTTAAACCCGTACCCGTACCCGTATCCGGAACCCACGGGGTTACAATTTTACAACCTGAACCCGGACCCATATACCCGTTTGACACCCATAAGTTCATGGCATAACATAGTCAACTTATAATTTAAGTAGAAAACTTAAAAATGGAGGAGAGTTCGGGTGGTTTTTTATTATTATTTCAAAGCTATTTATAGAAAATTTTAAAATATTGTCCTTGAATTTATTATTTTACTAAAATCCTCTAAAACCCCCACGACTTAGGTTTGTTTCTCAGTTTTGCAGTTGTCTTTGTTTCTCGTAAATTGCCGCCGCCTACGAGCTCAACTTCCACAGGTAATTTTCTTTCCTTCATTTCCTTCCCTTTTTACTTCTTTGGTTTTCAGTTTCACACTCAATTCGTTATTTTCTTACAGACAGTTTTTTTTTTAATCTTATCAAGAAAATTTGAATGGAAAAAGGGATTCATTTAGCTAAACCAACAAGTTTTAGATTTACGCATAGATGATATGTTTATCTTTTCTTGAGCCGAGAGTCTATTGGAATCAACCTTTTACCTTACTCGAGGTAACGTAAGGTCTATGTACACCTCACCCTCCCCAGACCCCACTGGGTATATTGTATATTTATGATTAATTGTCCTTATTGTTTTGTTTGGCTTTGTATGTGTATTCTCCGTTTTTTTTTTTGCCCCTTAGGAGACTAATTTTTTTTTTCTTTTTTTGCCTCTTAAGAGTATTTTGGTTCTAGTATTTGAGAATCAAATTTATTGAATATTGGAGTAAGACTGTTTATAATGGAACTGACATAGATAGTGAGGATTCATAAAACTGAAGCCAACTTGCTTGGAATTAAGACATGGCGATGGTAATGAACGTTTCTCTTTACCTTTCTTCACTTAAATACCAGTTAGGATTCAATGTGCAATGTGAAAGTACCACACATGACATATCCCATGCTGTATTACCTTTGCTGTTGAACCAAAGCCTTGGGGCCCTTTAGACTTTCACTTTGCAGTGTAATGTGTATCACATTTTTAGTTTTTTTGATAGCTTAACATTTTTTATGCATATTTCATAAGTTTTTGATCTTTATTCTGCTGCATTGTCCGTCTCTTTGCAGCCATGGCACAAGACACAGGCATGTTTACGGTGCAACAAACTATTGGAAGTGTTTTATGCTGCAAATGTGGTATTCTTATGCAACCAAATGCTGCCAATATGTGTGCCAGGTGCTTGCGTTCTGAAGTTGACATAACAGAAGGTCTCCAGAAGCATGTTATCATTGTTCATTGCCCTGAATGTGCTAGTTACTTGCAGCCTCCAAGGACTTGGATTAAATGCCAATTAGAATCAAAGGAGCTACTGACATTCTGTGTGAAGAGGTTAAAGAATTTGAATAAAGTTCGCTTAATACATGCAGAGTTCATTTGGACTGAACCTCACTCCAAGAGGATCAAAGTCAAACTGAAGGTTCAGAAAGAGGTTCTTCATGGAGCTATCCTTGAGCAGGCTTACACTGTTGAATATGTTGTCCAAGACCAAATGTGTGAATCTTGTCAGAGGGTTGCGGCTAACCCTGATCAGTGGGTGGCTGCAGTGCAACTACGACAACATGTTACTCATAGGCGAACTTTCTTCTATTTAGAACAGCTTATTCTTAAGCATGATGCCGCTTCTCGTGCTATAAGGATTAAGCAAATGGATCAGGGTATTGATATTTTTTTCTCTAATCGAAGTCATGCTATAAAATTTGTGGAGTTCATAGGGAAAGTTGTTCCTATTCAGAGCCGTAATGACAAACAACTAGTCTCTCATGATACCAAGAGCAACAATTACAACTATAAGTATACTTTCTCAGTTGAAATATGCCCAGTTTGTCGTGAGGACTTGATTTGTCTTCCGCCAAAAGTTTCACTTGGTTTGGGGAATCTAGGGCCACTTGTGATCTGCACCAAGGTGAGTAACAATATTGCTTTACTTGATCCATTTACTCTCAGGAACTGTTTTTTGGATGCGGAGCAGTATTATAGGGCATCTTTTAAGTCCCTACTTTCAAGTAGGCAACTTGTGGAATATATAGTTCTGGATGTTGAGGCTGTTTCTTCCGAGGTCAATATTGGTGGATCTAAGTACGCTTTGGCAGATGCCCAAGTAGCTCGTGTATCCGATTTTGGGAAGAATGATATGATTTTCAATGTACGAACACATTTAGGGCATCTTCTAAATCCTGGGGATTATGCACTTGGATATGACTTATATAGTACTAACAGCAATGACACTGAGCTGGACAAGTATAAAGGCTTGGTTCTCCCAGATGTTGTACTGGTTAAGAAGAGCTATGAAGAGAAATGGCAGAAGAAGCGTGGAAAGCCTCGTTCATGGAAGCTGAAATCTCTAAATATGGAGATTGATGACAATGTAAAGGGTAGAGATCATGAAGAGAAGATGAACTCAGAGTACGAACAATTTTTAAGAGATCTAGAGGAGAATCCTGATTTGAGGTTTAACATATCCCTTTATCGTAACAAGGAATATCAGCCATCTGAAATGGCATCTGTGACTGATGGTGACGATGTCCCTTCTGTCCCATTGGAGGAATTGTTAGCTGATCTTGATTTAAGTGAGGAGGAAGCTGACAATGATAGCATGAGGGAGTGAGTGGAATACTTGGATCTGCGTGTGTGTTATGGGATGCTAAAATCTTTAATGAATTTTCAATATTTCATAGGTGGACCTACTGCTGCTGCACCCTTAGCCCTTTTTTGCAGCATTCACTGTTTAGTCTTATATTATTTCCTGCTTTCTTGGGTTCTTATCCTTTGTAAACAAAGCGATCAGTTTTGTTTGGAGTAATGAAGTCCTGTAGGTGTGATTTTGCTCGCTCATGTTTCTTCCTGTTATTCATTTTGAATGAAATTACAAATACACTGCCGTCTGTTCATCAGAGCACAGCCGTCTCTTCCTGGGCAGAAATGAACTCACTGCGTCTCAGCACATGTATGCATTTTGAAAGGTTCAGTTAGAATGGCAGACAACAGACCAAGTTGGAACAAACTATATTTAAAAAATTTTGTTTTCTTTTATAATGTGGATCTAAGGAATGTTTAATGCCTGTTTAATGCTATATTTAAGTGCTTTCTATAGTAGTTCTTTTGTGTTGATGTGAAAAGGAGCTCAAGCTCTCTCTCTCTCTCCTTTTTGGTAATTAAATTTTCGTATTAAGATTGGACTATTTACAGCTCAAAACAAATAAAACTGCTCTAAGGTTGCCCATGCTCCCAACCTTAGCACTATGCTATAATCCAAACCCTCGTTGCACCTAGTACAAGCTCACTCTCAATTACACGGGATAAAAATCCAGTCTTGTCAAGCGTCCTGCAAGTGCTTGATTTAAGACTAGCTCTAGAGTGAACAACTTGGATTATCATCCTAATGATCGTCTATGCTGGTTCCACTTTGTTCTGGAACACGCTCTAATTCCTTTCTTGCAAAACATATTACACTGCTGCTGCCAATGTCATCTTCTAGATGCTTTCTCTTCCATTATTTTTCGTGCCGATGAATCTCCTCTCGCCACCCTATCCACTGCCTATTGATGCTTTGCCGTTGTGGTAGTTTAGCCCAAATGCTGTTAGCTATATTACATCTTGAAGAACAAGTACTGACTGAGTTCAGTTTCCCCATTACCCAGTGGACAGCTCAAATGGGTGGTAATTCACTAGTGCACCAGTCTATTCCTTGTGTAAAACCTTTTATGTGCGGCAAGTCTCATGATGAAGATCCACGCACCTAGGTTGTTACATACTAGCTCCTTCCACACTCCCTCCGTCCCTTCTCCCCCCTCCCTCCCACCCTTTCTTTTTGGGGCAAGCGAGAGAAGAATGATCTCACTTTGTAGGTTGCTAAGCAAAACGTTGATACAATAGATTAGCCATAATAAGTTAAACTGCATCAATCGTGTAAAAAGATCTTACACTGTTCGTGCATATGACTTAAATCCCATAGAAAATCATGCCAAGAGCCGAAAATAATTTTTCTCCACGCTGCTGGTGCCTGGTAGTGCGAGCACAAAAGGGTCTAATGTAAAACAATAAAGAATAATACAATACAATAATAAGGTTGTATTGCTAAAAACAGGTGCTGGCTACAACTCCTCACTATGCATTTCTGCCTCTACGAGCAATTCTTTGCCCTGCTCCAAGTAACACCACTTTTCCTATCATTCCTGTACGAAGTCCACAGACTACAGCAACTGTTGCTCCAATAGCCACCCATTTCCAGTCAATCCCACCATCTCCTCTCTGGCCTTGGATATCCACTGCTCTCTCTTCTTCAGCGGGTACTCGCTCCGTAGCATCAAAACCTTCATCGAGCGAGATCTTTGTGGTGATTCGTGCCATCATTGCACACCTGGAGACTGCTGCTTCTGATTTTCTTGCATTTTGGTAAGCTCTGAAGCCATTGTGCAACTTCTTGACAGTTCCCCACATACCATGACGAACTCCTAATTTAGCAACATCTTTAGGGATGCCCATGTCTTCATAGTGAAGAAGTGTGACCTCGCATGCAGACAATTGTCCATCTCCCTTCTTTGATTCCACTGCATCCATTTAAGTGTGTATTTTGAGTAACACTCAACTTAAAGCAAAAATTGAAAGGACATTTACAAAGTTAGTTCTTTGACCATCCACTAGAAATGGTTCGACCTACCCGGCTTAACAATCCAACTTGAAAAGTAAAGGCCGACACGCCTTGGCTTATCACGTCTTTGCAAAGATGGGTATGGTACACTCTGGAAAATCACGTTGAAGATGTTAAAATTGATGTGCAACTATATAGCTGCTGAAAAGTAGAGTTGTCAATAAGCCACCAACTAAACAAGCGATACTAGGTAAATAAATTTGTGAACTTCAGTGGAACTATTAAAAGGATATAGAGATAGCAGCTTCACAAGTCCAAAAAGGTCAGAATAATGCAAGGTGGAAGCACAAACAAAAGAATCACGGTACCAACAGAGCAGTACTTAAAACTTGTATTTGAAACATTCACAGAACATTCAAATTAGCATGTGGTCCTTTGAAGCTCACCTTTGTCACACAGTAGTATGATTTCCCTGATTCCCATATTCTTCTACCGATGATATATTCACGATCACTGCAGAAGAAAGGGAACTGTAGCAGAAAAACAACTTTAGTGAGTGCAGAAGCTAATGGGCAAAATGAATCACAAGGAGTTTCTCACAGCAATAGAGAGACAGCTTAGATGAGTAACAAACCTTTTTAATCCAGTGGATAATCATAGATCCTGTATGTGGGCATTCCTGCAATATCTTGAAATAAGAAAGCATAGGGTCCCATTTTGGCCTAAACTCATCATCCCAAAAGAAATCTCTGACTAAATCAGGAGTTGCATCTTCGAAAACAGTTTTGGTTCGGTAGATTGTTGGGCCCATCTGACAATCAGAATAGTTCTGTTAGAACCACTAAGAGAGAACAAAGAAATTCCAAAGAAACTTTAATTTAAATGTATGGATAGGAAAAGAGACAAAACCACCTTGCAAATCATGCAATAAATCAGAAATTATGGCTTGGGAAATATAGAGAAAAACAAAACTCTCTAATTCTTACTTCTGATAATTTCCCAGTAACATAAATGTGAAATGGGATTCAAAAGTGATAAATGGAATTAATCAATCAAAAAGCCATAAAGCTCATATAATAAACTTAAAGAAACATCAAATAAAGCAATAACTTAAACAGGTGTCTCTCTGCCTCAAGAGAGGTCTCTGATGACAATTTGCCACGTCAAAATAATAATATGATTAAAGTAGACACTAACAGGTGCTCCCCATTTCATCGGAAAAAGAAGCACGTGTTATAAATCAAGCTCAAAAGAAGTTAACCTACAAGAGAACCCCTCCCCACCCCCCCCCCCCCCCCCCTTTTTAAGGAAAAAAAAAGCACAAAATACTAAAGAGGTATCCAAATGCAAGCAAAGTAGATGTGTTGAGAATAGGAGTAGTTCCTTCCAGAGAATTAAGCTGAATTGTTTTTTGTCTTTTCAATTCTAATGCAAAGAGAACTACATAGATAATGCAGAATCCTTAGTAAAATTTTTTGATTCCTTGTAAGAGATGAGGCTCCCTGTAACGTGTAAATATTTTAAACCAGTACCATCTTGGTGCTGATGAATATAACGTTACCTTACTCAAAAAAGAAAAAAAGAAAAAAAAGAAAAGAAAGAGCACTGACTCTATCACCAAAGACCATTCAGTCTTATGAAATAAGAGAAATTTTATTACCAATTCAAGCATCTAAAAGTTATGGAAAAAACAAAAACTGATATCAAATCACCTAAGCAACCTTGATCCTTGGGGGGAAAAAAGCACCTGAACCTCGAATTGAACAAAGTATAGGCTGATATTCAATCTCTGTATCATTTGAAACATCAACACATCTATTGGAAATTGAGCCGATAAAAGAATGTAGTGTAGACATGAGTCATAAGAAAGTGTCAAACGTACAAATAGCTCTGGCAGATTATGTAGTGCTATGGAAATGTTTAAGCTGTAACTATATCAAAGCCGGACTTAACGCCTCCCATATACCAGTCGCATTATGAGTCAAAAGGAGACCAAAGTTTACGAGGAATCCTAGATCTTCTCTTAGCATGCATGCACCGTTCACTTGCAGTCTTAGCCTTGCAAGTTATTAAGTTTTGGGATGTAGTAAAAGTTGGAACAAGCAATTCTCAAGAAAAAATGTTCTAGAAACCAAGAATGTTGAACAAGAACTATATCAGAATTTAGGTAACTTGACCTCAGGCTCATGCCGCCAAGCTTGGTAAGTCAAGTTTGAAGTAGAGCGCTCCATCATGGTTTGCCATGCCATCTCTCCGTCTTTACCATCTAGAAGGTGCAGAAAGTGCTCCAGATCTTTCTCAGTGACAATGTCCTCATTTTCCGAGGTTCCAGTAATATGCCTGCAGGAACGAAGAAGATGTTTATGTGTCTAATCATGTAACGGGACCAAAATCATCCAAAAGGGTGACAAAAATTTATGTCAGTAATGAGACCACTCTATAGTGGGATTGAGTCATAATGTTGTTGTAATGAAAGCACTCTATAGGATGAAAATTTTCGTTCAACACTCAGCAGTAATGCATGTAACTACGGAGACCGTTAATTAGTTTTTTTAGCTTTCTTTTAATCAATAAACTGGTTCACCAGAGCTGCAAAACATAGAAATGTCTACATATTGGCCTTGGATGAATACTACTCTTTTTTACCTTGTCAGATGCTACAGAATAAAGTCGATTACAATGCAGAAAAAGAGACTTTTACTCGTGTATACTTGAGAACCATGCTTTGCATCTGAGATGGTATTCAATTGAAACAAAAGAGATGTCACTTAATTCACCACAAAATTATACTTAATTCACCACAAAATTATACTGAATTACTGGTAAATGGGCAACACATAATTTGTACTCTATATTACCAGAACCATGTTAGTCAAAGTTTGTGTACAGTCAGTGTTTTCAACACTGAACTTTCTCATGATGTGTTCATAAGCTTAGTAAGGTATCTGTGGAGAAGCATTCGTTCAATTATGGGAAGGCAATAGCACAGATCAAAACAAATATCTCATCTGATGAAGGTACTGGTTCTTAAGACCTAGTTTCTGGTGCATATCAGGCCGAGGATATTCAGGGGGAGAGATAAGGCAAAGGGATTGAGAAACAAATGATAATTGAAGTAATCATGATTGTCGATTCTGGGAATTTACGGGAGTAATAGGAGAAGTATTTCACTTGAAGCAGGCAAAAGGGTTGCTAAGATCCAGAAACCCAAAATATGAGTGTAATGATAGTGCCAGCATCTGGAGGGAAAAATAGGCAATTCTGCTGAAATAAGGGTATAGCTTCATCATGAACGAAACTGCAAATTACATGCTACAGAACTGTCCCCTGTAAAATCATATGCACTGCGCCCTCAAGCATCATCGAGTTCACATTCACAAAGTACCCCCAATGTTCTGATGACTCAAACAGATGGATATAAGCTGCACTGCCATAATTTACAAGCATCCGACAATTAGCAAGAAGTAGATTTACAAGCATCCGACAATTAGCAAGAAGTAAATGAATCTAGCGTTCGCCAAGTTACTAATTTGTTAAATTTGAAGCAAATCTTTTCCTATAAAATGAAAACTTTAAAAAGAAACAAATATTGCACTCCTCAAATTAGCTTATAAATAGGTGAAAAATGCACTGACTCAATTTTATTTAAAAATGGTGAACAGATGTTTAAAACAGTATTGAGTTTTAGTGTGATCTTCTGGATATCCTGAGAACCCCATACCACTGTTCTAAACGCTGGGAAGAAGACCAAAATTAGGAAAAAGCACTGGGATAAAAAAAAAAATTAAAAGAAGCAGAGCTTCATAAAAAAGAACCAGAGATGTTAGAGAACATATGCAGGTTATACATTATTGATAAAAGAAATCCTCCATAAAACTAGCAATACCATATTTAATAACTCCTAACATAGAGATGATACGAAATTCCAACTATATATGAAACAGAATTCTAGTGGTCAGATGCAGCTTATCCCCCCGCCCTTAAAAAATATGGTAAACTCCACCCCACGAGCAGTCTAGCACGCATATCAATGAAGGCACTGTCCACTTTGATTCCCCAGCGACTAAAAAATCTGCCAAGTCCCAACATACTGGTTGGGGGTGGAGTGCCCTCGTCCTGGAGCAACCCCATTTGTCAAAACAGCTTACACTTTGCTAATCCCTCACATAGTAAATCGGCTTCCAATATCTAGAGGTGGCAAAAGCGGTAAAATGATTCTGGGATAGAAATGAGCATACAGACATACAACTGATTTAAGTTTTAACCACATTGTGACATCTACAGTACAGTACATCTGACACAGCAATAACTCTACAGCACAATGCAACAACTATACTCGGCAAAGTGGAACTGTACATGAACTTGTAATATTGTGAATTCCCTTCATGAATTGTCTCATACAAGTCATTCCTTAACGAGTGAAGTCACAATATTAGAAAGCCCCTAATGAATTGTCCAGTGAGCTGACACAGACCTTTCAAAGTTTTATATCAGCTACATCATGAGCCAACTTCAATAGTTTTTCTGCTAAGGAAATTGATTAGAGCAAAGCAAGTGAAGTGAAAGAAGTATAAATGTTGATTAGGGGAAAGCAAAAGAGCAAAGCAAAATGAAGAAACAAAGTACAGACTTCTACCATGCTAACAATATAAGACTTTCTTGTAAAGAATAGCTCCCCGAAAATTATCGTTCAAGGAAGTTGCAGGAGTTTGAAAACAAAAACGTGGTGCACTTTTCTTCGTATTATAATTCCATTTGCTACTTATACATGTTACATTTTTACCTATTCTTTTATTTCACTTAACATATTTAATTACTGAACATGCTAACAAATACCAATGAGGATTTGTTTTTTGTTGAGGCTGGTAAGCTTATCAGTGAGAAGCAAGCATATCTTTTTAGCTGATAGGCAGCAAACAGGTTTCCTCATGACATTCTTACCAAACAAATGGAGCCCAAGAAACTCCAAAACATGAGTACGATACACGTACATTTATACTGGTGATTTTTGCCACATAAAGTGGATACGACATTTAGTTTGTAAGAATGGTACTTTAATGCATTACATAACAAAAATTGACCCAACTTTGAAACCTTTTCTTTTATCTGTTTTGACAAATAAGTTTTTAGTATGAATTGTCTCAAATATAAAGCAAGTGATCAAACATTACACAAACGCAGATAAGCTTTTCCAGTTCTTTTCCTGATTACCTATTTCTATCATTGCGCTTCCGAATCAATATTAGCCTGTGGCAGGTCAACTTGAAGGGAAATAAGCACAACCACTTCACCGAGAATTTGAACTACTTTCTATTAACGTCCTATCTTGATCCCAAAAAAAAAAAAAAAAAAAAAAAATGTATGTCCTATCTTCAATTTTTCAGCTAATCCTTCTCAAGCTTTTTCTGTCTGCCCAGAAACAAAATGCAGGGGCGGAGGCACATTATAATTTACTGGTTGAGCTGAACCCAGTAATTTGGTTCATTACCCTGTATATGTGTTAAGAAATCAATTAAATAGGAACACATATTAGATTTCGAATCCAGTAACTCAAATATTTAGTGGCTTCCGTGGCATCCCCATAAAGTTCAAATCCTGAAACTGAATCTCGAAAATTCAAGACTTGTACCTCACGCACAACTCAACTCAACTTAACATTAATTAATAATACTTTCAAACATTTCACATATCAAAATGCTTCAAAAGGACGAAACTTAGATCAAATGCCACATAGGCAATAATCGTTTAGCCTCGAAACTTCAACTAACACCCTTAAAAACCCGATAAATACTTCATCAAACCATATCATTTCTCACAGTTAAACACATATCATGCATCTATTACAACAATAACAACAACATACCCAGTATATCCCACAGGTGCGGTCTGGGGAGGGTGGGATGTACGCAGACCTTACCCAACAGAAATATCATGCATCTATTGGCTCGGTAAAAACACATTTACATCTAGTTCAAGATCAAAACCCTAAGAAATAAAAACATACCTGGTAATGGAATCATCGATGCCTTCGGTAAAAGAACCGGACCGGGAACCCATACCGGAACCAGAATCGGAAGCCGGTCCAGCCGGATGATCAGGCTTACGGGTCCTATTATGATCTCGAAAATTGAACCACAATTTACTACCAACAGAAAAAGCAGAAAGAGCAGTAAAAGCTAACCAAACCCTGCGAGCACCAAAACCGGGAGGAAGGGTCCAAACGAAGCGGTTAAACTTAGAGCGGAATCCTAAAAATAATAAACCGGTCCAACGAGGACGCCAAGACCAACCAATAAGTAAACCGATCATAATAGCAACCCAAATAGGAACAATACAAACTAAAATGTCGACGAATGTATCCATAATCGCTGGCTTGTTTATTAATTCAACCCACCTTTCTACCCCCTCCATTTCTTGGACACTTAATTGTTGGATAAAAATGAAGAGGGAGATGGAATTTGCATTTGGAATGAGTATTACATAGGATTTTTGAATTCAAGAGTTTTGGGAATTTGCAAGAAAGAAAGAAAAAGCGAAAGGAAAGTTTGATTTTGTACGGAGAGAGACAGGTGGTAAGATCTGAACTCTTTTGATTAGCGCGTGGGGTTACATATCCTGGTAGAGAGTTGGAGTTGAGAAGTAGGAGTACAGTAGTATATTAGAAGAGACTAGAGAGACCTCTAACCAAACACCTGATATACAAATTTTGTTTTGATGTGAACCTCGTGAATCATGATTTTGTATTGAGTTTTAAGTCTTATATTGTGGACCTTGTGGTAAAAAGGATTTTATTTTGATAGGCATAAATTGTTAATCTGATAAAAATAATAACTAGAGTTATATTATATTTCTCACATGTTTTTACTCATAAATACTAGTACAATTTTTCTTTTTTTACAGATTATTAACTCTCGAGCATACGCTGCAGACACACCAATTCCCAAATGCACAAGGTTGGTTCGACAATTCACTACATTATTTGTTTAACCGAAATTTCGTTTATTAGGTTAAGTCATAATTAAATTTATAAAGCGGAGTCACGATCAATAATCAAGATTAAATGCCTAATGTGAAAAGGTATAAATGATTATAATAAATGTAAAGAAATAAGGACACAATTAATGCGATGTAATAAATGAAGATTTAAATAAAAGGAACCGTGTTCAGGCCGTATAGACTTGATCAAACTTCCTTCATCGTACTCTCTATGATATTTAAGCAGCGGAACAATAAATTAGATCACTTGATTATGAGTTGTAGTAGTAAGTACTGACAGAAGGTAAAGAATCGGGTATTAATTAACAGTTGGAATACAGATGTATGTCCAGAGAAAAATTAGATACAATGCTTGTGACTTAAATTACAATATATAGATAACTAAGCGTCCGTTCGCGAGCAGTTGTAACTCCTTAATCGAGCAGTTACGTTGCTTAAGGATAAGACTTCTATTTTGGATTGGCTTGATGACGAGTTGCGACTATTCTGGCCGTGGTAACTGTTCATCTGTCAGTTATAGTTGTCCATCTTCGATTCTATCCGTTGCCTTTATGCTCATTCATAGCCACGTGTCGTCTATACGTCGTCCTACGTGGATGCTTAGTCACCAACTTTGGTGACGACGGATTTAACCCAATACAGATAGTCCCCGCACTACTCGGGCAGAGAATCTGGTCGAGGAGTGGAAAACGAATTTTGAGCGGGAAAGAAGTCTTTTGAATTTTTCTCAAGTAACACATTTGAGTCCTTGTATTCATATTTGGATGCTGCCCGTTGAACTCCTCAAAGGCTTTTGATTGACTGACATTCTATCAGTATAAGCATTAAATGCTCCGCTAAAGACAAAACGTGCAAGTTATCAATTTCGCTCCACTTTTTACTCAAAAAGTGACTGTTGCGTGTTTCGAGACTGCAGGAGTGATGATTGAACTGCGCCTACTCACGTCTTGCACGTCCCAAAGCAAAAACCGCCATTTCGATTTTTATTCTTTTAACGGCTGGATTTATTTACCTCTTGCGGATGCTTGCCACGTGTAGGGGCGGGTCGGGTTTTGCGAACCCTATAAATATGATTTCTACCAACTTGAAACCTTTTTACTTCATTCCAAATTTCATCCAAACCTTCAAAGCTTCAAAACACCTTTCTAAAAATCGCAAAAAATTCTTCCAATCTTCTAGTCCAAATGTCTCCAAAAGCCAAGAGAAGTTTGAATATGGACGTTGCGGCTAGTAGTTCTTCAGCAGCAGGTGGTCAATCCACGAGTTCCCCAACTTTGGTTGCTGATGTGATTCCGAAACTTTGGGGAAGCCTTGAAAATGATTGTTCAATCAGCTCGTTCAGTCACTATGGCAATATAAGGTCGTGGCCTTCAAGCCGGTTTAAGAGTTCAATTACTCCTGACCTTTTGCCCGGGGTTAGGGCAGATTGTGGCTGGGACGATGATGTTATAGTTTCTTGCCCCTATCCAACGGAGAATATTACTTCTGTGAGAACTGGATGGACAGCCATATCTATGTATCCATTCACGATAGGTTGTACGCTCCCGCATCCCGTTATAGAGGATATTTGTAAATACTATCTTATCTGCCCGGGGCAGCTGTGTCCGAGCATTTATAGAATTATTTCCCTGCTACAATGGTTTGCCAATGAGACTGGGCAGGACTTTGAATTTAAGCATTTCGTCTCTTTGTATAGCCTTCAGGTTGCGAGAGACGGATATATTAATGCCCGTATGAGAGGAAGAAAAGCTCTAGTGAGCAAATCTGAAGATACAGGGGATAGGGGTTGGATGCATAGGTATGTTTATGTGCAGTCTAAATTCCTCACACGTGGCTGCAAAACTAATCTCCGCGAGGTGTGGAACAAAACTCGTAAGTCCCCGAGTCTTTGTATTGAATACTCTTTGAGTTACGTATTTGCACCCTCTAATTTTTACTCTTTATTGGTTAGCTGACAAGATTCCTTACGACGGTATGATTTCCGAGGAGGAACTGTCCGCTTGGGTTGAACCTATTTTGGCAGATTTCACTCACGAGCAGAGGCAGTGGTCTTACTATGCTTCTTTAAAAAGTTTATCGAACCCTAGCACCCATGGTAAGCTGATTACCCAAATTCTTGCTAATTTATGCAGAACTCATCATGGTATTAATATGACTTTATTCTCAGGTTTAGGTGCTGGTGGTAGTTATTTTCCTGCTCCTCCTCCTGTGGAGGTGACCGTTGACCCCGTGGCTGAGATCAACGAGGAGGCAGCTGCCATTCTCCAAACTGTTGCAGCTATCAAGGCCAGGGAGGGTGGTGAGGAGGTCCTCGCGAATTTGAAGAGAAAGAAATCTGACTCTGAAAAGAGTAAACCTAAGAAGAAGACGAGGACAGCCCGTAAGACTCCTCAGCCCTCTGAAAAAACAGTTGAAACCAATGTTGCTGCTGCTGATACGCCCAAGGCTGGGCAAGAGAGTGTTAAAAGTTCGGCGGCTGCCCCTGAATCTGCTGAGCCTATGATAGTTGATATTTCAGATTCAGAGGCTCCCGATGTGAGCCTGACTCAGAGGAAGAGGGCATCTCTTCGGGGTGATAAGAGGAAGGATGTAGAGACTTCTTCTTACGCTTTCGAGGAGAATCCCCGAGTTGGTGATGAAGAAGGAGATAGAGCTGGGGAAGTAGGGGAAGAAAGAATGCATGAAAGTTTTGCCTTCTTCCCCGAGGACCCAAAGCCAGATGAGCCTGAACGGGTTGGTGGTAAACAGGGTGAGCCTGAACAAGTCAGCCACAAGCGACCTGGCAAAGAGCCGATGAGAGAGGAGGATGAGGAGAAAGATGAGAAGGTTGATGAACGGAGGAAGACTGAGGGGGAGGCTGAACCTCAGATCTTTCACTACAAGGACATGATGAACTTAGCTGGTGATGAGATGGCACCAGTTTATCTGCAAGAGTGCGACACTCTAGACCCTGATGAGACAGGTGACATTGAGGTCTCTCGCACAAAGCTTACTAGGCGAGTATCTCTAGGGGGAAGGATTGGGGCGTACTCCGTTAAGGGTATTCGTCACAAATTTGGTCCCCAATATCCTTCTGAACAAGCGAGGGAGCCCAGGCCGTGTATGAGGGAGTGTGACTTCACCATTCCCCCGGACACAGATTTTCTGACGAAGCCTAGCCACTTGGTCAAAGTGATGTCCAACCTGATCGGTCCTCGCGAGGAGTGGAACATGCGCAGCATGAGCGACGAGCAGCTAGCTTACGCAATCGCTGAAGATACTGCTCGGGTAATGTTTCCTTCTTTACTCCTTTATTTTTATTAAGACCTTAGTTCTGATTACCTGCGTATTTTCACTTGTTGCCAGGCAAGTATGATGGCGGCCGAGATCATGTTCCGTTCTAGGTTGAACAATCAGGAACAAGTCCTTGGCTTAAAGAAAGACCTTTTGAAGGCTCTTCAGGACAAGCAGGCCTTAGAAGAGGAGAAACAAGCTCTGATCGGGGAGAAGCGGGTCCTGGAAGGGAGGCGTGGCTTCTTTGAGGATAAGATAGACAGGTTGGAGAAATCCAACACTGAGGCTAATGACAAGATAAACACCCTCCTCGAGGAAAGGGACCGTCTTTTGGATGAAAAAGAAAGGTTTGCACTATCCTTTGAAGATCTGAAAGCCAGGATGGATGAACAAGGTAGCCAGATTTCTCAACTTGCCCATGAGCTTAATGTGAAAGAAGTCACTTTGGAAGGCATCCGTAATGCTTCCGACCTGATGTTGAGGAATATGAACAAAGCTGAAGCTGAATCTCAGGCTGCTCGAGGAGAACTACAAGAAGCCAAGAATCGGGCTGCGGAATCTGCGAGGATCCAAGAGCTATTGACGATGGAATTGGCGAATTTGAGGGATCGTTATACAATCGACTCCAAACTGGAAGCTCTCGAAGCCAAGAAGAAGTTGCTCATCCAAATGCAGCGTGGCCAAGTTAATGTCGACTCAGTCCTCGATCAGACCATAGCGACTATCATCGATGTCAAGCAGGCCTTGGGCATGGAAGTAGGAGCCGACGATGATGATGATGAAGAGGATGATGAAGGCAGTGAGGATAATGAAGATGAAGATTTGGGTAGGGATCTGACTGATGGAGCTAGTGCATCAGGTCGAGAACCTGGCCAAAATGATGACTGACGCCTTATCCAGTCCTTCTTATAAATTGACCGGATGTTGTTAACCTTGAATATTGCTAACTTGTGAACGAATGTATATTTTGACTGTTTTTTGTCTGACTGGCGAGGCTTGATGACCATTTTTGGTCTCAAGGCTTGCCTATATGAATGATGTTGATATTTGTTGTTTAAGGAGGTTTTCAGAAGTCAGAATTATGTTTCAAATCCAAGTGTCTGAGTTCCCTTTTTGGTGTTAATCTGCGCAGATGTTTGAAATAAAATTTGATCATAACCAGGTTAAGTTTCCCTTAGTTAAGATGAATGAAATCAGGCCTCCTGGGCTGGACGAAACCAGACCGTTTAGGTTGACTGAAATCTGGCCATATAAGAGGGCCTTGCGATAAACTTTGCCTATCATATTTGACAATTGAAAGTTTTCGCAGAAAAAGAATTTTTGTTAAGGTTGAGGTTTTACCATGTTATTTCTATTGAAAAGAATAGGTAACCCAATGACCAAAACACAAGATTGTTTGGTCGTAAAGTTATAGAATTTGGGCGAAAACTGGCCGTAAAATGTAACAATAACGTAGCACAAGTAAAATAGTTCTATTGAACTTACTTGATTCTGCTTAGTCGTAGACTTGGCGAATGATCATGACCTCGCTCTGCTCGAAGATCACTCATATTAGCCGGGACTTTGGCCTACTGGGGCTCTCGCCACCCCCTGTTTTTATGTTGAAATTTCGTAATTTCAGACATAAAAAGACAATGGGTGAAACGCTGAATCGAGGAACACATATAACCAAAAGAGGAGTGTGTCCGTTGTGGGATTTGAACCCACAGCCGCGAAGCACGAGGACTTCGAGCTCTACCAGTTGAGCTAAACGGATCTGGCCTTTTGAAGACCGTTAGTACCATTTAGACAAAGATAAGAAAACAGAATAACTTAAAAGAAAACAATAGCAAGTAAGCAACAGGGAATGGACAGAAACACTAACCCATGTACTACTTAGAAGTGGTACCTCTTTAGGTGAATCACGTTCCAACTGCTAGGTAGAAGCGATCCATCTGGTCGTGCCAAACGATATGAACCCTTACCAACGGATGCAACCACCTTGTAGGGACCTTCCCAGTTTGGACCAAGTTTGCCGACGTTCGCTTCTTGCGTATTCTGGGAGACTCTATGCAATACAAAGTCCCCGACTTCAAAGTTACGCAGCCTAAGTCCCCGATTATAATATTGTTCTATCCTTTTTTTCTGAGCTACTACTCGTATAAGTGCTAATTCTCTACGTTCCTCTAGAAAATCCAATTCCTCGGAGAGGTTGACTGAATTAGATTCTTCAGTTGCATGAGCATATCGTAGACTTGGCTCGCCGATTTCGACTGGAATCAATGCATCAGAACCATACACTAAGGAATAAGGCGTCTCCCCGGTGCTCATTTTTGTGGTTGTTCTATATGCCCAAAGAACCCCGGGGAGTTCTTCCACCCAGCACCCTTTGGCCTGCTCGAGACGTTTTTTGAGAGAATCCACTATTATCTTGTTGGTCGATTCTGCCTGCCCGTTTGCCACTGGGTGATATGGGGAAGAAGTGATCCTTTTAATATGCAGATCCTCAAGGAACTTTGTGACCCTCTGACCAACGAATTGAGGACCATTATCCATGACAATCTCTTTGGGTGCTCCGAAGCGACAAATGACATAACGCCAAAGGAAATCAACTACTTCCGTTTGACGTATCTTTGAATATGCTGCAGCTTCAACCCACTTTGTAAAATAATCAGTAATAATTAACAAGAAACGTACCCCTCTAGGTGCAGTGGGTAGTGGCCCAACGATATCCATTCCCCATTTCATAAACGGCCACGGGGAGATGATTGAATGCAAGGGTTCTGCTGGTTGATGGAAGAGATGTGCAAACTTTTGGCACTTGTCACATTTTTTGACAAACTCGTTAGTATCTTTTTCCATTTTGTCCCAATAATAGCCTGCTCGTATAAGCTTTTATGCAAGCGCCTTTCCTCCCAAGTGATTTCCACAGCAACCCTCGTGAACTTCCCTCATCACATACTCAGTTTGGCTGGGACCTAGACACTTGGCGAGTGGGCCTGCAAAAGTCTTACGATAGAGGATACCATCTATAATTGTATACCTGGCAGCTTTTATCCTCAGTTTTCGAGCAGCCTTAACGTCTGATGGTAGGGTTCCATGTAGTATATAGTTGATTATCTCATTCCTCCAATCCCAAGTCAGACTGGTCGTGTTGACCTCCATTGCATCTTTATCGATTGTTGTACATAGAAGATGAGCCACGGGCACTGAACTTGATGCTCCAATCTCTGCGACTGAACCCAAATTTGCCAAGGCATCAGCCTCGTGATTCTCTTCTCGTGGAATCTGTATGGCTTCCCAATTGTCGAATTGTGCTAGCAAACCGGTGACTCGGGCAAGATACCTCTGCATACGAGACTCCCTTGCTACGAAGCCACCAGTTATTTGATTGATAACCAGGGCAGAGTCACTCTTAAGGTGAATTCTGTCTGCTCCATAATCTCGAGCCAATTTTAATCCTGCAATTACGGCCTCATACTCGGCCTCATTATTTGTAATAAAGGGACATTTTATGGCCTGTCTAATGGTCTCCCCCGAGGGAGTGGTAAGAACTAAACCTAATCCTGATCCTTTTACACTGGAGGACCCGTCAGTGTGTAAGGTCCATGTCCCCGACTCCGATCCGGCGAACAGAACCGCCTCACGTTGAGCATCAGGGTACATAGTAGCACTAAAATCTGCAATAAAATCTGCTAGAGCCTGAGATTTTATGGCTACCCGGGGTTGATAAGATATATCAAACTCACTTAATTCTACTGCCCATTTTACTAACCTGCCCGAGAATTCAGGTTTGTGCAAGATATTGCGTAAGGGGAAGGTAGTAACTACAGCTATTGAGTGACTTTGAAAATAAGGTCTTAATTTACGGGCAGCGATTACCAAGGCTAGTGCTAATTTCTCCAAAGGTTGATAGCGAGTTTCAGTATCTAATAAGGATTTGCTAATGTAATAAATTGGAAGTTGCTTACCTTTGTCTTCTCGAACCAGAACTGCACTTACCGCAGACTCAGACACGGCCAGGTAAAGTAATAGTTGTTCACCTGGTTGGGGCGTTGAAAGTAAAGGCGGGTTTGACAGGTATCGCTTCAAATCCTTAAGTGCTTGCAGACATTCAGGGGTCCAATCGAACTCCTTGTTCTGTTTCAGCACGTCGAAGAAGCTTTTGCATCGATCAGATGAGCGAGAAATGAATCTCCTTAGCGCTGCTACTCTCCCGGTTAGCCGCATTACATCTTTTCTGTTATGAAGTACGTCGGGGATGGCTTCTATTGCTTTTATCTGGGCGGGGTTTACCTCGATCCCTCGCTGGGAAACAATGAAACCAAGAAATTTCCCTGAACCTACTCCAAATGCGCATTTCTCCGGGTTGAGTTTCATGTTGTATTGATCAAGGATTCGAAAGGCCTCCTTCAAATGCGCTAAGTGATCTTCTGCCCGTTTGGACTTGATCAGCATGTCGTCGATGTAGACCTCCATGATTTTGCCAATGTGGTCGTGAAACATCCGGTTGACTAATCGTTGGTAAGTCGCACCTGCATTTTTAAGTCCAAAAGGCATTACTTTATAGCAATACGTACCTCGGCAAGTAATGAAGGAAGTTTTCTCCTGGTCGTCGGGATCCATTAAGATTTGGTTATAGCCTGAATATGCATCAAGGAATGTAAGTACTTCGTGCCCGGCCGTCGCATCGATTAGTTGGTCAATCTGAGGTAGTGGATAAGAATCTTTCGGGTAGGCTTTGTTCAGATCAGTGAAGTCGACACAGACCCTCCACTTGCCATTTTTCTTTGCCACTACGACCACATTGGCCAGCCAATCTGGATACTTGACTTCTCGGACGGAGCCAATCTTGAGCAAGCAGTCAACTTCGTCATTTATGATCTGGTTCCTGAATGCTCCTTGTTGGCGCTTCTTTTGCTTTACCGGGCGATGGTACGGATCCACGTTCAACTTATGAGAAATAATCTCCGGGGAGATTCCTGTCATATCTGCATGTGACCACGCAAAGGTGGTGTGTCGCTCCTTGAGGAAGTGCAAGATATCTTTGCGTAAGTCTTTGTTTAACTCTGCTCCCAAATATACTTTTCTTTCAGGCATGTTATCGAAAAGTTCTTCTGGTTCTAAAGCTTCAATAGTTGGCGCGTACTCTTCCCGTGCATCCATCTTTGATATGAATTCCGGGACTCGGTAGTCTGATGCTTCATTGTTTGACTCTGATCCCGGGTTCTTTAATTGCTATTTTGCCTCCTCGGGGAGCTTGACTGCAACTGAGTAGCAATCTCTAGCGCAACGCTGCTCTCCCCGAACTTCCCGTATTCCCCACTCTGAAGGGAATTTCATTACTTGATGATATGTTGACGGGACTGCTTGCATATCATGTATCCATGGCCTCCCAAGGATTATGTTGTAAGCCATATCCCCATCAATGACATGAAACGTTGTTCGTCTCATAACGCCTTCGACCAGGGTCGTCAAAGTAATTTCTCCCAACATCTTCTCGCTGGAATTGTTAAATCCTGAGAGAACACGAGAAATTGGTACAATCTCATTGTATAGTTTCAACTTCTGCACGACCCGAGTTAATATGATGTTCGCTGAACTGCCTGGATCAACGAGTACTCTCTTGACATCAAACTCTTCCACTCGTAATGTTATCACTAAAGCGTCCATATGAGGAAATTGTAAGCCATCTGCATCTGTTTCTTCAAAAGTTATTGTATCCTCAAGTCGTGGTCGTTTGGTCTTTGTAATAGATACTTTGGCGTATTTCTTTGCTGTGTATGTGACTGCATCAACCTCAATACCACCAGAGATGACGTTGACTGTCATCTTTGGAGATGATGCTCCGGGAGGTTCTGATTTATTTTGCTGGACCTTCGCGTGAGTTTGTTTTCCTTTTTCTGTCAAGTACTCCTTGAGATAGCCCTGTTTCAATAAGTTAGCGACCTCGTACCTTAGAGCCTTGCAGTCATCCGTTGTGTGGCCGTGATCGCGATGGAATTCGCACCACAAGTTTTTGTTGCGCTTGCTGGGGTCACCCTTCATATCCTTAGGCCATTTGACCTTTTCGCTCATCCCCTCGAGCACTGCTACAAGTTCAACTGCTCCGATATTGAAAACGGGCAGGGTTGGAAGTCCACTAGAAGTTGAAGCGGAATCATTGCCCCTTGCAAGGCCTTTGTTGTTACGACCGCGTCCATTTGAGTTATTACGCGACCGATTGGGATATGGCTCGTGCCGTGCGTCTGGTTTATCTGTCTCGATCTTTCCCCCAGCGCCATTGGTGCGAGTTTGGCTCTGTCCCCGGGCACCTGTGCCAATCAATTTATCTTCGTCTATACGTACCTTTGAATTATAACGATTGTAGACATCCGACCAGTTTGCTGCAGGATATTCTCGCAGGGATTCATACAATCGTCTGGTCGCTTCAGAACTTTTGACGTCCAAGCTGTTAGTGAATGCAATAGTCGCCCATCGATCTGGAACGTTGGGTAGCAACATACGTTCACGCTGAAAGCGATCCACATACTTCCGGAGAGACTCCCCGGGCAGTTGTTTGATTTCAAAGATGTCTTCAACTCTTGTTTCTGTTTTCTGAGCGCCTGTGTGTGCTTTGACAAATAACTCCGCCATCTCGGCAAAAGATTCTATTGAATTTGGTGGCAGCATTGAATACCATCATAGAGCGCCATCTGCCAAGGTTTCTACGAACTTCTTCAATTGTACTGACTCGATCTCCTCGTCGGTGAGATCGCTTGCCTTTATGAAATTGCTAAACATCATCAAGTGGTCGTTGGGGTCAGTTGTTCCCCGGTATCTTGGTATGTTTGGCATTTTGAATGTTTTGGGTATTGCCTTTGGTGTTGCTTCTTTCTTCCAAGGCCTTTGGGTATACCGTTGAACGTCAACTTTCTTCAAAGTGGGTGGTGCGCCAGGGATCTGATCAATCCTCTCATGAAGAGAGCGCTGTAGGTCCTCCTGGCTCTCTTTGAACTGCCTGGTGAGGCTTCCATGACCTCGCTCATTTCCGTTGGCACCGCTGATCCTGCATTCTGATTTTCAGCGCGTCTCGAGGCATGGGACGGTGAAGCATCCCTTGGACGTCCAATGGGTGGATTTCCTGCGTCTGGCAGGGTTTGTCCTCGTAGGCCGTCGATAGCTTCCCGTATTTGCCTGTTGACTTCAGCCTGTTGCCGTATGAATTCAAGGATAGCGTCTTGAGAATTCCTCGAATTCCCAGGACCATTGGGTCTTCTAGGTCCTCCAGACCCTTGATCGAAGTTTCCTCAGCCAGGAGGGCGGCTATTGGTGCAATGCAAATCCCGTAGGGGTTGCTAGCACAAACGCGGAAGAACAAACAAGAAGATAAAAGATAGAAGCAAGACAAAACTTGCTTCTTCTGAAAGAACAGTGAGGAACCTGTCTCAAAGCTCAATCGAAAGGGATACAAGGATCACCTATACTATGCAACAATCCTCAAGACAACATTGCCTCTTGCAAACTGAATGATCAAGAGGAATGTTCAATCGGACTAACCGAAAGCCACAAGTCCTTAAAAGCCCTCACCGGGGTTTTGCTCACGACGGAGACAAGAAGAAATGTGCTCGGCACTTTCATTCAATTCATCAATATTCAAAAACTAGGTAACTAAAATGAAAGGAAACAAGGTTTATATAGGAAATACTAAGGGTAAACTAGTAAAAGGGTCACAGGCGACCAATAGAAATATGCCACGCAGGGCTGAGTTAAATTGTGTTCGGCAGACTTTGACTTCGGTAAGCCTTGGCTTCGGTTCTCGATTGTCCGCTCGAACACACTTGTTGCCTTCGGACGCTCAATTGTCTTCGAGCTCATTGTCCTCGGTCACTTTGCCTTCGGGCTCAAATCTGAAGATAATGCCTTCGATTCTTGAGCTCGGCCACTCAGCTTCGGAGCAATTGTTTTCCTTCGGCCAGGCTAAGTGAACATGCACATCGTGCAGCAGCTTGGCTTGGCTTCTTGTCATCGGTCTCCTCGGTGGATCGAACACTTGATCAGCACGTGTTCGGGCTGCATCATCCTCCCCTTCTTGAGAAGATTTCGTCCTCGAAATCAAGCCCTCCTCGTCCGCCGAAGTTGGACCTACAACACAAGGAACTAAGTCAGCAACATTAAAGGTGTTGGACACGTTATACTCACCAGGGAGGTCGATCACGTAAGCATTGTTGTTGATCTTGGTCAACACTTGAAATGGACCATCCCCTCGAGGAGCCAACTTTCCTTTCCTTTGGTTCGGGAAGCGTTCCTTTCGGAAGTGAACCCAAACCCAATCTCCCTTCTTTAATTCCAACTTTTTACGCCCCTTGTTTTTCTTTAAGGCAACCTTTGTATAGGCCTCCTCGAGGTTCTTCTTCACCTTTGCATGCAATTCGATCAAGGCAGCTGCTCGTCGAGTACCTTCAAAATCAAGAACAGAATCTCGAGGCAATGGGGTTAAATCAAGTGGAATCAAAGGATTAAAGCCATATACACATTCAAACGGGGTCATGTTGATCATTCTATGCACCGTTCGATTGTATGCGAACTCCATCATGGGCAAACGATCAGCCCAGTTTCCAACCTTCCCTTTGGTCATTTCCCGAAGCAACGATCCCAAGGTTCGGTTAACTACCTCGGTCTGTCCATCAGTCTGAGGATGGTGAGACGTCGAGAATAGTAGCTTGGTGCCGAGGGCACCCCACAAACATTTCCAAAAATGACTCAAGAACTTCGAGTCTCGATCACTCACAATAGTACGAGGTACACCATGCAATTTTAACACGTTAGAAACAAACAATGTGGCTACATGCTGTGCATCATCACACTTTTTGCAAGGAATAAAGTGAGCCATTTTTGAAAAACGGTCAACCACAACGAAGATGCTATCATGTCCTCCCCCCGACCTCGGTAACCCCAAGACAAAGTCCATGGATATATCAACCCAAGGTCGATCAGGCACAGGCAACGGGGTGTACAATCCATGAGGGTTGGACTTCGATTTTGCTTTCTTGCAAATGAGACAAGCGTTGCAAAGCTTTTCTACATCTCGTCGCATTTTGGGCCAATGGAACTGCTCGGTCAAGATACCAAGAGTTTTATCGACACCGAAGTGCCCCATCAGTCCACCTGAGTGAGCTTCTCGAACCAAGAGCTCTCTCCACGATGACACTGGCACACAAACCCTCCCATTTTTGAAGAGGTAGCCATCATGTCATTGATATTTATCAACCTTTCGGCCACTCAAGATTGCGTCTCGAACACATTTCAGCTTGGGATCGTCCTCGTACATCGACTTGATGCTTTCGAATCCCATGAGCCTAGAGGCGAGAGTGGTCGCTAAGGCAAATTTCCTTGATAGCGCATCGGCCACAACATTATCTTTTCCCTTTTTGTAATGAATTACATAGGGAAAGCTTTCAATAAATTCAACCCACTTGGCATGTCTTCGATTCAATTTCTCCTGACCTCGGAGATGTTTCAAAGATTCATGATCGCTTTTGATCACAAATTCGCGAGGCCACAAATAATGCTGCCAATGGGCAAGTGCTCAAACGAGGGCATACAACTCTTTGTCATACGTAGAGTAATTCAAAGTTGCACCCTTAAGCTTTTCGCTAAAGTAAGCGATCGGCTTCGAGTCTTGCATCAGCACTCCTCCGATCCCAACTCCAGACGCATCACACTCGACTTCGAATGCTTTGCCGAAGTCAGGGAGTTGCAACAACGGGGCAGAACAAAGCCTCCGTTTCAACTCTTGGAAAGCCCTTTCTTGGGACTCTCCCCACACAAATGGATTGTCTTTCTTCACCAGCTCGGTTAAAGGAGCTGCCACGGTGCTAAAGTCACGAACAAACCTTCGGTAAAAGCTAGCTAAGCCATGGAAGCTACGAACTTGTGATACCGAGGTTGGAGTTGGCCAATCTTTGATGGCTTCGACTTTTGATTCGTCGACTTCGACACCATTAGCACTGACAACAAATCCAAGAAAGACTACACGATCGACACCAAAGGCGCATTTCTTGAAGTTGGCATATAACTTCTCTTCTCGAAGCTTTTCGAGCACTTGCCTTAGGTGTTCGACATGTTCATCCACGGTTCTGCTATAAACAAGTATGTCATCGAAATAAACGACAACGAACTTGTTTATGAACGGTTTGAGCACATGGTTCATCAATCGCATGAATGTGCTCGGTGCATTGGATAAGCCAAAAGGCATCACCAACCATTCATTGAGACCGAACTTGGTCTTGAATGCGGTTTTCCACTCGTCTCCGGGTTTCATTCGGATCTGGTGGTAACCGGACCTGAGGTCTATCTTCGAAAAGTATGAAGAACCACTTAACTCATCTAGCATGTCATCTAATCGAGGGATAGGATGACGATACTTTACCGTTATTTTGTTGACTGCTCGACAGTCAACACACATTCGCCATGTTCCATCCTTCTTCGGGACAAGGATAACAGGAACAGCGCAAGGACTCAAGCTCTCACGAACGAGGCCCTTGTTCAGCAATTCATCAACCTGCCGTTGGAGCTCTTTGGTGTCTTCGGGATTACACCGGTATGCAGGTTTGTTAGGGATTTGAGACCCTGGTACGAAGTCAATTTGGTGCTCGATTCCTCTCAACGGAGGTAATCCACCTGGCATTTCCTCGGGAAACATGTCCTCGAAGTCCTGCAAAACTTTACGAACAAACAAAGGCAAAGGGTTATCATTAGAAAAATCATCATTAGAGTTTAGAAAGATACCCTTGTGCACGAGGCAAATCATCATCTGATCGTGGTCGTTGCCTCGTAAGATCTCACCGGGTTGCATGATTGCACAAATTCCTTTCACTTCGATCGGTGAGTTTGTCTCTTCGGGCCCCAATTTTGCTCCCATCGGAAGCTTAGCTTTGGCCGCTTCTTTCAATTCTTTCATTCGTTTATAGTCCTCGGTGACTTGTTTTGGAGACAAGGGTTTGAGTATGAAACTCTTCCCGTCGAGCTTCACAGTGTAAGTGTTGGATCTGCCATTGTGAACAGCTGTTCGGTCATACTGCCATGGTCGACCCAATAGCAAATGACAAGCTTGCATCGGAACCACATCGAATATCATTTCATCTTGATACTCTCCGATTTTGAACTTGATCCACACTTGTTTGACAACTCTCAATTCTCCACACTCATTCAGCCATTGTAACTTGTAAGGGTGGGGATGCTTCATCGTAGGTAATCCCATTTGTGAAACCAAAGTTTGGCTCACTACATTGGCACAACTACCGGAATCAATGATCATCGAACACACCTTTCCCCTCACTCGACATCGGGCATGAAAGAGGTTTTCTCTTTGGTTGTCCTCTTCTTCTAGAGTCATGCAGCTCAAATTCCTTCGAACCACAAGAAACATTTCCGGATGATCAGCTTCGGCAGCCTCATGATCATCATCAACTTCAGCTCGATCAGTCTCCTCGATAATTTCCTCCTCGGTGTCACTCGCTTGCTCATGGACGGTTCCATCTTCGAGCAGAAGCATAACCTTGCGAGTTGGACACTCTTTTGCCATGTGACCATAACCTCTGCATTTGTGACACTGAATATTTGAAGCACTAGGAGAGTTGAGTTGAACTTTACCTCCCACTTCTCTCGACTGGTTAACGGTCACACCTCTTTCGAAGGGTCTCTTCGAATCTCGAACAGTGTTAGCACTTGCTTGGTTTGGACTCTTCCATTCTTTACCTCGGTTCAAAGGAGTAGAAGTAGTGACTCCTCGATACCGGTTTGCCTTATCGTCCTTCACCAATCTTTCGGCTTCGGTGGCAGCATCAAACAAATCTTCCAACGTGTGGTACACGTGGAGTCTCAACTGAGATGACACATCCCTAGCCAAGCCATTTTTGAATCTGATGATGGCTTGCTCTTCGTCTTCGACCAGATCAAGATTCAATCGAACCTTTTCGAACTCATCGTGGTACTCTTGGATAGACTTGGACCCTTGTTTCAGCTCATACAACTTTTGCATTTGAGTTTGCCTGTACTTGGCACTCAAATACTTACCATCCATCGCTCTCATCAACTGTGGCCACGTATTGACTACTGGATAGTCATTCCTTCGTCTATGCCTCTTGTCAGATTCCCACCATGTTGATGCATAAGCTTCGAACGAAGCAATGGCATGGGCAGCTTTTCTCTCATCGGTCATCTCATTGGTTTCAAAGATGCGCTCCATTTTAAGCTTCCATTCAAGATACTCATCGGGATCACTAGTTCCTTTGAAGGGTGGAATAGTGATTTTGACACTGTTCAAATTTGAGTCTCGAACAGCTCTAGCCTGTTCGGGAAACTCATCATCTCGATCATTAGCCTCACGCTCAATATTTCTTTCAACATTTGCGCCTCGGCCTCGACCTCGGAAATTTCCACGACCTCGGTGAGCTTGCCTTCGTTGAGCGAATGGCGGCTCACGCTCATATTTGTCCTCGGGAAATTCCTCTTCATCAACCTCTTCGGCAACAGCTCCAAGATCTCTTCGGGCCGTTGGAGGTGGTATTCTTTCTCCTCGGGGAATGCCCAAGTTAAGTTCTCTTCGAATTGCTTCACTTGTCAACTGATGTTGTCGTACAAGCTCAGCATACAGCTCAGGTTTCATCGGAGTGGTTTGGCTAGTTCCAGCGCCGGACCCATTCATGGCCACGGACGCGCTTCCCTGCTCGAGGAGAGTTACTCGAGCAGTTACTCCTCTTATTTCAGCACTAACGCCTTGTATCGCAGCCATGAGATCGGCTAACGACAACTCGGGCTTCTCAATGCTTTTGCCATCGTTTCCAGCCATGGTACCTGCACAAGTCAAAGATCAAACAAATGTTAGGGTTAGAAATCACCTCACACACTCCCTCACCTTTGATGGGTGGCACTCGGGTCCACTCAATTTATGGGTTCGGTTTTTGATCACTCAAGGACTTGTTAACAGTGGCTCGTCTGATTGATCGGTCCTCTAAGATCCTTCAAGTTCGACAATAGTCACTGCCTCTTCGGGAAGAGTGAAGTGATGTTCGACTCGATGGAACGGACGCCTTTTAACTGAGCTCGGGGAGTCAAAAGAATTTCTACGAAAGTCTGGACTTCGGTCACCCCTTCGCACGAATTCCTATCAGCTTAAAAGAGTTAGTACGACCTCGAGTAGGACAATTACTCAAAAGATCCACCAACTAGAATTTGACACGAAAGAAAGTGAGAACCTAGGAGAATCTACCCTTTGATTCCCTTTTGGAATCATTTTCGATCACACACACTCCTGTCCGTACAAGAGTGGTCCCTCCTTGGTACGGATAGGGTTTTACCTTATCCACTTTCCTTTTTCAGCCGACAATTTTCACCTGGGGTTTTGATGTTAAAATTTTAACCCCTTTCTTCTTCAATGGAACAGTGACCTTGCTCTGGCGTACGGACACAACAACTTCGGTTCACTGACCACGAAATTCAACAGATCTGGGTTGCTTCATCGACTCCGGTTTCAACAGCATCGGAGGAATTCACTTCAAGTTCTTCGAGCTAAGAACCAGCTCGTTCGAGTCGTACACTGTTACGATTTTGTAACAAGTTTCCGGTGTACAGACTACGATTTAAACTCAGAACTTCGATTTTTAAGCAACAAACAAACCCAAATCACTCAAGAACCACCATTCTTCACCGGTTTCTTCCAAACACAGTGGGGTTCGAGTTTTCAGTCACCATTAAAGCTCAAAACAGTCCAAAAAATTCACCAAGAAACCCTAGTCACGAAATTGGTACGTCGGGTACTTGTTGGATTCAGAACTCGATGGTGAACAAGAATCAATGGTTGTTTTCCCAAACAACCAACAATCAAACACAATTTTTGAATTTTCTTTTTAACACTTTTTTTTTTTTTTTTTTTTTTTTTTTTTTTTTTTGTAAAACAACAACACCAACAGTAACAAAACCAAATCAAGAACACGAAACGGAAAACAAAGACACAAACGCACGAAAATAAAGATAACGTGAACAGGATTTGGGGTTGTAGAAACAAGCCCAAACCGTGCTCTGATACCAAGATGGTGCAATGCAAATCCCGTAGGGGTTGCTAGCACAAACGCGGAAGAACAAACAAGAAGATAAAAGATAGAAGCAAGACAAAACTTGCTTCTTCCGAAAGAACAGTGAGGAACCTGTCTCAAAGCTCAATCGAAAGGGATACAAGGATCACCTATACTATGCAACAATCCTCAAGAGAACATTGCCTCTTGCAAACTGAATGATCAAGAGGAATGTTCAATCGGACTAACCGAAAGCCACAAGTCCTTAAAAGCCCTCACCGGGGTTTTGCTCACGACGGAGACAAGAAGAAATGTGCTCGGCACTTTCATTCAATTCATCAATATTCAAAAACTAGGTAACTACAATGAAAGGAAACAAGGTTTATATAGGAAATACTAAGGGTAAACTAGTAAAAGGGTCACAGGCGACCAATAGAAATAAGCCACGCAGGGCCGAGTTAAATTGTGTTCGGCAGACTTTGACTTCGGTAAGCCTTGGCTTCGGTTCTCGATTGTCTGCTCGAACACACTTGTTGCCTTCGGACGCTCAATTGTCTTCGAGCTCATTGTCCTCGGTCACTTTGCCTTCGGGCTCAAATCTGAAGATAATGCCTTCGATTCTTGAGCTCGGCCACTCAGCTTCGGAGCAATTATTTTCCTTCGGCCAGGCTAAGTGAACATGCACATCGTGCAGCAGCTTGGCTTGGCTTCTTGTCATCGGTCTCCTCGGTGGATCGAACACTTGATCAGCACGTGTTCGGGCTGCATCAGCTATTTTCTGCTACCCTGCTGGCTGTGCTCGTTTTCCTGTTCCGCTGGGAGCATGTTCTCGTCCTCTGCAATGGGGATTACGTTGTCGTCTGCAGAAATAACATCTTGCTGCTCGTTCCCGCCCAGATTCAAGTCTATTTGCTCCGCAGCGTTAAGGTCCTGTTGCCCGTCAATGGGAGCGCTGTTGTGTGAGTTGTTATCTGCCATTTTGACAAAAAGAAAACGAGGAGAGCCAACGAACAAGAAGAAAGCGAATAAAGAATAAAATACGATAAGCAATTAACCTACGGAAGTTATTGACCGGCTCCCACTGTGGTCGCCAAATTGTTTAACCGTAATTTCATTTATTAGGTTAAGTCACAATTAAATTTATAAAGCGGAGTCACGATCAATAATCAAGATTAAATGCCTAATGTGAAAAGGTATAAATGATTATAATAAATGTAAAGAAATAAGGACACAATTAATGCGATGTAATAAATGAAGATTTAAATAAAAGGGAACCGTATTCAGGCCTTATAGACTTGATCAAACTTCCTTCCTCGTACTCTTTATGATATTTAAGCAGCGGAACAATAAATGAGATCACTTGATTATGAGTAGTAGTAGTAAGTATTGACAGAAGGTAAAGAATCAGGTATTAATTAACAGTTGGAATACAGATGTATGTTCAGAGAAAAATTAGATACAATGCTTGTGACTTAAATTACAATATATAGATAACTAAGCGTCCGTTCGCGAGCAGTTGTAACTCCTTAATCGAGCAGTTACGTTGCTTAAGGATAAGACTTCTATTTTGGATTGGCTTGATGACGAGTTGCGACTATTCTGGCCGTGGTAACTGTTCATCTGTCCGTTATAGTTGTCCATCTTCGATTCTATCCGTTGCCTTTATGCCCATTCATAGCCACGTGTCGTCTATACGTCGTCCTACGTGGATGCTTAGTCACCAACTTTGGTGACGACGGATTTAACCCAATACATTATTGTGGGTAATTAACGTGATAAATCTTCATAATCTCTTAACTAATCATTGCGTCTTTCAAAGTAATCTGTTGATCATAGATTAGAAGTGAGACTATTGCAGTTTGCAACTCATAGTTGAAGTTCTAGTATTGCAACATTATCATAAGTTATTAGCCCCCAAAAAAAAAAAAAATTATCATAAGTAAGAATGAAGAAAATATGGATTTGGGTGATTAGACAGGATATGACACATCTCCAAATCACCAAAACATGTCCCGAGATAGAAAAATATGGAGATAAAGGATTACTATCGAATATTAGGTAGTAGTCATGCGATTTTTTTATTTCTTTTTTATTTCGTGTCCTTTTTCTATTTGTGTATTTTGTATACATTTGGTATCCTTTAGTTTTCATTCTTATTCCGACTTTGATTGATTCTTATTTTCGTCAAGCATATTACCTAAACTATTGTTTCTTAGCTGAGAGTCTATCGGAAGCATCCTATCCATCTTGATGGAGGTAAAGTCTGCGTACATCTCATCCTCTCTCAGATCCCACTTGTAGAATAATACTGAATATGTTGTTATTGTCGTAAGCAAGAACGATATGATAGTGGGTTCTCATAGAACCTTCGTATATTAACTTAATTGAAGTGAATCTTCATATTATTTAATTATTTATATTTTTACTAAATCAATATTATTTTCTTCATTTCCCGGTATGATTAAAATATAATAAAAAAATAAAAAAAGAATTGGACTGTCGCGACTTCTTATTGCAATGACAGTATCTCTCACCATGACTACCCAATCGTAGAATTTTCTTTTCCTTCCTATCAAGGTAGAAAAACTTTACTTTCAAATTAGCGCTCTTTCAACATTAATATTTCCAAACAGATGGTCACTCTTTTCACAGGAAGCCAGAATTAAGAATTAAGGAGAGTATATATGATAACATTATTGCACTTGCAAGTTACAAGCAGCTAAAAGAGAGTTTATCCCACACACGAAAAGCGCGTTATTCGGCTTGGTTTCATCACAAAAGTGCAGAGTTTTATTACATTTTGGACAGAATTTTGTAGCTTTGCTGGAATAGATGCTGCAGATATTCGGTGGATCAAATGCTCACATTTTTCTGACCAAATACTGTTTCGCACCAATAATTTCACTGCGCGTATCACTTGAACACCTAACATCCATAAATAAATAGGAAATGACTAATGCTTCCATGTGTTGTTTCTACTCCCTCCGTTCTAATTTAAGTTTTAATTTGACGTAACATAGAATTTAAAAATATAGAAAGATTTATGGTTCTAAATTAAAAATATGTGCGATCTGTTAAAATGTACTAAGAATTGTGTGATTTTATATTTGTCATATATGGCTTTTAAATTGTCAACTAACTCAATATAAAAAGATACACTCTTCTAGAGACATAAAAAAAAGTAAGATATTTAAATTGAAATTTGGGACGATGGAGTACATATATTTATTTTGACACTTGTGTGACTCTGACAAGAACATTTGTCTTTCAACTAAATAAAGTGTGTGATTTTAGTCTATGAAGTTAAAGATCTTTCAATACTTTCCCCCACTTTGATCGTTTGTGCTTAAAAATGATATCACCATTGAGTGAAATTATGATCTGTCGGTACGTGATGTCGTATTATTTGAGCTGGTAAAACAAATTAAAGGGGAATAGGCATTGATCAAATAAAGTAAACTCTCTTGTTCTCCAAGAGAATTTTATGTTATTCTCAATTTGTCATACAAGTTACTCCCTCCGTCCCAATTTTTTTGTCGTAGTTTGACATGACACAAAGTTTAATAAAGTAAGGAAGACTTTTGAAACTTGTGGTCTAAAATAAGCCATGAATATTTGTGTGTCTATAAATGAGTCAAAAAGTAACTTTAGAGTTGAATTATTGCCAAATTTAGAAATACAACAATTTTTTTGGGACGGACAAATAAGGAAAGTATGACAAACAAAATGGAACAGAGGGAGTACATAACTTACAGTAATACTTATTTATTATTAAAATTAAAGTTGATCCTAAATTATGCAAAATAGGTTAAGATTGCCTTCTATCTACAGTTGAGGTTGGGTTTGCCCTTATTACTAGTAACTGTGAATGAGTAATCACCACTATTAGCACATATAGCACAGTGAAAAATTTAGATAATTTCCCATAATTTAAGGATAAATTTGGGCCAATGCGACAATGGAGGCCCGACGAATGCTACAGCTTTTTGAACGTCAAAACCCGTCCTTCATTTTCTACAACTTATCAAACTTTGACTGTTAAAACACTTGGGGTCGAAAATTCATCAAAATGTTTGATATCAATTTGACTTGAGGCACGACTAACTTCCCTCACCTATTGTTGACCAAAAAAACCCATAGGTCAAATCTGAGTGATGTTTTGTGTAATGTAGCAATGTAATTGAAAAATTGAAGGATTTTATAATAAATGAGGACGTTTGTAGGTGGGTATTAATAATGGAGTGGGCTAGTGGAGGAAGGATCTCTTGGCCGTGAACTAATTGCGATCATTGAGGAGGTGATGCCGGGTAAAATGGCCTAAACGGCAACCATCAAGAGCCAACCTCGAGAGCACCAAGAGTACGAGTGAAGGGCTCCGAAAACACATTGAAGATCATGCATTGGAGCACCATGGATGGAGGACCGCCTGGGTTCCAAGGGAAGCCACCCCAAGCTCATTTTGAGACTCTTTCACAAGTCACAGGATGAGGCGGAGCGCCTCAGCATGGAGGCGGAGCGCCTACAAAAATCCAGAGAGTTGATCAGGAGGAGGCGGAGCGCCTCAGCATGGAGGCGGATTGCCTCAGCTTGAAGAACCACAGGAGGCGGACCACCTAGTGGGGGGAGGCGGACCGCCTACCCCCTGTGACACCATTGCGGGATTTCACTAGTTTTGGGTGTATTTCCTAATTTAGCCCTAAGTGGCCTTTTATGTATTAACCTCACTTGAGGGCACTTTAGTCATTTACTTTAGTCTTAAAAAGGGGCCTATAAATAGGGCCCTTAGGTCTTCATTTCATTTTAGCAAACCT
The DNA here is from genome assembly GCA_037355625.1 of Petunia x hybrida. Lineage (NCBI taxonomy): Eukaryota > Viridiplantae > Streptophyta > Magnoliopsida > Solanales > Solanaceae > Petunia > Petunia x hybrida. The sequence continues at coordinate 4,368,350 of JBBBVM010000031.1, forward strand.
TGAATGTAGAATGATGAATTTCTTGAGTGAATCTCAATGAAGAACCCATGAGCGGGCATGATTTCACTTGGTGGATTCCAAGTTGAACATCGAAACCTCTTTGATCATTCTATTTGCAAGAGCCGAGTGTCTCTTGAGGGTAGTTGCGTAGTATATGTGATCCTTGACTTCACCCGGGGTGTATCGAGACAAGTTCCTCGATGCTACTTAGGTAAACGTTTCAAACCTCGTCTTGCTTTTTATCTCAATATCTTTATTGATATCGCCTATCTTGTTTTAGCTTCCGCATGTTCGTATCGTTTCTAGCTTCCGCTCGTTTTTCCCTGCATCAGTTGGTATCAGAGCACGGATCGGGTTATGTTCTTACAAACCCCCGTTCCTTGTTCATTATGTTAGTATCATTGTTGTTGTTGTGTTTGTTCTTGAAAAATTGAAGAAAAACAAAAAAATTGAAAAACTTGAAAATTTCACAAAATTTGGTGGAACTTGTTGGATTGGAACACCCATACATTAAAAATCATTGAGGTTTGTTAGTATTCCCGTTCTTTTGTACCAAGATTACAAGATTTGGTGATGTATTTCAAAATTTGAAGAATCCAAATTCCCAAAATTTTCAAGAACCCTAGAATTTTACTCAAGAATCAAAATCGATTGATTGTTGTTTGTTTGGGGTTTAAACCTATTGGGGATTATTTAGAATCATCAAATACATCTTTGGGTATCATTAGAATCGAAAACAAGTCGAAAAAGTTGGATTTTGAGTGCAAAACGAGCCAAAACACGTTTTGCAAAGTTGCAGGAAAACCCACTAGGTGGACCGCCTACATTTTGAGGCGGACCGCCTCCCTCTGGGCTGCTCTCTGGACTTTTTCCAGGCTGAGCGCCTCTTTCCTGAGGCGGAGTGCCTATTTCTGGAAGTTGTCCGGATTGTAGTTTTTCGTAGGTTTTAGCTTTTTGTTGGCTTGTATCCCTTCCGGCTAGTACTTTTCAAGTAACACTCCTACTTTACTAGTACTAGTTCATTAAGCATTTAGGATACTCGTGCTTAGTGGTGATTAGAAATCAAAGAAGACTCGTAGTACATTTGACTCAAGTGCTCACTCATATAGCCGTTCGTCCATCGAGTCCCATCAATTCCACTCACCCCGAAGAGTATTTGGTTCGTGTGACTTGAGTGGTTATTGAGGTAGTTGTTCAACTACGAGGAAGCCTTTGAAATCAAGCTTGAGTGATCCTACCACACACTAAATTGAGTGTACCCGAGAGACATTCCAAAGGTGAGGGAGCGAGTGAGGTTTTTACTCTAACCTCTTTCTCTTGTCTTTAATTTTTGTAGATACATGGACGGAGACGTATACGATACCGTTGAGGTCCCGGTAAGCACTTTGGCCTACCTCTTGGCCGAGGTGAGATCTATAAGCTCGAGGTTTGATCGCCTCAAAGAGGAATGGACCCCGAGTGTCCAAAAAGATGCCGGAAAAGGCATTAGTGAAGGAAAGTTGGGCATTCCCCAACAAGTGGGCATTCCCCACAACTTGGGCATTCCCCAAGATGGTGTAGTTACTCACTCTAAGAGTAAGTATACTACCCCTATGAGCCAACCAATGGCAAATGAGAGAGGGGGGAGAGGTGAGCGAGGTGATGACATTCTTAGACCTCACCCCCATGCACTTGCACATGAGAGCGGATTAAAAGAAAGAAGAGGAGAGGAAACACAAATTGAGAGTGAGGGCACCCTTTGTCCTAACCTTATGTTCTCTTCTCCGTCTTGCTATAGCTTTTGTGTAGGTACTCGTGGAGGCGAGCTATTGGAGCCTCAACCATTTGCCTTGGAAGGAAGACAAGAGGTTGGAGATCATCATTGTGAGCTTCAGGATGGAGGGATTGAATGCGACAGTACAAGCTATGTGAGTACTCACGGGAGCGACTCAAATGTAAGTGTTACTTCACCCTCTCATGAACATGTTAATCCCTTGTCTTGTGAAGACTAAATGCTAGTTAGTACTTGTAATGCATGTAATCAAATTGCAACTAGCGTAGAGTCAATTAGTCAACTTGTGTGTGCATGTGAACCACTAGTTGAGAGGATTGATAAGCCACATCATGATGTGAGCTCGATATTCAATGAACCTCTCTTTAGTGAGGAAATAGTAGTTGACTATACTGGTGAGCCTTGTTATGATACACCACCAATTTTTGATAAAGGAGAAGATGAGTTGTTTGATCATGCCCTTATTGATTTAATTTCCTTTGGTGGACCTATGTGTTGTAGTGGGGAAAGTAGCGACCTTGAGGAGTCCCTAGCGGATGAGATGGATCGAATTATATTTGATGACTCCTCAAGTGCGAGTGATGAACCTAGCTATGATACTTCACCTTTGCTTGACCTTGAGAATGGGATGCGTACTTTTACTAATCCTTTGTTTGAGGGCATTCTTATTGGTGGTGGTGAGTTGTATCGAGCTAGAGTTAGGAATGAGTTGGAACCTCCATGGTGTGAGGGATTTGATCCCATAGACAACTCTTTGTTTGAAGCTTCGAGTGAGGTAGATGATTCTTCTAGTGACCCTACTCTTGTTGGTTCGGGTTATGATGATGAAGAGGCCATTATTAATGCCTTCCTTGAGAGCTTACCTTGTGAGAGGGGTTGTCTTGAGGATGAAATTAGAGGTGAGGAGGTATCTCCTAGTGTGAGTATGAGGGCTTTTAAGAAGGGGAGTGGGGTATTCGATGCTAATTGTGAATTGCACTACTTTGCCTATCCCATCCCACATGTTAACCACACTTTGAGAATTGTGCATGCCAAAACCATTATGCCACATTGTGAAAGTATTGCATTGAAGGTTTGGTGTGTTGATCATGAGCTTAGGGGTCATAGGAGCTTTGATTTCCTAATCTTCAATGTTCTATGTCCTATGGGTCTCTTTGCTTGTTATGGTTGTGAGTGCTTGTCATTGGTGAGCCAAGAACTTGTAGTCTTCTTTGGGGACATAAGCTTTTTGATTAGTATTGATACTTGGCTCTATCACAAGAGTGAATTTTCCACACCACTTGTATTCACTCTTGTTGGATTTGCCTACTCAAGTAGTGGAAAGCCTTGGTGTGCTAATCTTGAACTTAGGGATCGTAGGGATTTTGTTAGCTTGCTCTTGCACATGCCATGCACTATTGATCTCTTTGTTTGCTCTTGTGATGGGTGCACTTCTTTGTTGAACCAAGTAATATCTAGTTCCCTCGGGAACATGAACTTCTTTATTGCTATTGATACTTGGTTGTACAATAAGAGTGTGTTTTCCCACACTTTTTAGCACTAACCTACTCTTGTAGTAGGAACTTTTTGTGTTTGTTTATCTTTGGATGTAGGCTTTGATAGTTTGATTTCGAGGACGAAATCTTCTCAAGAAGGGGAGGATGATGCCGGGCAAAATGGCCTAAACGGCAACCATCAAGAGCCAACCTCGAGAGCACCAAGAGTACGAGTGAAGGGCTCCGGAAACACATTGAAGATCATGCATTGGAGCACAATGGATGGAGGACCGCTTGGGCTCCAAGGGGAGCCACCCCAAGCTCATTTTGAGACTCTTTCACAAGTCCCAGGATGAGGCGGAGCGCCTCAGCATGGAGGCGGAGCGCCTACAAAAATCCAGAGAGTTGATCAGGAGGAGGCGGAGCGCCTCAGCTTGAAGAACCACAGGAGGCGGACCGCCTAGTGGGGGGGAGGCGGACCGCCTACCCCCTGTGACACCATTGCGGGATTTCACTAGTTTTGGGTGTATTTCCTAATTTAGCCCTAAGTGGCCTTTTATGTATTAACCTCACTTGAGGGCACTTTAGTCATTTACTTTAGTCTTAAAAAGAGGCCTATAAATAGAGCCCTTAGGTCTTCATTTCATTTTAGCAAACCTTGAATGTAGAATGATGAATTTCTTGAGTGAATCTCAATGAAGAACCCGTGAGCGGGCATGATTTCACTTGGTGGATTCCAAGTTGAACATCGAAACCTCTTTGATCATTCTATTTGCAAGAGCCGAGTGTCTCTTGAGGGTAGTTGCGTAGTATAGGTGATCCTTGACTTCACCCGGGGTGTATCGAGACAAGTTCCTCGATGCTACTTAGGTAAACGTTTCAAGCCTCGTCTTGCTTTTTATCTCGATATCTTTATTGATATCGCCTATCTTGTTTTAGCTTTCGCATGTTCGTATCATTTCTAGCTTCCGCTCGTTTTTCCCTGCATCAGGAGGTAAGTTGGTAGGTCAAGGTTTAGAGTCTAGGAATTGGATAAAGGTCCAAAACTATGCTTAAATTTTGCAAAATTGTCCAAATTTGCCTCTAGATAATGCATAATGGTGGATATTAGTCTTTATAGTTTACCATTAGTCAACAAGAGCAAATGTAGCTTATATGTATAATTAGTAGATCTAATCCAATTATGGATAGCTAATATAGATCATTTCACATAGTTCAAGAAGAAATAAAAAATAACATATATAATTTGAAATTTTATGTTTCCAAATATAAATTTTGGAACAAACTCAATTAAATACCAAGGAAAATTATAATGATATTAGATGGTAACAGGGATACTCGAATAATAAAAATTACAATGGCTCAAAGTAACAAAGAAGAAGATGAGAAATAGAGGAAATGGGATGAGGGAAAGAGACTTTGCCCAAGGCAATATTACAATAAGCATGCCTACTCTTTTGCACAGACTGGTATTTATAATAAATAGATTTCATCATGTCCAATAACCTTGCATTGGGCCATTTAATTCTTGGACTCCAGTGTAAATTAGTTGCAGGCCCTGTAATCACATAATTTTGGCACCAAATCATTAATTTGGTTTAGTTTAACTAAATTTTTATGAATCTTTGTTCGTATTATAGTTGAATTAATTAGCAAAAAATATCATTAATAGAATCGTGATGTGATTAATTGTTTAATTATGAGCCGGTGACTAAATTGTGATTATTATGTCAATGTGTCGTAGTTTAACTAATTAGCTTGTTTACATAATTGTGTGTGTAAAGGGACACTTGAACCATTTAGAATCAGAAAAAAGGCCAGCCCAAATCCACACAACCCGGCCCAGTATCTACTTGACCCGGCCCACATTCCCAAAGTATAAAACCCTTTTGTTGTATTTGTGATTCAATTTTCCAAAATCAGAAAACCAAAAAAATGCTACCCTATTTTAAAAGGTCACCGAAACCCGCTGTTTTCCACCGTAGGCAATGCGCTCCACCATTCCCTTCGGCCAAATTGTACATCCACGGATTAGTCTCAACCCCCTCATCCCTGATCCGAGCCTATTTCCCCCCAAATTCTTACTAATCCGCTGCAGATCAAGACTCAACGGTCGCCGGTTCTTAACTCCGGCGACCACCTTTGACGACCCTCACCTCAGTGGCCTCCATTCAATCTTCTCAACACGTTTATGAAGGTATTTTCTCATGAAACCCCCTAAAGTTTTCCCCTTTTCTCTTTCGCTGTCACGTTTCCCTTATTCTTTAGTTCCATCGCCGCCACGATGGTTGTGGTGTCTCATCGAGGTGCAACGGTATTTAGTAGTGGTGATGCCGTGAGGAAAAAGTGGATGCTTGGTGTGTTTGGGTGTCGGGGCTGTGAACTTGATGGCGTGTGATGGTATGATGTTCAAACTGATCCATTTGTGATGATTGATGCCTTGGTGGTTATTGACAAGACTGTGGTGGCCCCTCGACGCAGCAGTGATGGGGGTGAGGCTGATTTGAAGCAATGTTTGTGTGAGGATGATGATGACTGTAACAGTTGTGAGGGTGTGTCGGATTGTAGAAATGATGTAGAGGCGGGTTTGCGATGACGCTGTAGTGGCGAGTCTTGGTGATAAATCCATGGCGATGGCGAGGAGGCTGTCCCGATGCTCGGGTATTTATGGAAGCTACGACAATGATGCCGAGGTAGCCTCGATTCAATCGCGACGCGGTTGCATCGGGTGATATTGTAGCTTCAGCAGTTGGCTAGACTAAATTCTAGTCTTCTTTGTTGTTATATTCATGTTAGCTATATAACTTGTTTATCTAGTAGTTAGTCATGTTTAGTATTAACCTTAAGGTGTAGAATCAGTCAGTGCGTGCGTGTGTAATTGTTTAACTATAGTTCTTGCTCATAAGTTAGAGTATGTTTGGCTTCATTTGTTACATGTAGTACTTAGCTTGTGAAATAAAAGTCATCGTGTTGATGTGGTTTTTTGTATGAGTTAATGTTCAATTGTTCAAGTATCAAGTTATAAGCCTATTATTACCCATGTTTAGGAATGACTTTTAATGCCACAATTTGTTTGAGTCGTTGTTGTTGTTTCATGTATGACATTAGCATGTTTAAATTCAAGTTGTGAGAGCTTTGGAAAATACTCGAGTTTGCTCTAATTTGTTGTGTTAACAATATAGAACTTGTGTAGTTTGTTTAACTTGGAGAGTAGTTGATCTTGCTCTGGTTTTGCTAAGCATGTAGTAGTTTGGTCAGTTTAATATTTAATTAGAATTGGTAGGAGTCCAGGGGATCATTTGACCCTTTTTGAAATCATGGGATGGGTTGGATAATTTATTGCGCTATTGGGCGGGCCTAAGCTGTGAGCCAAGAGGCCAAAATCAATTATTCTGGTAGTATTTTAAGTTTAGACTTTCAGTCTATTTTTGTTTAGTCCTTAATTTGGTCTTGGGTTCTAAGAGATAGTTTTGGGGTTAGAAATAAGTAAGTATTGGGGAAAATGTAAAATCTTAATTTGAAATGGAATCCTAAGAGAGTCAAATGTCAAACAATGAGATAAAAGGTGGCAGCACTTTTGAAGGCTTTCTGCCAACTTTTTTAAGTGTTTTAGCATGCCAATTTAGTGTTTTCTGAAAGGGTAACAAACATGGGCACATGGGTTGGTTTTACCTAAGCTTTTTACTTTGCTTTTGAGTCTATTTATGAGATCTTCTTTACTCTCTTTCACTAGACAGGAATATCTGAAATAGAGGGGAGACTGAGGGAAAAAACTAACTCTCAACTATCAAATTTTGAGAGAGAAAAGAATGCTGAAACAGTAAGAAAATAAAGGAAAATAGTAAGAAAAAATCAGAAAAAATGGGAAGAGAGTGTTGAATCATTCTAGTTAGAGTCTTGAGTCTGTTTGAGTTTGAGGTAATGTTGCTGCTTGATCGGATCTTTGTTGGGCTGCTGGTTGGTTTGGTCTTTTGTTGGATTCTCAGAATCTTCGTTAGTTTTGAGGTCTTCTTCACTAGATATTTCTTTCCTAACCCCTTTGTATGCATTTTAAAAGCAAAATGGATAACATGCCCCCTAAAGTTGTCCCGAAACGCCCGTTACAACTTTTATCTTTGCGGGGATCCTATCACCCCCCCTGAACACATTCGTAGTGGTTTAAAATACCCCTTCTTTAGCTAGACCCACTTCATAAAAAGAGTGTGATAATCACGCACCAATTAAAAGTTGTCACGTGTCAATTTGTTAAAATGAAAAAAACTTCTCCTATAATTTTTTAGTAATGGATCTAACCCTTCCCCCTGCTCACTCCCTGCACAAAACACATCCCACCCCTTATTTCCCTTGCCTGCCATGAGATCACCGTCCACCACCCCTACTCTCACTTGCCGTTGGCTTTATCCAACATTGTTGATGGCGAAAAAGTAACTGCTCCCATTTGGACACAGTGGTTTTAGAAAGTGCTATAACGAAAAACTTGGGAAAACCCCAACATTCAAATTTGAATCAACTGTTCCTTTATCAAGAAAACATGGGATTTGATGGGGTTGTTCCTTACCAGCTTGGGTTTTGCAGGATTTTTGGAGTACATTCGCTGCATTTAGGCCAGAATGGCTATCGCCGATGGTCCCCTATTTTTCTATTCCTCTTAACTGCTATTGAATCAAAAGGGTTGGGGTGGCAGCGACATCACCAAGCAAAATTGCGTTGCTTCTCCTTCTCCTGCTATGTTGCCGTGGTTCTGTTTGCTGCTGTTACCAGTGATACATACTAGAAGTTTTTTTTTTCTGGGCTGCATTTTTTGAATCCTTCGGGAGATGAGTTATTCTTTTGTGATTTCTTTGGCCTTGTTAATGTTATTAATTAACAAGTTGTTAAACTTGTGATTATTAGAAAAGCTTTGTGTATTAAATTATAGGACAATTTGTTGATGGGTGTTAATTAAATGTGTCGAAAGATCTGTTATGGAGGAGTGAAAAGGAAAGAAGAAGAAAGAGAATGAAGTGAAAGAAAAAATTATAGTTATAGTTAATTTTCCGGTGGCAAAATATATTTGTCAGGGGAGTGATGTGTAAAGGAAGAAGAAAAATAATTAAGAGTTAGAAAAGATAAAGAGAAAAATAAAAGAAAAGCCTAAAAAATGAGGAAAAAATACAATTTTTTTGAAAGTAGCTCATTTCACGCTCCTACAGAAAATGCAATACACTTTCTTTGCCACCTGAAGCAAAAAGGGGTATTAATTCGTTTTGAAATGTGTTTAGGGGGCTGATAGGACCCGCGCAAAGTTAAAGGTTGTAACGGGCATTTCGGGACAACTTTAGGGGCCGTTTTATGCATTTTGCCTATTTCAAATTTGGTCATGTCTAGAGCTTAAGCATGTTTGAAACTCGATTATAAATGAGATATATTTAAGTTTTTGAGGTCTTTTTGCTATCTTTGTTTATGTATATCTTTAGTTCACTTAACTTGTTCTTTGCAAATGATGTATGAGATGATTTATGGATACTTGCAAAATTAAAATATAAGGAGCTCTATTTTTTTTAAACCTTGAACCTGATACGGGGAAAACTAGCGGAAGCAATAATCTAAATGAGCGGAAGCAACAAAACGAAATAACAAGAAATATGGATTGGGGAGGCAAGAAATAAGAAGAAAGAAATCAAACTTACTAGCATAGAAATTAAACTTACTAACATAGATTGATTCCAAGGGAGAAAGAGAGACTCAAACCAAACAAAGGAATCATACTAGGATGATTCCCATGGATTCCAAGTTTAAGGGGATACATGAAGCTTCAAGGTTCTTCAAACAAGGCAATGCCTCTCTTTCCTTTCTTCTCTATTCAAGATTCATCAACTAGCTAATGAACTAAATGACCTAGGCAGTGCACTAGGCGGTCCGCCCATAGCCAGAGGCAGTCCGCCCATTTGAAATCCTGCGAGCTGAAATGATGTAGGCGGTCCGCCCACTTGCAGAGGCGCTCCGCCTCTTCCTGTCATCCTGTGGCATCTTGAGGCGCCTCAAATTGTGCCTCGGACGCTCCTCCTGTAGCCTAGACGGTCCTCCTTCCATGGTGCTCTAATGCATGATCTTCAAGTCGCTTCTGGAGCCCTTGACTTGTATTCTTTGTGCTCTCAAGCTTGACTCTTGATGGTTGATGTCTTGGCCCGATTTTTCCCGCATCATACTCCCGTTCTTGAGAAGATTTCTTCGTCCAAATTAAACCATCAAAGCCTACATTCAAAAACAAGCACAAATAAAGCTTCCCACTACAAGAGTAGGTTAGTGCCAAAAGTGTGGAAAACACACTCTTATGATAGAGCAAAGCATCAATAACAATAAAAAAGTTCAAGCCTCTTAAGGAAACAACAAGTGCTTGACTCACAAATGAAGTGCACCCAACACAAGAACAAGCAAAGAGATCAATAGAACATAGGACATGCAAGATGTAGCAATCAAATTTCCTACGACTCCTAAGCTCATGACCAACATACTAAGCCTTCAATGCATTTTTATCACAAGGTGACATAACGGCTTTGGCATGCTCAACACTCAAGGTGTGATCAACATATGGAATGGAGTAAGCAACATAATTCAAATGACAACTAACATCAAATACTCCACTCTCCTTCATAGAAGCACTCTTACACACACCAAGAGGTATTTCCTCACCTCCACATTCATCTCCAAGACAATCTTCCTCACTAGACAAGTTACCAAGAAAGGTCCTCGTCATAGCTTCTTCATCATTATAGTCCGCACACTCAAGATTAGGACTACTAGAAGATGCATCATCATAATAAAACAATGGATTGTCAATAGAGTTAAACTCTCTAAACCACGGAGGTTCAGACTCACACTCTACTCTAGTTTGATACAAACCACCATTTCCATTGAAGTTTCCCTCATACAAAGGATTAGTATAGGCACACTTCCCAAGCTCAATAGTAAGCAAAGGTAATGTCTCCAAACAAGAGGCAACATCTACACTTGAGGAGTCATCGAACACAATTCGATCCATCTCATACACTAGAGACTTCTCAAGGTCACGATCACCCTCACTACAACACATGAGACCACCACCATCAAGTAAGAAATCAAAGGAAAGAATAGGATATTCATTATACTCATCTTCTCCTCTATCAAATATGGGCGGGGTGTCATAAAAAGGTTCACAAACAAGGTCAACCACAATATTTTCACTAAAGAGAGGTTCAATGAAAACCGAGCTCATATCATGATGTGGCTTTTCAACTCTCTCAACTAGTGATTTACATTCACACACAAGTTGACCATTCGAATCTACACTAGTTGCAAACACATTGTAATCATACAAATCATCAACTAGTATAGAGTATTCACAAGCACTATCATAAGATAAGGAAATATCATGCTCAAGGAAAGAAGAACTAACACTTACACTTGAGATGCCATCTTGCTCACTCAATGCATTTGAAGTATCATAGCCAACTTCTCCACCTTGTAGCTCACATTTGGAATCATCTTTACTTTGTCTTTCCACTTCGGAACATGATTGAGGCTCCATTGCTTTACCTCCAAGAATTCCTACACAAGAATTCAAATAAATAGAAGAAAAAAATAAAGGGTTAAGGTTAGAATAAGGGGTGACCTCACTCTCAATGATTCTTTTTCTCTCTCTCTTTTTCCCTCTCTTTTTCCCTCATTTGCTTTTCAAGGTCAGGTGTAGATTTGGGTGGTGACAACCCACATCACTCAACTCAACCTCTCCTTTTTTTACTCGAGAGTTGTCACCGGTCACTCTCTTACTCCTCTCAATATTTTGTCTCTCATATTCGGACGAGTTGGGACGAGGCCCGAAAATGCCCATAGTAGGAGTAGGTGGACTCTTTATATCAACCCGGAATCTAGGACTTGGAGACTCATCACTTGATATCTCCTTCTTCTTTGTTGGTGAATCACTTGGCTTTGGAACTTGTGGTTTCGGGTTCACCTTGTTGACACTTGTCAACTCTTTTCTTGCACTAGTCCGACCATTTATTGTGTTTTTAGGACTCCTTGATTGCTCTTTTTCAACTATGGAATGAAGTTCTCGCTCCTTGCTCTTTTGCATAACCAAAGAAGGTGCACTAATAGGCAATTGGCCTCTCTCCCTATAAGGTACAAAGTCATAAACCCTTTGTCCTATGCCCACAATATACGCATCCTTCATAGCGCTATATGGCATCCTCTTGTCATGCAACCATGGCTCACTTAGCCAAACATTATAGTGTTGCATGGGATACACATCACACCAAACATAACCTTTGTAATTCCTATGAGTTATGAGTACTCGAGCTTCCTTGGAAACCCACACTCCATCATACTCATAAGGATTCTCTAGCTCACGACATGGTATTCTTAGCCTATTAACCAAAGAGGTGCTAATACAATTGGCATCGGTCTCTTCAATTTTGAGCAAGTTTCCTCCATAACCATTCACCTCAACAACAAACCTACGTCTACCCAAGTTTCGTAGGAATGCATCCAAGAGAGAACTTGAATACCCACGAATATCAACACCAACAACTAGGGTCTCCCTTATCCCTCATCTCCTAGCAACATTGCTAGTGTAATGTCCACTTCCCATCACTCTTCCAACATTAGAAGTGTTGTTGAAAGTCGAGGAAGGAACATTGCCATGGAACCCATAATAACCCCTCGCCTTGGTTCTATTAGCAATAGCACTACTCCTAGTACAACTATCCAAGCCCCTCACGACATTGATAGAATAATACAATCCCCTTGTAGCAAGAGAAACACCATCTCTCAAACCACCCTTCACATGGGAATTAGAAGCATTAGGTTGCTTAGCACAGCTAGAAGATGCAAGCTTCCTCTTTCCCATGGAACAACCACCACCTCCTCCCAAACTAATGGAAGGCCCACTACTACTCCCTTGTTTATATTGAGACACAAAGAGAAGAAGATGCACATAAAAAGTCGCTATAACAATCTTCATCAACATTCCCTATGTCACTATTTTCATATTCCAATTCATCACAAGAAGAGTAAGTAGGAACATCAAACCTTGAAGTGTTACCATCTTCGACTTCTTGACTAGAAGCATAAGAGTCATCACATTCGTCTTCACAAGCTTCATAGTCTTCATTAGTCTCATGAGCATCATAGTAACCCATTTCATCATTATACGAGCCATAGTTTCCCGAATCATCATAGCAATATCCATCATCACCCTCATAGGAATCATAGTCTCCACAATCTTCATGGCAACTCGCATCATCCCCACATGAGTCATAACCTCCACAATCATCATCCGACATAGTTGCAACACCATGAGAAAGAACCTCACAAAACCACTCCCTCACGTGTATCACTCAATATATGAACACTCAAGGGCAAGGCCTTAGTCTCTTAGAAACCACGGTGATCACAACTAGTATGTCCAAGTATTGGTTCGGAATGGAGTTAATGGGACTCTATGGACAGACGGTTATTTTAAGTACACACTTGAGGCTAAAGAAAGTTCTACGAATCTTCTTTGAATTATAATATCTTCTACCCATGAATGTCCTATTACGCTCAAGAGTAAGTGTCGATAGAGTAGGACAATTACCCAAGAAACACTAATCAAGAAGCCCGGAGGCAAAAAACAAGTGAAAACCTACGAAAAAACTACCTGGAAGCAAGCAACAGGGGGAGGCGCTGCGCCCAGAGGGGGAGGCGCTCCACCTACAAAATTCCAGAGGAGGACTTTTGCTGAGGTGGTCCGCCTAAATCCTGAGGCGGCCCGCCTAAAGCTAAATCTGCAGCTTTTCAGCTACGGGTTTTTGGCTCGTTTTGCACCCAAATTTCAAACAATTTCAACTTGTTTTTGCAATAAAAAGGTAACCAAAGGTGTTTTCAATGAATCAAAACAATCCCCAAAAGTTTTTACACCCAAAAAAACAACAACAAGCTTCGATTCAAGTTTGAAGCGATTTCAAGGGTTTTCAAAATTTCGAGATTTTGATTTTCGAATTTTCAATCCGTAGCACCAAAACGTGATAGGAGGGTCCCAAATCATCGGGAATTCATCATAGATCAATCCCTGATACTTTTCAATGAATGGGTAACCCGTTTCAATACTCAAATCTCAATTTTTTATTTTTTAATTTTTCACTGTTTGTTTCTTTTTCTTTCCAAGAACAACAAGAACACAATAACAACAAACACAAAGATCAAAATGGCACGATCGAGGGTTTGTAAGAACAAAACCTAGCCATGCTCTCATACCAAATTGATATGGGGAAAACTAGCTAAAGCAATAATCTAAACGAGCGGAAGCAATAAAATGAGATAACAAGAAATATGGACTGGGGAGGCAAGAAATAAGAAGAAAGAATGAATCAAACTTACTAGCGTAGATTGATTCCAAGGGAGAAAGAGAGACTCAAACCAAACAAAGGAATAATACTAGGATGATTCCCATGGATTCCAAGTTTAAGGGATACATGAAGCTTCAAGTTTCTTCAAAGAAGGCAATGCCTCTCTTTCCTTTCTTCTCTATTCAACATTCATCAACTAGCTAATGAACTAAATGACCTAAGGGAGGTATTTATAGTCCCCCTTTTACATATTTGTGAAATGTCTAAAAGCCCACAAGAGGGGTAAAAAAAATAAAGGCCACTTAGGGCTAAAACAGGAATTACACGCGTAAACTAGCAAAATCCCATGTGCTTCCATCAGGGGTAGAAGATCCGCCCATCCCCACAAGGTGGTCCGCCTTTCTCCAAGTCCTGAGAGTAGGAAGTGTACTAGGCGGTCCGCCCATAGCCAGAGCCGGTCCGCCCACTTGAAATCCTGCAAGCTGAAATGATGTAGGCGGTTCGCCCACTTGCAGAGACACTCCGCCTCTTCCTGTCTTTCTGTGGCATTTTGAGGCACCTCAAATTGTGCCTTGGACGATCCTCCTTGTAGCCTAGGCGGTCTACCTTCCATGGTGCTCCAATGCATGATCTTCAAGTCGCTTCCGGAGCCCTTGACTTGTATTCTTTTTGCTCTCATGCTTGGCTCTTGATGGTTCGTGTCTTGGCCCGATTTGCCCCACATGATGATGATGCAGGGAAAATTGAGCCAAAGCACCAACCATAAATTGCCGAGCTTGAAAGACAAAAGCGATGCAAGATCAATAGCTTATGCAATCCAAGTTGCCTCAAGATCATATACTCGGAGTCAATCTAAAGAGATCCAAAAAATGCTCACCCACGCTTGGTTTGGAAGAGATTTGAAGATGGTGGTTTCAGGGAAGACTTGAAGAGACAGGCGGATCGCCCACACTACTAGGCGGACCGCCTACACCATGTTGCACTCTCTTGATCTAGCTTGAGGCGGACCGCCTCTGCTGAAGAGCGGAGCGCATAGTTGCTGCCACTTGAATCAGGCGGAGCGGCTACTCCAATGGGCGGGGCGCTTACTACTGTATTGTCAAGACAGGATTCTTGACTAGTTTTGAGTGTATTTCCTATTCTAGCCCTAAGTGGCCTTTTATGTATTGACCTAACTTGAAGGTCTTTTAGACATTTCACTTTGAAGTGTGGGAAACCTATAAATACCACATTTAGTCATTTCATGTCATTAGCTAGCTTTGAATATTGAGAATAGGAGAATTGAAGAGAGGCAAGGCCTTCTTTGAAGAAGCTTGACACTTCATGTATCTCTTGGCTTGGAACCATGTGGATTTCATCCTAGTATGAATCCTTGATTAGGTTCAAGTTTCTTTCATCTCTTTGGATATTCAATTCATGTTTTGAATCGTTTATCCGTTCTTTCTTCTATTTCTGTTCTTCCCCATCCCTTAATTTCTTGGTATCTTTTTTATCTATTTGCTACTAGTTTGGCACGAGTAAGCAACTGTAAGAATTATTATTACCCGTTAAAAGAGGAAATGAAATGTAAGTTCCAAATCTGAAACATAAGAGATAAATGAGGCAGTTAGTGCAAATTACATCAAATTGTTGAGGCTCCACTATCTTCTACCGGTAACATTTGTGCCATGATGCAACCGAGTGAGCTTTTGAGAGAAAATGATGGCACCAAATTGCTCATTTTCCTAGTGCACAAAGGTATGGTTTTATCTTCCGAATGTGATTATTCTTCCAACCCTAACCCTTTGCCTAGTGCTGTTGAGAATGTTTTGAAGGTTTTTGAGGATATGTTCCCGGATGAGATGCCAAGTGGTCTACCTCCATTGAGGGGGATTGAGCACCAAATCGACTTTGTCCCGGGATCCCAAATTCCAAACAAGCCAGCCTATAAGGGCAATCCCGAAGATACAAAGAAGTTGCAAAGGTAAGTGGATGAATTGCTTAACAATGGCTTGGTTTGTGAGAGCTTAAGTTTGTGTGCCGTGCCCGTAATACTTGTCCCAAAGAAGGGTGGCACATGGAGTATGTGTGTGGATTGTCGAGCGGCCAAAAAGATCACGGTAAAGTATCGACATCCCATACCTTGTTTAGATGATATGTTTGATGAGCTAAGTGGTTCTAGCATCATTTTAAAAATAGACCTTAGGTCCAGTTACCACCAAATCCGTATGAAACCGGGTGATGAGTGGAAGACCGCATTGAAGACCAAGTTTGGTCTATATGAATGGTTGGTGATGCCATTCAGCCTCTAAAACGCACCTAGTACGTTTATGAGGCTAATGAACCATGTGTTGAAACCATTCATCAACAAATTCGTGGTCGTCTACTTTGACGAAATTTTGATATATAGCAAGTTAATGGACGATCATGTTGTCCATCTAAGGCAAGTGCTTGAAGTGTTGAGTGCCGAAAAGCTCTTTGCTAATTTTAAGAAATGTGCCTTTGGTGTCGAAAAGGTAGTCTTTCTAGGCTTTGTTGTGAGTGTCCAAGGAGTAGAGGTCGATGAGTCCAATGTAGAGGCCATTAGAGATTGGCCTACTCCCACTATCGTGTCTCAAGTGAGGAGCTTTCATAGCCTTGCTAGCTTCTATAGGAGATTTGTGAAGGACTTTAGTTCCATTTCCGCACCACTCACCAAGTTGGTGAAGAAATACAAGCCTTTTGTGAGGGAAGAGCCTCAAGAAAAGGCCTTCTAAGAATTGAAAGGTAGGTTGAGTACCGCCCTTCTATTGCAATTGCCCGACTTTGGAAAGGCATTTGAGGTTGAATGTGATGCCTCAGGGTTGGGAATTGGAGGTGTTCTCATGAAAGATGGGAAACTCATAGCCTACTTTAGTGAAAAATTAAAAGGTGCAACTTTGAATTACTCTACGTATGACAAGGAGTTGTATGCCCGAGTGAGAGCTCTTGCTCATTGGCAACATTATCTTTGGCCTAGAGAATTTGTGATTAAGAGTGATGAGTGATCATGAGTCACTTAAACATCTTAGGGGCCAAGAGAAGTTGAACAAGAGGCATGCCAAATGGATAGAGTTCATTGAGAGTTTCCCTTATGTGATTCAATAAAAGAGGGGAGCCGCAAATGTTGTTGCGGATGCACTTTCTAGGAAGTTTGCTCTAGCCACCACTCTTGCTTCCAAGCTCATGGGTTTTGAGAGTATTAAATTGATGTATGCTCAAGACCCTAAGCTAAAGAGCATTCATGAAGCTCTTGAGAAGGGAGAAAGAGTTGGGAAGTACCAACGGGTAGATGGCTATATCTTTAAGAATGGTAGAGTTTGTGTTCCCGAGTTCTCATGGAGAATTGCTTGTTCGTGAAGCACATTGTGGGGGCTTGATGGGACACTTTGGGAGAAAAAAGACCTTGGCCATTCTTATGGAACAATTCCATTAGCCTATGATGGGGATACAAGTTGAGAGACTTTGCAATACTTGCCTTGAGTGGAAGCATACTAAGTCCAAGTCGAACTCCCATGGTTTGTATACTCCTCTCCCCGTACATACTAGCCCGTGGATGGATATTTTTATGGATTTTGTTATAGGATTACCACGGTCTAGGGGAGGACATGATAGCATTTATGTTGTCGTGGATAGGTTTTCCAAGATGACTCACTTTATTCCATGTAAAAAGTGTGATGATGCACAACATGTTGCTTCTTTATTCATTGATCATGTGTTAAAGTTGCATGGTGTGCCTCAAACCATTATGAGTGATAGGGACTCTAAGTTCCTTAGCCATTTTTGGAGAAGTTTGTGGGGTGCTCTTGGCACCAAGTTTTTGTTCTCTACGTCCCACCACCCTCAAACGGATGGGCAAACCGAGATGGTGAACCGAACTTGGGTGGTCTTCTTAGAGCTATGACCCAAGGCAAGGTCGGGCCTTGGGTTGAAAAGTTGCCTCTTATGGAGTTTATATATAACCGTACTTTGCATAGCATGATTGGTATTACTTCATTTGAGTGTGTTTATGGCTTTAATCTTTTGATTCCACTTGATCTAACCCTTTTGCCCAAGGATGTGATTGTTAATTTTGAAGGTAAGAGACGAGCAAAGGCTATGCTTGAGATCCATAACAAAGCAAGGAAGAACTTAGAGGAAGCCTATTCAAAGGTGGCCTCCAGGAAAAACAAAGGAAGGAAGAAGTTGGAGCTCAAGAAAGGAGATTGGGTATAGGTGCACTTCCGCAAAGAGAGGTTTCCAAACCTTAGAAAAGGGAAGTTGGCACCCCGAGAAAATGGACCATTCCAAGTGTTATCCAAGATCAACAACAATTCCTACGTGATTTATTTGCCCGGTGAGTACAATGTCTCAACTACTTTCAACATTTATGACTTGACTTCTTTTCATGTAGGTGATGGTGATGCCGGGGAGGAGGATGCCGTGATTTTGAGGACAAAATCTTCCCAAGAAGGGGAGGATGATGCGAGGCAAACTACCTCAAGACCTTTCACTATAAGTCAAGCCAATATGATCCAAGACACTCTCCTCCACTTGATATGGAATGGCATGGAAGATGACTCCTGAAGAGACTTGAAGATCATGTATTGGAGCACCATGGAAGGAGGACCACCTAGGCTATAAGGAGGAGCACCCAAGGCACATTTTGAGGCTCCTCAAAAAGCTCCAGGATGAGGCGGACCGCCTACTAGAAGGGGCGGACCGCCTAGTTGAAGATGGGTGGAAATTCATCGAAGTATAAAAACACATGCTCTCTGGATCTCGAGGAGGCGGACCGCCCTTTTACAGAGGCAGACCGCCCACTCTAGAGTGTTACTCAGTTAGCCACTCAACAGGCGGGCGCCTAGTGCTAAGGGCGGACCGCCCACTTTTGTCCTTGCTTGACGGGAATTTTACTTATTTTGCTATGTAATTTCTACTTTAGCCCTACGTGGCTTATGTCTTTCTAACCCACTTTGGGAGTACTTTAGACCTTATTATGCTTAGAGGGAACCTATAAAAGGACCCCTTAGGTTTATTTCATCACTACCTAGCTTTTAAATATTGAAGAACAATTTGAGACATGATCTCGTGAATGAATGGAACCCTTTCTTTTGGCTTGAATCAATTGGTAGAATTAATTGAACCTCATTCCAAACCCGACCGAACCCTTTACAAGAGCCAAGTATCTCTTGAGAACCGTTCGTATAGCATAGGTGATTCTTGACATCGATTCGAGGGTGTATCGAGACTAGTTCCTCGATACTACCTTGAAGGATAGTTCAAGCCTCGTCTTGTTTCTATCTTGTTTTCTCGCTTCCTTACTTTACCCGTATCAATGGGGGATAACAGTAAGCCATAGAAAAATGGAGTACGATCGATTAAAGCACCAATAGAACAAACTCAATTAAACACCGAGGAAAATTATAGTTATATTAGATGGTAGCAGGGATACTCGGATAATAGAAATTACAATGACTCAAAGTAACAAAGAAGGAGATGAAAAACAGAGAGAATGAGATGATGGGAAGAGACTTGTGAAGAAAGGGGCAAAAGGTCCCCATAAGTTTCAATCGAAGAATTTAGGACAAGACCAAGTCAAACGGTAATTAGTTTAAGTAAGGGTTGAAGTGTATTATTTAAAAACATGTGGGTATAATAAAAAGTCTTTATATTTATAAAAACGGCCCACCTCGCTACGCACTCACTTTTACACTCTCTCCCACTATTCAAATCATTTCAAATTTTATTTCTCTCTTCTCTTTTTTCTTCTTCCTTTTCCTTCTTTCTTCTATTTTTTTTTTCAATTTCCATTTCATCACCATCTATGTTATTTT
Organism: Petunia x hybrida; assembly: GCA_037355625.1. Taxonomy (NCBI): domain Eukaryota; kingdom Viridiplantae; phylum Streptophyta; class Magnoliopsida; order Solanales; family Solanaceae; genus Petunia; species Petunia x hybrida. Next base: position 4,387,755 of record JBBBVM010000031.1, read on the forward strand.
TCTTTCTTCTTTTTCGTATCCATTATATTTTTTATTCGTTCTTCTCCTTTTTCTTCTACTTTGTCCCCGTTTCATTCTTTTTCATGTTTTTTTTTAATTCTAGTCATTTTACACATCTTTTTTCGTCGGATGTGTAAACATATTATATATATATTTTTTACAATTTTGGAGATATTTTCATGGTTGAAAAAGATGTGTACACACATAATATATGTGTACACATATAATAATATGTGTATACATCTCGACTGATGTGTGCACATATTATTAATATACGTGTACATAAATATTACACATATTATTAATATATGTGTACACATATTTATATGTGTACACTATTGTATACATATAATAATATGTGTACACATCTCGACTGATGTGTACACATTCTTTTATCAGAGTAGTGGAGGGCGGTGGTGGAGGCTGGTAGAAGGTGGTGGTGGGTTATGGAGGGTGGTAGGAGGTGGCGGTGAGTGGTGGAGGGTTGTAGAAGGTGGCGGTGAGCGGTGGAGGGTGGTGGAGAATGGTGGTGGAGTGATGGATGGGCGGGGGGCGATCGGGGTGGGGGCTAGTGATTCAGCGGCCACTAGATCGATGAAGAATCTCTCAAAGATCTTCTCTTTTCCCAAGTGTGAACTGCAGAAGACCCTCCAGTGGTTCCATTCCTTCTTACTGAACTTATGGGTCAACCCAATCTGAATGGGAATGCTCTGCTTGTTGGCGGAGGATGAAAAGATCTGCCCCTTTCTCCCCCTGTGATTATGGCTCACCTGCCCAGTCTAGGGGCTGAAAGGGGGTGGGGCTGAAGGGAGGGGAGATGAGAGGTGGGGCCTTTGTGTAAATAAAAAGACTTGAGGAGCTTTTAAAATATTAGTCATTAGTACTAATCTTAAAAGTGTTCCTCTCACCTATTTTTTGAGACTTCAGTCTTTTTTAACTATTTAAAGACTTGAGAGTCTTTCTCACCCAAAAACCCGAAGAGACATTGCCCAAGGCAACATTACAATAAGCATGCCTCCTCTTTTACACAGACTGGTACTTATAACAAATAGATTTCATCATGTCCAATAGTCCAATAGCCTTGCATTGGGCCATTTAATTCATGGACTCAAGTATAAATTAGTTGCAGGCCTGATCACACCCAATTACACCCTATAAAAGGGACTAAGCGGTCGCAACAAATATAGCTCGGTACTTAAAGTCCCGAGGTCGAATCCCACAGGGAACACTCGAAATTTAGTTGTTATTCTAACTAATTTATTTAACTAATTAATTCCCAAGGTTTGTATTTGAATGGTGGTTTCAATGTAACAACTAATTAACACTAAAATAAGTAGCAAAATATTAAGCAATACTTAATCAAGGATTTAAAAGCCTAGGATTGATCTACCCAACTCCTACCTATGTGTTAGAATAATTCTTTTAATAAATTCAACTTGGTTTTCTTCCTATTGAACACTCTCTCCAATTATACAATTATTCACTCCCATGTAATAGTAGTAACTTTCACTAACCAATTTTTCAATTAATTAATGAAGATACTTAGGACTACAAGTTTAGCTCACAATCAGGGTGAATGGTCACAAATCACCTTATTCACAACCTAAGTAATACCTTGGTTTTAGGTTGAAATATTGCAAGTGTTTAACCCAAACCTATGAATCTATCCCTAGACATACAAGAATAATGGGAACAATCAATTGGGGGTCATTCGAATTAATAGCAATCAAAACATAATCACTTAGATAGGAAGGATTCACAAGTTTCATTCATTGAAATAAATATTCATAACACATAAGTATTGGAGTGGTTCAATCAACCCTAGAATGGGTGAATTAGCTACTCATATTCATGATAATCATGTCAGTACTCCCTCTGTTTCAGAATGGATGAACCTTTTCGCTTTTCGAGAGTCAAACTGGATGAACTTTGACCAACAATTTAAGATGATTTTTTCATCATATTGATATGCGAAGAGTTGCATGTTATAGTACTTTTCGTATAGTTTTTGAATATGCAAATTTTTATTTGAAAATATTAATTTAATATAGTTTAATTTAGGTTCAAAGATTAGTCAAATTGACTTCAAAAAGTGAAAAAGTTCATCCTTTTTGAAATGGAGGGAGTATAATTTAAGAATAATTAAATTACAAAAAGTAAGGAAGAATTTAGGAAAAACTCTGTTCTTGAAGTCTCCAAAGCTCTAGCCTCCTTTTTGCCTTTTTTTTCAGTATAAAATTCATAATGGAGGCAAAAGAATCTTTTATACCCTGTAGAAAACTGAGAAAAGGAATAAAAAGCCCTTAAAATTTTGCACCATCCGTCTGTGCTTCGCGTGGCACGACTAATTTTCTTCAGGCAATTCAGCTCGCGTGGCGCTCGCGTATTTGTCCTAAATGCGCTCAAATTTTTATTCAATTCCTAAGCAAAGACTCTATTTCTTCCCATGTCACTCGCGTGGCACACAGATCATTTGAACTCTTCAACATCTTCACTTTTAGCTCCAAAACTAGCACTTTCTTGCTCAATTCACCATGATCAAATCCTACAACACCAAACAACTCAATTAGTATCAACTCTTGAGAATTTTGCACATAAACTCTTAGGTGTACTATCATAACATGGTAAAACTACCCTCAAAATATAGGTAAAATAGCCAAATATCACAACCCCACACTTAGACTTTTGCTCGTCCTCGAGCAAAGAAGAAGAATACACAGAAAGCGGGCAAGACATCAAGATTAGATAAGGACTCGTGACAATGACTTAGCAAAACTCACCCATAAAATTCAAACACCCTTTCTTTTGGTCATAGTCAAGTATTGAAAGCAGAAACCTATAGACCACTCAAGTTCCAATGTACCTCACAGAAAGAAGATGCCACCAAATACACAACATATGATTTCAAGAGAAATTGTGGCATATCAAATATCAAACACTCTCACACTCAGAAAGAAATTTCTCATGTCCCACAGAAAAGTAGCATATGCTTGCCCATTTTGTTGTTATCCACTAACGTAGGAGTCTCAATCAAAAGTCAAGTAGGGCTTTTTCATACCTTGTAATGTTGGCTTGGGGTAAGATGTGGTACACTTTTGGTTATATAGTGACTAATTCTTCCCCTCAACACTTTAAACATCACTTACTACTAATTTTTCCTCACCTTTCTCCTCGTTTATTCATCAACTCATTCTCTTCTTTTTTTTTTCTATGATTTTCACAACACTTGGATGATTGGGGACCTAAGAGTTCAATGAGACATATCAACCTCACTAGGGTTCCTTTGGCGTGTTCATACTCAAGGCTCTTATCACCCTTAACCGAGCATAGGAACATTGCCTCCATCCTTTATTTTTATTTTTTTCACATCTTTCTATACGAAGAGAATATCAAGTATTTTATTCCTTTATTCTTTTGCAACATTCTTCCCAAGTATAGAACAACTCTTATTAATAACTCATAATCCTTCCAAACACACAACTTAAAGTAGTTAAGGGGAAGATGGGTACAAGAGAGGCAAATAGAAAAATGGATAGGACTTGTAATTTAGGTTGTCAAAGAAAAGGTCAATAGGCTTTTTTTTTTTTTTTTTTTAGCGAAATCCAACTAAGCATATAGCTTAGCGGCTAGTTTTATTAATAATAAAATAAAATCCCTCAAAAGGACAATACAAAGTAAGGGGGGCCAAACCGTACCTTACATCATCCTATCGAGGTACAAACTCACTCCTAACCCGAGTGCAAAAAATAAGAACTCGCCAACACCAAGTATGCTATGATCATCACAAAGTTAATAATACACTCTGTGATGATATTACATGCGATGATACTAACATAATGAAAAAATATAAATGCTAAGAAGAAAGTGGAATCATGCAATCCACACTTCCTTTTACAAGTAATAATATGCAAAATGTAAAACGGCCCTACTATACTAACTTGAAAAAATGCTACTTGTGGCTCTCTATCTTGATCATATATGATCTCCATCATTTCTTCGATTTGTTGTACCAATATCCTAGCTCACTCCCGTAGAAATCCAAGCACGAAGCACCCATTTCAAACCAACGACACCACCCCATGCAACGAACAAACGAAGGCAGAAAAATAGCCTTGCGCTTTTGGAGGCGCGGCGCGGGCCTTAAAGCGCCCAAATTTTTGTCCGTCATGCGATCGCAGGTGCGGCGCGGGCCCAACGCGTGCAGATTTTTGAACAATCTGCCAAGGCCGGCGCGGCAGGGGGCGCGGCATGCCGGCCAAGGCGCCAGGAGTTGCTGCCTTAGTTTTTCATGTGTCCAACGCGTGCAATGATCCAAACACCAAGTATCAGCTGTTCCAAGTCTCAAAAAGCTGGAATTAATACCAACCATAGCTTGGGAGTGCCAATAGCATCTTGAAACCATCATTCCAAAGCGTTGCATAGATCCATTCCAAGCACCATGAACTTTAACTATGAAATTACCTACAAAAACGAACACAAAGTTAGCAAAAAAAGCCTCCATGCTCTCCTCCCTAAGGACTCGAGCATGAAGGAGAGTTCCACCTCCCTTGTGTCCAACCACTCCTCCTCTACCTATTGATGTATTCATTGACGACCCGAGATTTTCGACCCCGCCCTCCTAGTTGACTTCCTTTCACCTATAGGTGGCGGAGCACTTTTATCTCTTCTTCCCCGAGTCTGCTTTGCCTTCTTCATGTGCTCAGCCACCCTTTGAGGAGATAAATCAGCCTTCGCAGCAGCATTCACATAATTTTGAGCCGTGGACTCAGTGTCCAGCTCATCATCTTCACCAATATCCACCTCCTGTTCAGGAAGCTTATCAAACAAATGCGCCAAATGTGGCGTAGGCTCAAAATTTTTTGCAACCAGCTGCGCATTCTTGCTTCTAGAACTATAATAGGCTGCTCTCAACAACTCATTCTCGCTCTGCCTACCTCCTGACATCACCGGGCCAGCATTAACCACATCCAGCGACTTACCAATACCTACCTGCGCCTTTTCAGGACTACCCTGTGGCTTTTGAGCAATAGCCTTTTTCGGACTTGCATCATCTTCTGAATTGTCAGATTCATCACCCTTGACAGTACTATCCCTTGACAGAAAACCCTCTAGCCCTATGTATTCATCAGTCGGATCTTTTTCATAATGGCTGAAGGGTTTACCAATTCCTGTAAAACCAGCATAAGTTTCACCGTAATCCACCAACTCTTCATCCTCCTCTGAATCTGCCACCTCCAGGTCATCACCAACTCCTTCAGTGGCCTTGATTTCCATAGAGTTAGATGGCACTTCCTGCTAGGAAGTGTTTTCAAATACAGGAACAGCAGCAACAGGCTTTTCAGCAGAAACAGGACCTCCCTGCGGAGCTATTACACCAACTAATTCATCCTGATTTTTCTGCTGAAGCTGAGGATTAGCCAACTGTTTCCCATCATTACCTGCAGATTTAGGAGCCCAAGTCTGTTTTACCCAGTCCTTAGTAGATTTAGGCAAAGGAATATTACCTTTCCCAGCTGATTTTTGAGCTGCAGGACCATCCTTTGCTGTAGTCTGAGCACCCTGCAATGCTGAATTTCGCTGATCCTTGCTTGCTTGGCCATCAATTGTTGCCTCAACTATAGCTTTGCTACCCACATTACCAGCTTCCTGATTGTCCTCCTCCTGCAAAGCTGCAAATTTGTTAGCCCCAGCCTGAACCAATGCCAATTCACCACCAGCTTTCGCACCAACTTTAGAATTTTTATCATTGGCGTTCTTGGCTTTCTTCTTTGTTGCTTCCCTCCATTCACCTGCATTGTTCACATTACCAACAGTCTTACCACTAGTCAGTATACGCAGAGGAGGTGCTGGAACCACAGCATTAGCCTTTGACACATTAACATTTGAATCCCGGGCCTCATTAACAGTATCATTACGCTTCTCCCATAGCTCCGGGTGAATTACCTTACAATTGTTTTTATCATGACCCTGCAACCTACAACTTTTGCAATACAAAGGCAGATGATCATACATAATATCCACCCATGTAGAGGTTATCTCACCAGTGTCATCATCCTCCTCATTGATCAAAACACGGGGAGGGTGTTTTGCCAACAAGTCCAATTCAACCTTGACCCTGGCACAACTTGGTCTGATTTTATTCAAAGTTGCAGTATCAACTTTCAATGGTGTTCCAACAGCCGAAGCAATAGAAAAAATGAACTCTGTTGCAAAAAAGTTTGGAGGCAAATTTGGAAAACTAATCCATGCAAGAGCCATTGAAGTCTCAATATCAGGCTTCCAATGTCTAGTCCACTTCAATGACCTCATGGAAAACGATCTACCTCTAAACTTAATCCAATAAACAGGTGTTGACAAAAAATTAACATAATCTTCCATAGAAGACAGTCTAATCAAAACATACCTGCTGTCCAAATACCCAATGTTGCATTCACTTTTGATTCCACACTGACCCGGGATAATTTTACGTAAATTTTCCAAGTCAGGCCTGCCGTATGAAAATTTTCCAATAACTGCAAATTGTAATTGCTCCTTTGCAAGAGATTGCTTAACCTCAGATGTTTTCCAATTCAATTGTGCTACTCCCTGAGTATAAACAACGGTACGAAATAGTCTTTGATCAATTTTTTGTTTTTGAATCTGGGGTTTCAAAATATGGGACCATGAAGGGGGTTGATTGTTGTTATTTTGGGGTGTTGTTGCAGTGGGTGGGGTGGGGTGGGGGTGAACGAGCCCTGGGGAGGGGGGGGGGGGCTGTCCACCCGTTGGAACGGCCATAGCCGTGATGAAAATTGGTGGCGCCTCCTTTCTCCTCAAAATCGCCCAAGAGGAGGAGAGAGAGAGGTTTTCTGGGGTTTAGGTCAATAGGCTTAAATTGGGGACTTGAAGGAATATTTTCATTAGGTGAGCTAATTTGGAAACTGGCGGGCCAAAGAAAGCCTACTTTCATTCTTAAGATCAAGACTACCTAGGATTTCGCCTCAAACTACAAGCAGGACAAGTTCTAGACTTAACATGAAACAATGAGAAGTATACAAATAAACTCACCCCACATTGTACATGGAACTCAAAAATCAATTCAGTTTCACCTGGCAATACCTCACTATGAACTCAAAAAGGAAGTTCAAAAATATGTAGGTAGTTATAGCTAAGTGTTGCCTTCTGAATTCCTCACTTCTCTCTTTTTCTGCCTACTCTCCAATTTTCCTCCTTCCGAGCTCTTGGACATTTTTTTTTTCTAATTATTATCTAACCTACAGATTGCCTGGTTCAACATAAATAACTCAATGGGAAAGAACCAAGGTTAAGAAAACCCAAAAAGATTATTGATATACTAAGAAATAACTAAGCTAAAAATTAACTTTAATATTAATGAACTACTAAATATTCATAATACTATTCTATTACATGCCCTGAATATTTAGGATATTACAGACCCAACAAAAACTAGAAAGCAAGAAATAAATCAAAAACTGTCAAGTGACAAGAAACTATGAAAACATCCTAAAATAAACAAGTACCACCCAATAAACTCCCACCCCACACTTAAGAGTAGACAGTGTCCTCACTCCACTATACAAAAAATATATTTAACATGTAGGGTGGTGGTACTCCCTGTCAAGCAGTAGAAGTCGAACAACTGGTGCTCGCATCAGGACGTGCACCAGGAACAACATCAGAAGTAGTCACAACAGCTACTGTAGTATCAGCAGGCCCACCACCAGAGGTGGCAGCAGCTTTCAGAGCATCCACAGGGGTAGAAAAAGAAGGAGTAGAAACTACTTGGGATGGTGCAACCATAGTAGAAACAGCAGGTAGCTCAACCTCAGGCGAAAAGCCAACTAGGAACCGCTCATCAACAGTATAAGGCAACTCAGTCATAAGAGGAGTGAGATCCATGCCCTTCATCTTCATATCAAGCTCTATGGCACGCCATTGGCGAAGTAACATCTGCTCAAGTCTATCCAAGAGTCGTTCATAAGATAACTTCTCCACTCTATCTTCATCCGGGCTCTTGACATTTGTGATATCGACTCTCTTTGGAGTTTCTTGCTCCTTTTCATCTCTGTCATCAACCACTGCCTTCAATGACCGTATATATTTGGTCAAAGTGTTAGGAAAGAACATACCGCTGCATATTTTCTCGAGTGCACTGCAACTCTCGAAACATCAAATAGCCAACATTAATATCAATCTTTTTCATCAACGCATAGGTGGCAATAACCCTCTCAAACCGTATGTCTGTCATGTGCTCACAGGGAATCAAACGCAAGCAAACAAATCTCAGATACACTATCGCTTTCTTAGAGAAATATTTGAAAGCTAAGGTGTTGTCGGGAGACCCTGAACTCGCCTTCCACTTTGCCTTCGGATTATCATCACATATCACACGTCTGATATCATCAATATCTGGTGCATTCTCAATAGCCTGAAGTGCAGCTCTATCAACCTGTGGAAGCTCCAGGAACTCGTTCAGCTTGTCAGGAGATATGTCACCCATTTTCCACGAACATTTTCCACATTATCAACATTCATCCTCCAATTTGCCAGCAGCTCACGAACACAAGATATGTTGGCTTTGCCAAACCCAGTTAGCAACACATCCCACAGTCTCCTTTGAATTTCCTTCAACATATCTGGAAACTTTCTCCTACACATCTCAGTGTCAATAGGTGATTCACTCAGAAACGTCTTACCACAAATCTCTTTGTAATCTTCTTTGGCTCGATCATCACGCCAAACAGTGTGAGAAATTGTCTTGCGCCGTTTGGCTGCGAGTTGTTGCTCCAAATCAATTTCCTTCTCCTACCCAGTATTCTTTCTGATATGTCCCATTTGGACTCCTACAATCAAAGAGAAAAAAACATAGTAATAAAACAGAATAGGCCAAAAATTCAAAAAATTAGCTTAGCAACACATAAAGAGCAATGCAGAACATGAACCACCGTGACAAAGAGCCTTTGAATCAACTAACGACTTACACAACTTCAAGTACGCAACAAGTGAACTTCAAAAATCATTCCAATAACACAAAAGGTGGATGGGTAATCAGACTTCCCGCCTTGAATCACAATATCAATGAGGTCCCTAAAAATTTTATACCAATAAAAGCATCCCATTATACATAAAACAACCAGCCCCTCCAGCGCCTCATAATTCACCACGAAACATCTTACAAACAGTCTAAACAGTAGCGTTGAATCACATATATATGCGCTCGCTTGCTTAACAAACCAAAGAGCAATTTAAATATGACGTCAAGCAGCCAGTAACTCAAATATTCAGTCACAAGAACTAAACCAACTCGCCCTCACTGTTAATAAACCCAACAGCCGCTACGGTAAGAAATACCGCAGCATAGCAAACCAATATAGCACTTGGTCAATTGTCAGCCTAGACTTCACATGTATAGCAGCATATACAGTACCAAATTCAAGTAAAAGAGACTGAATATTTGATCTTTATAAGCACATACCAATTTTTTGGAATCACCCATCATACACTGCACACACTTGACGGGGTGGGGATAACAGATTAGGAACAGGGGTTCAGATGTGGTGCAGAGGGTGGGGTTGGTTGGGACAGGGGTGGTATGCGAACAGGACAGAGGTAGGGGTGACAGGAACAGGGGTGGGGGTATGGGACAGGGATGGCGTGGTACATGGGATGATGAGGAAGAAAGAAAAGGCCGAAAAGGAGCATACCTGGTTGCCGATGATCGGTGGTGGTGGCTATTGCGTAGCTGATGGTGGCGATTGGGTTGAAGGGTTTCAGGGGAGGGGAAGCGCGTGTAAACTGAAAACGTGAGGGAGGGAAGGGTGTGTTGTTTCAGCGTGTTTTGTTTTGTTTTTGTTCTTTTTGTTTTTTTTTTTCAAGATTAAAATTACTTACCTGGCCTTTTTAAAATCCGCGTGGTGGCCTCGTTTGTGAGCCTCCATGCGCTGTATTTTTTTTAGCTCACCCACAAAAATTTCTCGTGCTAGTCTCGTGGCACGAGACTTAAATGCTCCTCAGGCCAAATATCCCACGTGGTCCTAGCATGCCACGAGCCCTTCACAATTACTCACCTTGTTTCATGCCATTTCTCAGCTTGCTCATCTTGATTCACATCGCATGTTCCACGAACTTTGCAACTGTCAATTGATCCTACAAAACTCGATCAAACATTAATACACCACAATTAAAATAAAAATTAGTAAAACGATAAATACTAACAAAAATCGTGGGTTGCCTCCCACGCAACGCCTTATTTAATGTCGTGATATGACTCTTTTTGTATTTTTTTATTTTTTTATTTTTAATTTTTCCTTTTGTTTACAATTACAAACATGGGTTGCCTCCCGAGAAGCGCCTTATTTATAGTTGTGGCATGACATTATGCAAGCTTCAATCACTCGTAAAATTACCAGACAGAGATCACCTTGACCTCTTCTTCCATTCCATAGTAACTTTTCAACCTTTGCCCATTTACCTTAATCATCTTGAACCATCCTCAGCATCTACTTCCACAGATCCATGAGGTGCCACTTCCACAACTTTAAATGGTCCAGACCACCTCGACTTAAGCTTACTAGGGAACAAACGGAGTCTAGAATTATAAAGCAATACCTGTTCACCAGGCTCAAAGCTCCTATCTATTATCCTCTTGTCATGCAAGTTTTTCATCGTCTCCTTGTATAGTCTCGCACTCTCATAAGCGTTAAAGCGTCTCTCCTCAAGTTCATGCAGCTCGTTGATCCTTCCAGAAGCTGCAGAGTCATAAATCAAATTTACTCTCCTAAAAGCCCACAAAGCTCTATGCTCTAACTCTACAGGCAAGTGACATGCCTTCCCGAACACCATCTTGTAAGGAGTCATCCCTATAGGTGTCTTGTAAGCAGTCCTATAAGCCCATAAGGCATCATCCAGCTTCCTTGCCCAATCATTCCTGGTAGCATTTACAGTCTTTTGAAGCATACTTTTAATCTCTCTATCTGAGACCCTAACTTGCCCGCTGGTCTGCGGGTGGTAAGGTGTGGCAACTTTATGATGAACACCATACTTTTCTAGTAACCTCTTGAACACTTGGTTGCAAAAATGACTTCCTCCATCACTAATGATAGCCGAGGAGTACCAAATCTAGAGAAGATGTTCCTTTTAAGGAATTGGGTAACTCCCTTGGCATCATTAGTGGGGAGAGTAACAGCCTCGACCCACTTGGAGACGTAATCTACTGCTACAAGTATGTACTTGTTGCCATAGGAGCTAACAAATGGACCCATGAAATCTATCCCCCACACGTTACCTCAAGCTCCAAGATTGGTTTCATAGGCATCTCATGACGACGAGAGATATTGCCGGTCCTCTAGCACTCATCATAAGCCCGAACCCAAATGTTAGCGTCCTTGAACAAGGTAGGCCAAAAGAAGCCTGCTTCCAACACCTTAGCAGCTGTCTGGGTCCCTCCAAAATGTCTACCATAAGGTGAAGAATGACATGCCTGTAAAATAGAGGATTGTTCTATCTCGGGGACACATCTCCGGATCATGTTATCAACACATATCTTATGCAAATAAGGTTCATCCCAAAAATAAGATCTACATTCATACAGAAACCTTTTCTTTTTTGCAGAGTCAAAATCGTGAGGAATCATTTCACTAACCAGATAGTTTGCAATATCAGCATACCATGGAATTTCTTCTAGTAGTAGCCAATAACTGCTCATCCGGAAAATTTTCCCAAATCTCACCTTCCTCAACTCGCTTCTCAGCTCCTTCAAGTCTAGAAAGATGGTCTGCAACTTTGTTCTCAGTACCTTTACGATCACGGATCTCCAGATCGAATTTTTGTAATAGCAACACCCACCGTATCAAACGGGGCTTGGAGTCCTTTTTCTCAACTAGATATCAAATTGCACCATGGTCAGTATACACCATCACCTTTGAGCCAAGTAGGTAGGAACGAAACTTGTCAAAGGCGAATACTACAGCTAGAATCTCCTTCTCCGTAGTGGCGTAATTCAATTGTGCTCCATTCAGTGTGCGACTAGCATAGTAGAATGGGTTATTTTATCCTTTCTTTGCCCAAGAACTGCACCTACAGCATAGTCACTTGCATCACACATCAGCTCAAATGGCTCCTCCCAATTAGGTGCTACAATGATTGGTGCTGACACCTTTTGAACCCTCTGAAAAATATGCACACAAGTATGTACCGGGATTCGACTTCAACAAAATGGAGACTCCAAAGGGCTTCTTTGGAGTCACCACCTAATTTAAGGATTATTAGGAATCAATGTTAATTAATGAGTGCAAATTCTTCCTTATTTAAAAGAAAAATAATTTTTCAGAGATTCTTAGGTAAGTGGTTCTTTTAAATTCGAAAGAAGGTCCCAATTAAGGGAGCACTTTCGAAAATCCGCTAAAAGCGGTTAATCCGGCGGTTTTCACGAATTTTAGCACTTTAAAATTATTTAGAAAAATGTAAAGTAAATAAATAAAGGGATAATAAATAAGGATAATAAATAACCAATGATAGATAAATAATAGGTAATAAATGATTTAAGGATTAATTAAATGAAATAAATAAATGACAGTAGTTGATTAATTAAATAAATGAAATAATTAATTAAAATTGATTAAATTAGGAAATGAATAATTATAACTAATCAATTAATTAACTAATTTAATTAGATTAGGTAAAAAATAATGAATTATAATTAATTAATCAACTAAATAAATAAATAATTAATTAAATATTTGATATAGTAAATAAATAAGCAATTCAAATGCAAATTATGATGAAGGTACAATTTTAATTGAATTTTGATTTGCACTCATTAATTGACAAATGATTCTTAACATTCATAAATTAATTGGTGATTCACAAAGAAATGATGCAAGGCATTCATAAGACAATTTAAATAATTTTATAATAATTATTCACAATTCAAATGCAATTTCTATCCTACAGGGCTCCTAGTCCGGTCTACGGAGAAGTCCTATACATGAATTCTAAAGAAGCGGGAAAGATAGAGTAAGAAAAAGAAGAACCCGGAAATGCAACTCAATATTTTGAGCCTTGATAGCAATGCGATTTGAGCCAAAGTGACCAGAGCTTGACCCCAAACGGCTCCAATGCAAATTAGCAATCCCAATGTCGAGTTTTAACCAACTCGTCCCAAGGTGGTGTTCATGCAATAAAAGGATACAAAATTAATAAATACTCACAAGAAAATAGATATAACTCTATAAGCTTACACAATGGAGAATGAAGTTGATCATACTACGAATCTCTATTACAGAACATTGAAGCAAGCTACCAATATCGACTATGAAGAGTGCTTCACTAAATCTTTACAACCACCCACATGACAATTACATTTCTACAAAAAGAAAGCTTAGGAAGACCCCTGTAACAGTGCAAACAAATAAAAAGTAAAATTCTCAAAAGAAACCAAATCACAATTCAATATCAACTCAGCGACAAGCTTGTACTAATTTCTTTCAATCTTACATAGGAAAATCCAAGTTTAGATTGCAAATATCACATACCAGAATAATCCAAGACACGATTTTAATATGAATAGTACATATGTCAGAAACAACCAATCCTTTTAACATGAACACTAAACAAATCAATAGACTAATAAAGATGAAGAAAGAACCAAAGTTTTAGCTTGAAACTACTGCAAATGTTATCCAGCCAAAAGGTGAGCTAAAAGATTATACAGCCATAAGTTTTACACAAACAAAATGCAGCAAACTATAAAGAGCCATACACACAAATTTAAAATGTAAAGACTTTGATGCTATCTAAAACAAGCAGATAAAATGCAAGTCAAACGTGTTTGCCAATCCCCAAGTTATATTTCCAAACAACACCTCAAGAAACCTCACCAACAACAGATGCTAGTATACCACTTTCTAAAGTTAAAAAGCAGGTTGAGAACAAAACTTGACATCATACAGGCTATATCAACTAAAAGACCATCTTTCTACCATTAACAACAATAAAGAAAACAAACTTTATGAAAATTCACTTGATTTTGATATTAACAGATTCATTACCCGTGTCCTCATTAATAAAACTTCATCAATATGCACATATCACAAAAAGAAATTTCAAAACTTACAATTTGAATGCCATTTGAAAAGCAACCAGTACATTATTATATTAACAACTCTTTGAAAATAGTTTTCACAATCAATACTCCAAAACACAATACTCAGCTTGCCAAAAAGCTATTCAAGACTGCATATGCATACAAATGAATATATTTTCAAGGAAAACTGACTTTTACTAGAGAAGATAAATCCTGATAAACCTAAAGCATGATGGGAAGATATTTAAGAAACAGTGCATCTTTAGGCTCAAACTATCAGAGACTAGCAAGAAAATACACCTAGGTCATTAATGAACTTTCAACATTTTGCTTATTCCAAATTAATTCAAGCTTAAACACAAGTGTACACCCTTCATACCATTACTGAACTTGTAAGAACAACCACCCGGAACTACCTGGACCCCCTCCAGGCCTGCTTATTGATGCAGGCTTCAGACCTTCACTAACGACCCTTCTAGACAAAGCTGAAGCAAATCAGAAACATCAAGACATGAAACACCCCTCTACAGATTCCCTCAAACATTCAGGGCCCCTCATAGCCCCCTAATACTCTCTCCAGAACCTTTAGAACAACTACCTAAACCTGCAGCACCAGCACTTCCCTCAAACACCTGCAACCTTTAGAATTTCTTCTAACTGCCTGCAGAGCTCCAAGAAACAAAACAGGACCAACCCCCGACCCTGCAACTCCAAGAACCACCAGAACACCCTCACTAAGCCAACAAGACCTACACTAACTCGTGAGAAACAACTGCGGACCCTAAAACAACAGCAAGAACACCCCTGACATTCACTAGCCACCTAATACTACCCTTTAACCTCTGCAAACAACAGCAGATCCCTCATTGCTTATGCAAATCAGCCTGCCTGAACATCCTTTAAATCCTCCAAGAACAGCCTAAACTTACGCAGCCTGAACTCCTCTTGGACCTGCACATGTACTAAACAACAATATCATTCTTTCCTCAATTTCAAACTTCCAGACCCAATTAAGCTAAGGAAAACACCCTGCATCCAACCAAGATCAAACCAGGATATAAAAAATGCTGCAAGCTTACCAATTGCAACACCCTGATTCCATCACTGATACAACCTCCAAAACAAACCATCTAGAACTGAAACAGCCTCTCTCACGCCTCTAGACCATCAAAACCTCTAATAACAACCTGCACAAACACACACACCAGCCACTGCACAAAACTCTTATGCCTCCAGGAACATCAGGGAACAACCTACATCATCTCTACTTCACAGAGCCAAAACAGAACTATGCGTAGAACATCTAGAATTCACACTCAGAGAGACAGAGCCAAAGACAAAGTAAAGCAAGAACAGTTGTTCATTTATGATTTGTGACTTGCTTCCAAAGACTAAATAAACTGTTACATATTCATATCGATTAGAAAGACTAGATTTTTATCTAGTTTATTACCACGTAAACCCCAAAGATTCAAGCTTCATTTGAATGTTTTTAGGTTCTATCTTAAAGTAAACAAACACTCAAAACTCATCCTTAAGATGCTAACTAACAAGACAGAAAAACAGTCAGTTCATACTCCAACGTACACACATTAAATCAATCATAAAGGTAATGCAAAAGTTAAAGATTGTACCTCTTTCGGGGCAGCGAGCTAAGGCGCGGATCCGAAGAACAGCGCGACTCGACTAAGCGCGACAACTCGAGCAAGGTCGACGACTCGAGTACAGAAAGCGATAAACAAATCCAAGACAATATAGAAACAGTGACACTAATAAAACTTAAACTCTAAAGAGTGCTGCTGATGTTGCTATCAACTTCTGTATGCTACTGCCTCTTTTTAAAATTTCGAACCCCCTCCCCCCCCCCCCAAAAAAAATGAAAGAAAGGATGAATATATACCTGCAGATTTAGGGTTTGGACTCGATGTGAAATTCCCAAAATCTGACCTACTTTCGACCTTTCACTTCTAAGATAAGGGTGTATTTGGTCAAATCCTTCAAGGATAGTACCATACACATCCTTATCTCAAATGGAAAAAGCCGTCTGAATCGATCCACGACTAGGATGAACTCTTGTTTGAAATGGACGATAAGATGATTCGTTGCTTGTACTGGAGAGAGGGTAATGACAAAGCAAAGGGGGACCAGTGGGGCACAAAAGTTTTTGGCGGATTGTGGAGATTTGGGGGGAAAGATTTAGGGAATCGGGTCGAACGGGTAGGGATTTAGGGTAATTGGGTTTTTGAGAATTGGGGAAGGAAGCTGTGAATGTGTATAATGTGTATATATATTTTGCACGGGATAGGCTGGAACGGGATGGGGGCTTGCACATTTAGCCCCTTTTTAAGCTAAATTATTAAAATTAGGTATGTTGTATGTCTAGGCTGAATTTAGATATAGGAATAAAATTATCCCTTTCTTAGGTTAATTAGAAATGGAAGGGGTTGCACGGGTAGCCTGAAATTGAGCTATGCTTTGCGAAACTTAGCTTTTCTTCCAAATTTCATTAATTCTCTTTTAAAATTTTGAAATTGACTTCTATTTAGATAATTAACATTAATTAAAATTTTTGGGATAAAATTGGGTGTCAACAGCTGCCCCTCTTTACCCGAAAAGGATGATAGAGTTTTCAGGGTAAAGAAGTTGACGGGAAACCAATTTTGTCACGATAAAGCCAAGAACTTCGATTCCAATGACCAAAGTGCGAGGCTTATGGACATGGCCGAACTCCGGTTTTGAGTGGCCTACATATCTCGGGCTGAAAGAGAATCAGGCCATATGTAGTTCAACGACACTCAGATACGAAGACTCGCTCGATTGACAGAAAAAGGACGCACGAATAGGAAAGAATTCAAATTGACGTCCTAATCTGAGACAAAAGATTAGGATAGAATTTGCTTGTTCGAGTGCAATTCTTCAGATCCTCGTTGACGAGTCTAGCTCATATCAATGATTGCCCCAGTTCACTGCTAAGAAAAAGTTACACGTTATGCTCCAAACACTGGTGCGGTGCTGCTAAAATCCTGTAATAATTTTGACAAACGGTAAGCGAGCAACTGCTAATAAACTATAATAATTAGAATAAGAAATAAATAAAGTGATAACATAAAATTATAAACAGTGCATCTTTAGGCTCAAACTATCAGAGACTAGCAAGAAAATACACCTAGGTCATTAATGAACTTTCAACATTTTGCTTATTCCAAATTAATTCAAGCTTAAACACAAGTGTACACCCTTCATACCATTACTGAACTTGTAAGAACAACCACCCGGAACTACCTGGACCCCCTCCAGGCCTGCTTATTGATGCAGGCTTCAGACCTTCACTAACGACCCTTCTAGACAAAGCTGAAGCAAATCAGAAACATCAAGACATGAAACACCCCTCTACAGATTCCCTCAAACATTCAGGGCCCCTCATTGCCCCCTAATACTCTCTCCAGAACCTTTAGAACAACTACCTAAACCTGCAGCACCAGCACTTCCCTCAAACACCTGCAACCTTTAGAATTTCTTCTAACTGCCTGCAGAGCTCCAAGAAACAAAACAGGACCAACCCCCGACCCTGCAACTCCAAGAACCACCAGAACACCCTCACTAAGCCAACAAGACCTACACTAACTCGTGAGGAACAAATGCGGACCCTAAAACAACAGCAAGAACACCCCTGACATTCACTAGCCACCTAATACTACCCTTTAACCTCTGCAAACAACAGCAGATCCCTCATTGCTTATGCAAATCAGCCTGCCTGAACATCCTTTAAATCCTCCAAGAACAGCCTAAACTTACGCAGCTTGAACTCCTCTTGGACCTGCACATGTACTAAACAACAATATCATTCTTTCCTCAATTTCAAACTTCCAGACCCAATTAAAGCTAAGGAAAACACCCTGCATCCCACCAAGATCAAACCAGGATATCAAAAATGCTGCAAGCTTACCAATTGCAACACTTTGATTCCATCACTGATACAACTGTTGAACCCTCCCAAAAAAATGCACATAAGTATGCATCGAGATTTGATTTCAACAAAATGGAGACTCCAAAGGGTTTTTTTTGGAGTCGCCACCTAATTTAAGGATTATTAGGAACCTAAGTTAACTAAAGAGTGCAATTTATTCCTTAAAGAAAATTAATTAAATCAGAGATTCTTAGGTAAGTGGTTCTATTAAATTCGAAAGAAGGTCCCTAACAGCAGCACTTTCGAAAATCCGCTAAAAGCGGTTAATCCGGCCATTTTCACGAATTTTGTTTCAAGATAATTAATTTAGGATAAATTTTAAATAAGGTTAGATAGATAATGAATAATATAAGGCTTCACTACATACTTAGACAAATAAATAATAAATTTTGAAATTAAATAATTAAATAATAATTATTTGATTAACCGATTAATTAAACAAAGGCTAAATAAAATTAAATAACTAACTTAATTAAATAAAATAAATGATTAGGTGAATAATAATGGTTGATTGATTAATTAATTAGATAAATATATTAAATAAACAAATATTTATGAATTCAATTAAATAAGGAATAAATGAATAATAACTTATTAATTAAATAAATAAATAAATAAATTTTGATTAATTAAATAAATGATAAATTGAAATTAACTAAATTAGATTAAGTACATAATAAATAAAAGATTAAAATTTTATTGATTAACTAAATAAATAAATTAGATTAGATAAATAAATAATTGAATATTTAATATAATAAATAAAGAAACAATTCAAATGCGAATTATGACGAGGGTATGATTTTTAGTCGAATTTGATTTTGCACTCATTAATTGACAAATGATTCTAAACATCCCTAAATTAATTGGCGATTCGCAAAGAAATGATACAAAGCATTCATATAAAAACAATTTAAGTAATTTACAATAATTATTCACAATTCAAATACCATTTCCATTCTACATGGCTCCTAAAACATGCTTTTCTAAAGGAGACGGGAAAGAAAGAGTTTAGAAGGTAGAACCCGGATAGCAAACTCAATACGAGCCATGTATTTCACAAGGTTTTCATTTTTCTTTTCTTTTACATTTTTCGGGGATATCAAGTCCCGAAAATGTGCAGCGGATCGAATGACTCCCGAATGCATGTCATCCCAATTTGTGAGTTTTATCAACTCGTTCCCAAGAGGTTCATGTCAAAGAAAGAAAGAATGAAGGAATTAATAATCTGAGCAACAATTTCGTGTATATGAAGCTGTCGTTTTTCTCTTGCCAATCCCCTCAAAAAAATCCCCCTAAAAATATAAGGAAAAGAGGATTATATACCTGCGCCTCTAGAGTTTAAAGCTGAGATATTCTTTTCAATTTTAACCCTAAATCGGACATTTCACCTGAAAAATAGGGGTGAAAATCGTAAATCCCCTAAAGGATCGTACGTTTTCCATCCTTATCTTTCTAGAAATGTCCGTTATCTTCAATGAACGAATCAGATCGATTTAACTTGAAATGGACGCTTGAGATTCTATCCAGCGAGGCTTTGGTACGGTGGAGATGAGGTGGAGGGGTGAGGGACCACTGGTGGTAACGAGATTTTGGCTGCTAGCGTATTAGATTGATGGAATTGGGTCTAGGTTCTTGGAGAGGGGTTATCGGGTCTGGGCTGAGGAGAAATGGGAAACAAGTTGGGCAATTGGGATTTTCTGATATAGGGGAATGTATACGCGTGTGTGTGTATGTATATGGGTTTACAGAAATGGGCTACTTTTAGGCTTAGAACGAAATTAGCCTCCTTTTAATAAAATTAAGTAAATGGGTAGTTGCACACGTAGGCTAAAAGGCCACAACTAACGCATTTAGCACTTTCTTCAAACTTAAGTGATTTCTTTTATTATTATTATTATTTTAATTTGCAAATTTAACCTTAATTGTAAAATATTGCAGTAATTTATTAATTTTAAGAAAATTTGGGGACGAAATTGGGTGTCAACAGCTTCCCCTCTTTACCCAAAAAGGATGGAAGAGCTTTCAGGGTAAAGAAGTTAACGGGAAACCAATTTTGTCACGATAAAACCAAGGACTTCGATGCCAAGGACCAAAGTGCGAGGCTTATGGATATGGCCGAACTCCGGTTTCCGAGTTGCCTACATATCTCGAGTTGAAAGAGAATCAGGTCATATGTAGTTCAACAACACTTAGACACGAAAACTCGCACGATTGACAGAAAGCGACGCACGAATAAGGAAGAATTCAAACTGACGTCCTAATCGGAAGCAAGAGATTAGGATAGAATTTGCTTGTTCGAGTACGATTCTTCAGATCCTTGTTGACGAGTCTAGCTCATATCAACGATTGCCCCAGTTCACTGCTAAGAAAAAGTTCCACGTTATGCTCCAAATGTTGTTGCGGTACTGCTAAAGTCCTGTAATAAACTCGACAAACGGTAAGCGAGCAACTGCTAATAAAGCCTGATAATCAAACATAAAGAATGATCAAATATTAATGATACAAATTTGCAAGTGCGGGTTGCGATATCATTGATAAGTCGTCTTCCAATCAACTGGTGAAGCAATAAAGCAAGTGCGAAGGCATAATGCAAAGCATTTTCAACAATCTTGACAAATCAACTGGCACGCCGGTCGGGCATGAAGCAAGGAGGGTCTTGGGGTTGATTGTCGAACAAATCAGCTGGCGATCCGGCACGAAGCAAGGAGGGTCTCGGGACTGACCTGCTAACCTGAAAAGTAAACAAGACGTAATACAAAGAAAATGCGAAGGCATAATTTAAAGCAAGTGCAAAACAATTTGAACAATCTTGACAAATCAACTGGCAAGCCGGTCGGGCACGCATCAAGGAGGGTCTTGGGGTTGATTATCGACAAATCAGCTGGCAATCCGGTCCAGCACAAAGCAAGGAGGGTCTCGAGGCTGACTTGTTAACCTGCTAAGCTAAAAGTAAAGTGGTTCATAATATAAAGCAAGTGCAAAGTCATAACTGAAAGCAAGTGCAAAGTCATAATTGAAAGCAAGTGCAAGGAAATTTGAACATCTTGACAAATCAACTGGCAAGCTGGTCGGGCACGCAGCAAGGAGAGTCTTGGAATTGATTGTCGATAAATCAGCTGGCAATCCGGTCCGGCACAAAGCAAGGAGGGTCTCGGGGCTGACCTGCTAACCTGTTAAACTAAAAGTAAAGCAGTTCATAATATAAAGCAAGTGCAAAGTCATAATTGAAAGCAAGTGCAAGGCAATTTGAACATCTTGACAAATCCACTGGCAAGCCGATCGGGCACGCAGCAAGGAAGGTCTTAGAATTGATTGTCTACAAATTAGCTGGTGATCTGATCCGGCACAAAGCAAGGAGGGTCTCAGGGTTGACCTATTAACCTGAAAAGTAAAACAAGACGTAATACAAAGAAAATGCGAAGGCATAATTTAAAGCAAGTGCAAAGCAATTTAGCGTGAAATGTAAAGCAACACAAAAGCGATTTAGCGAATCCACAGGCACGAAAGTCCAACAAGAGAGAAGCCCCGCCTGGTGGTCAACCTGAAGAACGTAAAGCAAGGCATCAATTTTAAAGCAAGTGCGATGACATAATTTAAAGCAAGCGCAAAGAAAAACAGCGCGGGAATGTAGAGAAATGCAAGAGCCATTTGGCGAATCAATAGGCGAGATAACCCAACAAAGGGAATCCTCGTAGCTGATGGTCAACCTGAAAGAGTAAAGCGAGGCATTAATTTTTAAAGCAAGTGCAAAGCAAAGTAGTGCGGAAATGTAGTCAGTGCGATAGCCACTGATAAATCAATTGACGAGACAATCTGGCAAGGATGGCCTTGTGCGGATTATCACCCGAAACAAAGTGATGCCCTATTTGGCTTAGTTTTGAAAACACAAAACAAGCCTCGGCTTTGTCGCCTATTAGGAATGAAAGTCATAGGGGTAGAAATGCCGTATGTTCGGCAATAACTCATGACAAAGCATAATGCTTTAAGTCATGAAAGGGCAATGCAACTTTGGATGCACGTTCAATAAATTTTTCATCCATAGTGCAAATGATCCTCTCATTGCAAGCTTTCATGTTCCTGCTCTCAAAGAAATTTTGTTAGTTTTGGGGAGGGGTTTTTGATTTGTGCCGATTCATCTTGAACTTGGTGCCGCTGCTCCCTCGTTCTTCTTTGGACTTGGGCTTGCAAATTATACTCAGAGACTTGACTTATGAACTCAATATTGTATAATATTTCAAGATAGAGGCAAAGTAAAGTAATTTGATAAAATATTAAACAAATAATCATTGATATGCAACCGAAAGTTATAATACATTTAAAAATTTCTGCTTTAACTCAAACTCATGACATATCTTGAAACAAACTGAACGACCTTTATTTTTGCAACTTATGCTAATCTTGAATACTTTTAGAACTTTGCCACTTCATCCTTCGATAAGTAATACCAATTTTGCAAAAATCTGCCCCAGTTATAATCTTTATGCCTTCGAACTCTTTTTCAAAATTTGCCCCAGTTTCCATCTTCCATATCTTCAATTCGTTTTGCAAAATTTGCCCCAGTTGCTTGCCTTAGGGGAAACTAAAAATTTTAATATTATGGAGTCGAGCCCGTTAAGAGCGCCTACGTAGCTCTCCACGGGAATCAGACTGTGCATAGTTCTGCTTACATAAAGATTTTGGGGAAGTATGGCAATCTAAGTACGAAACCACATCTGAATTGGAAAACATACACATCTGCCCAGATGCATAGTTCGGAATTACATCATAATATATAAACAAGCCTAAACTGTTACAATATTTTGACCGAATCCGATGGGGATTGCCTACTTATCCTATTGCCATTCCAGGAATCAGGTCAGAAGTAGTTCAAAAATACATAAAAGAGAACATTGGGGAAATCATATGCTGGTGTAACCGAACTCTACGTGAGTTGCCTACGTATCCCGCCTTGTGAATCAGGTCACGCGTCGTTCGCGTTACATCAAAGATTACATTTGAACTAATACTAACTTGCGGTTGCTTCAGTCATAGTATCTTTTGACGGCATCTGCGTTGATTGCTTTTGGCCAAACTTGATCATAAATATCTGCCAGGATTAGTGTTCTTCCCCATAAAGATATTGCCAACTTGGTGCAAATTTTCCCGTTGCTTCTTTTTTAACTGGGAAAGAGCTTCTTCAACACCAATTGCCCCGGTTTGAAGTAAACTAGTCAAATCTTCTCTTCGCGCATTCAACATCTTTCAACTTATCTTCTTGAATAGTTTCCTAAATAAAGGACTTCCATTTTGTATAGATAAACCGCTTCGGCTCCAATTGCCGGCAAATAAATCTGCCCCAGTTTGAAGTTCTAACGGTAATGTAATATCCAAAGAGTGCAAAAGTAACTTTCCAGTGCATCATCCTTAAATTGTTCAGTTGTTTCGTTATAGATCACAAGCAAAGTTCAAGCAGGTTTTGTTAATTTTAATTTGAAACAGTAGTAAGTATATTAATCAGAAGCAAATAATAAAGCACATAAATAATTAAAGTATAGCAAAACAATAAGGTAGGAATGCAGTGCATTTGTTTATTCAAAACCTAATTTAGGGAGGCATACAACATAAAAGTAAACATGCAGGATTTAAAAGAGTTATTTGAAAGACATAAACATAAACAAAGTGCAAAACACAGTTCAAGGCCTCAAGCTGACTATGATGCCAAAACAAAAATAGGGAGCTCATTCATCAAGTCTCTTTTGGACCACAAGTCCAATTAGCCATCACATCCCTTGGTTCAGCATTCTGCACATGTGGCTCTTTCTCAAAATCTTCAATAGTTGCACTGCATTTCAATCCATCATTCAAGAATAGGCCGCCAACACCTTCAATCAAATTCTGCATGGACATTTCTGGTGCTTGGACAAATGACTGATTCAATGGTAAAAGAGGCTGTGGTGTGACACTAGTCGGCTTCTTCTCAGACTCAACCTTTTCCATCTTTCCTTCGGCGGGGTTGCCACCTAGACCAAAAGTTCCCTCATTCTTTGGCAATAGAGTTAAAGCTTGCTTAGGTACCTTAGAAGCAATATTATCAACCTTTACATCATCAATAGAGACTATGGTGCCCTTCAGATTTGGCTCTTCCTCAAGAGAAATCATATTAACTGCATTGTTACCATGATTGGGAAGAGGATTATCATGCACATTTGGCTGAGTGCCGGTGAGTTGAATGGTGCCTGCTTTGATTAAACCCTCAAACTTGTATAACATCTCTCAATATCATGGCCTGCTGCCCCTGAGTGATAAGCACAGTGCTTATTTGCATCATACCATTTTGGAGGTGGGTTTGGGGGTGTTATCAGGGATGGGATGGGCTGCACAACTCCTGCATTTCTTAATCTCTCAAAAAGCTGGCCATATGACTCGGCTAAGGGAGTATAGGTTTTGGTTGCTCTCCTTTCGTAATTCTGATTAAACCCTTGCACATTGGGACGAACAGGAGGACGAGGCTGATAATTCTAGTGGTGCTTGAAAATTTGGCTGACGAGGGTATTGATTAGGTGCATGTGCTCTAGGTTGGTAGTAATTTGCTTGTGCATTGTAAACCGGATATGGAACCGGTGGCATCTGGTAGTGAGTGGGGTAATTTGGGTAATATGGGCTTTGGTAGGTGGGAAAAGCAGACGAATTGTCAAAATTCAACTTTCCAGCCGGCCGACGCTCGATGTCTCCCACAACAGCTCCCACTTCCTCTTTCTTCTTTTTGTTAAAGCCATTACCAGACCCAGACTGGATTGCCTTACTTGTAGCTTGCAAAGCGGCCAAATTTGTGATCCTACCAGATTTCAAACTAGCTTCATACATCTCCCCCGTTTTCACTAGATTGGCAAAAGTATAGTTAGTCATGGATGCCATTCGATCATAATAGAATTCATCCAATGTCTCGATGAAATGTCCCACAAACTCTTCCTCACTCATGGGAGGCTTAACTTTGGCTGCCTCACTCCTCCAACGTACTGCGTATTCCCTAAAAGTCTCGGTCGGCTTCTTACTAAACCTTGCAATAGCCAACCGATCTAATGGTATTTCAACATAGAAACCAAAACGCTCCATGAAGTCGTGAGCCATACTCCTCCAGTTAATCCATTTTGAGGGATCCTGCTCGGAGTACCAGTCTAAAGCTTCGCCTTCAAGACTATGAATGAATAATTTCATACGGAGTTCTTCATTCTTCCCCACTCCCAAGGTTTCACAGTACCTTCTCAAATGGGATCGGGGGTTGCCTTTGCCATCAAACTTAACAAACTTTGGTACCTTGTACCCTTCTGGGTATTCAATCCCAGGATGAACACACAAGCCTTCATATTCTAGACTTTCCTTGTCCTTGCCTTTTGATGCTTTGCAAAGAGCACTCATCACCCCACCTTGTACCTTTTTCTCCAAATCTTCACCCCTATCGACTGCTTTTTCGGCTCTTCTAACACCATTTTGAAACTTCACATAAGGAGGATTGGTGTAATCATTAATTTGCACAATAGGAACATCTTGCCCGCCAGATACCGCCACTTGGACTAATGGTGCGGATGGATTTTCAGTATAAGCTTGCGGGATGGGTTCATTTTGGTAAGTGGAGGTTTGGTATGGATATGAAGTGTGTTTCTGATAATAAGTATTGGCAGGGTGCGGGTTGTATGATGGGTATCATTGATGTGATGGGTAGATGGGTGGTCGGTTGATTGTTTGGCTAGATTGAGCGTTATTTGGAGGTGGAGCTTGGACAAGTGACAAGTTGCTTTGGTGGACTGGTGCTTTTAGAGAATTGTGGGTATTCCAAGGTGTGTTCATATTGGCGACCCCATCAATTGAGTTCAGAGATTGCCCCATTTGACCCAGAGAGTGGGATGCATCGGGCCCATGCAGCGGCGTGTTTTTAGGAGCTTGCCCTCTTACCATAGCCAGTTCATCTTTTAGCATCTGTAGTTCCTTAGCCATTTCAAGAATCAGTTCGTCTTGAGCAATAATGACATTTCCTCTTGATGATTCAGGAGTTGCAAGATTTTTCTCGGTATTGCGAAGGTCATCATCTATTCCAGTCATTGTCAGTTGTGGTAATGTGTACCAGTATGCAGATTGGTCTTTTTCCCTTGTGTAATAAGAGTGATCAGCCAGCTTAAATCAGCACAAATCAAATCTCTGTTTGAGGGATAAACAAAACAAAAGAAAAAGTTCAAAAGTAACCATGTTAGTTTGCATGTCATTGGCAAATTGCACACAGAAATCACGTAGCGCGCGTCACGTAGCGCTTTGCATTTTAAACTAGTTGACATGTGGCAAACACAAGTAGTTGAGCGTAAATGAAAATGCGAACGTTTCCTACCCTGTAAGGTGCCTCTTTGCCGAAGATGGGCCTAAGACGCGCAAACAAGTGCTAACGAAAAATTAGTTCATGCCAGTTTTGAGCAATTCAGATTTAGAGTAAGCGAAAAATAATAACAATAATTGATAACAATCAGCTCTCCGCCTCGACATTGCAATTCCATTATCCCAACTGACTTCCAAAAAGCTGGTGTCAACTCGAAATTCTAATACAGTTCATGCTTTCCATAACTTCTGCACAAAATTTAAAACCCAAATGCCTAAAATTTGAAACAGACCTCTATACCTTTTGCAAACATCAACGTTCCTCCCAGCACAACACCTAATTATCTCACAACATCCAGGGGTGAGATTTCCAACTGCCTTCACAATACCAGACTACAAATCACGAAAGGCGCCAATTAGCCTTTCAAAAATAAAACCTCACTGGTCCTCGGCTTTAGCCAAGCCTCTCAGCTTCCTAGGTTTTGCAAGGCTCACAGACCTTGTTCATAGAGCTCTTCACTGGTCCTCGGCTTTAATCAAGCCTCTCAGTTTCCTAGGTAGCCAAGACCGCACTGGTCTTCAAGGAGGGACCCCATTGGTCGTTTATAGACATAGGGGCTTCACTCTCCTAGTATGCGACAAGCATACTTCATTCCATAAGAATTTGCAGCTGGTTAGTCAACATGGGCCTGCACACACGCAAAGCCATTCACGAGAGGGACCCCACTGATCTTTTAAAGACATCAGGGGCTTCGCCTATTAGATCTCACTACACCATACCATCTCCAAAACACAAACCAATCAAATCTGCCTAACTTTCCCTGGACTGCAATTCTGTCTGTGATCTCAAATTCTATGTGGACCGCTATGACCACATAAATTTTGCTAAATTCTTCCATTTTCTGCCCTAAAAGACAACATTAGAGACAAAATTCCAAATCGGATTTTGCTCAAAACATGGTTAGGACTAAGGATTCGTTATCACATAGCACATAATATGCATTGTCGTTGGGTTTCAAAAACCTATTGACGTAAGTGCAGTTTCCTAACTATGGAGGCGGTATCAAGGACCGGGTCCAGACTAAGGTGTAAATACATGCATGCTCCTAAAAGCTCCATCTAAGAGTGGGCTAACGGTTGAGGCTGACTCGACCTATGCAGGATAGACCTGGCCTCACAACGCAGTGGAACTGGCCATGACAAAACCAGGCAATCTCAATATCCTGAACTAACTTTTGGTGACACGAAAGAAGTTTCAAAGAGTGAGGTAAGGGCAATGCCCTTCCTGCATAACTACCCGTCAAGCGGGTGCCCCGTGATGAAATCGAGGAGGTGAAAGAGAATTGACAGGCTCCATGAGGGAGAAAATATGAACGGAATGCGTACTATGCACAAATAAAAACATGCTTCAATACATTCATTACCAACAATTAATTCTACGCATGCAAACAAACAAAGAGTTAAGCTACGCATACATACAATCGACACATACATAAATAACGCACATTCGTGAAAATATTTTGGTTAGAACCATTTGCGTATCCCCAGCGGAGTCGCCACGATGATGAACCCTCCCAAAAAATGCACACAATTATGCATCGGGATTTGATTTCAACAAAATGGAGACTCCAAAGGGTTTTCTTTGGAGTCGCCACCTAATTTAAGGATTATTAGGAACCTAAGTTAACTAAAGAGTGCAATTTATTCCTTAAAAAAATTAATTAAATCAGAGATTCTTAGGTAAGTGGTTCTATTAAATTCGAAAGAAGGTCCCTAACGGGAACACTTTCGAAAATCCGCTAAAAGCGGTTAATCCGGCGAATTTCACGAATTTTGCTTCAAGATAATTAATTTAGGATAAATTTTAAATAAAGATAGATAGATAATGAATAATATGAATAAGATAAGGCTTCACTACATACTTAGACAAATAAATAACAAATTTTGAAATTAAATAATTAAATAATGATTGTTTGATTAGCTGATTAATTAAACAAAGGCTAAACAAAATTAAATAACTAACTTAATTAAATTAAATAAATGATTAGGTGAATAATAATAGCTGATTGATTAATTAATTAGATAAATACATTAAATAAACAAATATTTATGAATTCAATTAAAAGGAATAAATGAATAATAATTGATTAATTAAATAAATAAATAAATAAATAAATTTTGATTAATTAAATAAATGATTAATTGAAATTAAATAAATTAGATTAAGTATATAGTAATTAAAGGATTAAAATTTAATTGATTAACTAAATAAATAAATTAGATTAGATAAATAAATAATTGAATATATAATATAATAAATAAAGAAACAATTCAAATGCGAATTATGACGAGGGTACGATTTTTAGTCGAATTTGATTTTGCACTCATTAATTGACAAATGATTCTAAACATCCATAAATTAGTTGGCGATTCGCAAAGAAATGATACAAAGCATTCATATAGAAACAATTTAAGTAATTTACAATAATTATTCACAATTCAAATACCATTTCCATTCTACAGGGCTCCTAAAACATGCTTTTCTAAAGGGGACGGGAAAGAAGGAGTTTAGAAGGTAGAACCCGGATAGCAAACTCAATACGAGCCCTGTATTTCACAAGGTTTTCATTTTTCTTTTCTTTTACATTTTTTGGGGATATCAAGTCCCGAAAATGTGGAGCGGATCGAATGACTCCCGAATGCATGCCATCCCAATTTGTGAGTTTTATCAGCTCGTTCCCAAGAGGTTCATGTCAAAGAATGAAGGAATTAATAAACTGAGCATGATCATAATAAGAAAAACTCAAAAAGAGCACTAAAACACATTGAAAATATTAAGATATAATTGACCCTCCCAAGCAAATACATTGTTATAGAAAATATGATTAAATGATCCTGTTAGCTTATTTAAAACCCAGGATAAAGGTACACTGAATTTACTTATACATTTAAGGTCAGTAGGCGATTTTTAACATTGTTCTTTGGATCTTTATCTTTTAGCAGAGCAAATCAGTGATGCCAAAAGGCTTTCAAGACAAAAACAACCGAGAACAATGATGCTACCCCTTTACCTTATCAAAGCAAAACAGAGCCAGGCCCTTTAACCAACTATACCCTTACACCTCTTCTAGCAGAAACTAGGAAAACAACCTTCAAACTCCCTACTACCCATTCAACCCATATATACCTTGACTCTTAACTCACACACTGATACACAAGCAAGCAGATACACGCTTACACTAGAGCAAGCAGGCACACACACACATTGAAGCAAGAACACACACATGAATAGCTATACACACACTGACAGCCCCTATTCTTAACTGAGCATTCAACAAAAAAAGCACCTTCACTAGCCTCCTTAACATTTGGACTACAACAATCACTATTTAAAAAACCTGAACCAAACCACACTCCCTCACATACCTCTGCACCATCGTCATAGACCCTGAACTTCTATTATACCTTTCCAAACAAACACAAATAGCTCCACCCTAACTCCCTCTCATACACACCAGATATACCTGCTACACACACATACATACATAAAAATGGACACATACACTGATTTTTGCACACACACATGCTCATACATACACACAGAACCTGCATACAAACAAGACCTTTCCCTGATCCAAAACAAGAAACTAAAATACCCATAATAGCTCCTGAACCCCTTTAACAAATGCACACATAACAGACTTCCTAAACTCTCACTGAATCGCCAGGAGACACCTATAACAACATGCTACCAATTCTCCACACCCTGAAGTGCACCCTAAACAACCAGCACCTATCGCCCCTCACAGGTCCTAGGACTAGCTCACAACTCCTCTAAACTCTTCAGAACAAGCCCCTGATCTACACTACTAACTGCAACATATCCAAGCTTAGGCAGATCCCCTGCACAACACCCTACACCTCCTTGAACAACCTGCAAGCTTCTAGACCATACTCATACCTCAACCAACCAACCAGAACTTAAGCCACTATCTGCAAACAGCTTATACCACCCTGAGCTAACTACCAAAACCTATAACAATCACCTGCACCCACTCACACACTTCTGCACATACATACACACACCCTTAGACCCTTAACAAATTCTACACCACTGCTGCTCCAACCTAAGACACTATGCTAATATCAAAACATTAACCAGGCCAGATATGAACAACAAAACTGAGACATCATCTGATAAACTAATATAGCAGACATGATTTAGCAAATTACCAAAAATCAAATCCAAACAAGAGCATAAACTGTGTATCCATATACAAAAGATTAAATTTTATACAAAATATTGTTCGTTCTTCCAAGAAGTGAAGTTATAGCATATATATGATAAATATTCAATCTTTACTCAAATAAGAGTCGATTTCTAAGAAAATAGCTAGTTATTTCATAGCACCAAATATCATGAACACACTACTATATTTATACACGTAGAAATGACAATACAGTTATAGTCTAGAGACTTTCACACAAGAATATCAAAATATTTGTAGTAACTTCAAACAAAAAATGCAGAACAAAAAAAATGAAGGAAAGGAAAAAAATGGAATATTACCTGTTTTAGTGCAGTGAATAAGGGCATATAATCTGAAAAATTAAGCTCGAACAAGAAAGAAGACGACGACTCGACGATGCAAAATCGATAATAATACTCTTAATCCTCAAATGGTAATAGTGAAGCCGTATATGTATATATTATACTAAAAAAAACTGAGCAACAATTTCGTGTATATGAAGCTGTCGTTTTTCTCTTGCAAATCTCCTCAAAAAAATCCCCCTAAAAACATAAGGAAAAGAGGATTATATACATGCGCCTCTAGGGTTTAAAGCTGAGATATTCTTTTCAATTTTAACCCTAAATCGGACATTTCACCTGAAAAATAGGGGTGAAAATCGTAAATGCCCTAAAGGATCGTACGTTTTCCATCCTTATCTTTCTAGAAATGTCCGTTATCTTCAATGAACGAATCAGATCGATTTAACTTGACACGGACGCTTGAGATTCTATCCAGCAAGGCTTTGGTACGGTGGAGATGAGGTGGAGGGGTGAGGGACCAATGGTGGTGACGAGATTTTGGCTGCTAGCGTATTAGATTGATGGAATTGGGTCTAGGTTCTTGGAGAGGGGTTATCGGGTCTGGGTTGAGGAGAAATGGGAAATAAGTTGGGCAATTGGGATTTTCTGATTTAGGGGAATGTATACGCGCGTGTGTGTATGTATATGGGTTTACAGAAATGGGCTACTTTTAGGCTTAGAAAGAAATTAGCCTCCTTTTCATAAAATTAAGTAAATGGGTAATTGCACACGTAGGCTAAATTTAGGCCACAACTTACGCATTTAGCTCTTTCTTCAAACTTAAGTGATTTTCTTTTATTATTATTATTTATTTTAATTTGCAAATTTAACTTTAATTGTACAATATTGCAGTAATTTATTAATTTTAAGAAAATTTGGGGACGAAAATGGGTGTCAACAACAACCTCCAAAACAAACCATCCAGAATTGAAACAGCCTCTCTCACACCTCTAGACCATCAAAATCTCTAATAACAACCTGCACAAACACACACACCAGCCACTGCACAAAACTCTTATGCCTCCAGGAACATCAGGGAACAGCCTACATCATCTCTACTTCATAGAGCCAAAACAGAACTATGCGTAGAACATCTTGAATTCACACTCAGAGAGACAGAGCCAAAGACAAAGTAAAGCAAGAACAGTTGTTCATTTATGATTTGTGACTTGCTTCCAAAGAGAAAATAAACTGTTACATATTCATATCGATTAGAAAGACTGGATTTTTATCTAGTTCATTACCATGTAAACCCCAAAGATTCAAGCTTCATTTGAATATTTTTAGGTTCTATCTTAAAGTAAACAAACACTCAAAACTCATCCTTAAGATGCTAACTAACAAGACAGAAAAACAGTCAGTTCATACTCCAACGTACACACATTAAATCAATCATAAAGGTAATGCAAAAGTTAAAGATTGTACCTCTTTCGGGGCAGCGAGCTAAGGCGCGGATCCGAAGAACAGCGCGACTCGACTAAGCGCGACAACTCGAGCAAGGTCGAAGACTCGAGTACAAAAAGCGATAAACAAATCCAAGACAATATAGAAACAGTGACACTAATAAAACTTAAACTCTAAAGAGTGCTGCTGCTGTTGCTATCAACTTCTGTATGCTACTGCCTCTTTTTAAAATTTCGAACCCCCCTCCCCCCCAAAATGAAAGAAAGGATGAATATATACCTGCATATTTAGGGTTTGGACTCGATGTGAAATTCCTAATCTGACCTACTTTCGACCTTTCACTTCTAAGATAAAGGTGTATTTGGTCAAATCCTTCAAGGATAGTACCATACACATCCTTATCTCAAATGGAAAAAGCCGTTTGAATCGATCCACAGCTAGGATGAACTCTTGTTTGAAATGGACGATAGGATGATTCGTTGCTTGTACTGGAGAGAGGGTAATGACAAAGCAAAGGGGGATCAGTGGGGTACAAAAGTTTTTGGCGGATTGTGGAGATTTGGGGGGAAAGATTTGGGGAATCGGGTCGAACGGGTAGGGATTTAGGGTAATTGGGGAAGGAAGCTGTGAATGTGTATAATGTATATATATGTTTTGCACGGGATAGGCTGGAATGGGATGGGGGTTTGCACATTTAGCCCCTTTTTAAGCTAAATTATTAAAATTAGGGATGTTGCATGTCTAGGCTGAATTTAGATATAGGAATAAAATTAGCCCTTTCTTAGGTTAATTTGAAATGGAAGGGGTTGCATGGGTAGCCTGAAATTGAGCTACGCTTTGTGAAACTTAGCTTTTCTTCCAAATTTCATTAATTCTCTTTTAAAATTTTGAAATTGACTTTTATTTAGATAATTAACATTAATTAAAATTTTCGTGACAAAATTGGGTGTCAACAACACCAACCTCTCTTTAGCTCCTTGAAAGCTAACATGCATGCATCAAAAAAGACAAAGGGGTGATCCTTTTCAAGCAATTTATACAAGGGATGAGAGATCTTAGAGAAGTCCTTAATGAACCTCCTATAGAAACCAGCATGGCCTAAAAAGCTACGAATTGCCCTCACTGAAGTGGGATCAGGCAAGTCCTTAATCACCTCTACTTTGGCTTTGTCAACCTCAATCCCCCTACTTGACACTTGGTGTCCTAAGACTATCTTCTCTTGCACCATAAAGTGGCACTTCTCCCAATTCAGCATAAGGTTAGTTTCAATACACCTTTTCAACAACCTTTTCAACACTCTCTCTAAATTAATCAGACATTCATCAAAAGAGTTACCTACCACAGAGAAGTCATCCATAAGTACTTCCATAATATCCTCCACCATGTCCGTAAAAATAGCCATCATACACCTTTGAAAGGTGGCAGGCGCATTACATAAACCAAAAGGCATCCTTCGAAAAGCAAAGGTACCATAGGGACATGTGAAGGTAGTTTTCTCTTGGTCCTCAGGGGCAATATGAATCTGATTATACCCTGAATAACCATCTGAGAAACAAAAATGGGACCTCCCTACTAATCTGTCAAGCATCTGATCAATAAAGGGAAGGGGGAAGTGATCTTTCCTAGTGGCTTTATTCAACTTCCTGTAGTCCATACAAATTCGCCAGCCAGTTACAGTTCTGGTGAGGATTAGATCATTATTCTCATTTTTAACCACAGTCATCCCACCTTTCTTTGGCACACACTGGACTCTGGACTTACCCATTGACTATCAGAAATTGTAAAGATAATGCCTGCATCCAGCCACTTTATTTTTTCTTTCTTGACTACCTCTTTCATGTTTGGGACTAGCCTTCTTTGATGCTCTATTGAAGGTTTAGCACCCTCCTCCAACAGAATCTTGTGCATGCAATAAGCTGGGCTTATTCCCTTGATGTCAACAACAGTCCATCCAATCGCTGCTTGCACTCCTTCAAAACCTGCATTAACCTTTCTACCTGCGCATCTGACAAACTAGATGAGATAATAACAGGCAAAGTAGAGTTAGGTCCCAGGAAAACATATTTCAGGTGCTCGGGCAATGGTTTGAGCTCCAACTGAGGGGGCTCCTCTATAGATGGTATTGCGGGTGGCGCTATCCTATTAGCCAAATCAAGTGGCTCAAATCGTGGTTCTCTATACCAAAACCCGTGCCTTTTTAAGGCCAATATAGTCTCATACCATTCCTCACCATCAAGGATGTCTATATTCATAATACAAGCTTCTAGTGGGTTATTAAAATAGTAAGACTTATCATCCTCAAAATCATCTACCTCTAAGACATTAGCCATGGAACAATTAGCAAACTCACTAGGTCTCCTCATGGATTTTTGAACACTAAGGGTCACCTCCTCGTCATTTAACCTCATCTTCATCTCACCAGCCTCACAATATATAATAGCCTTCTCTGTAGCAAGGAAAGGTCTCCCTAAAATAATAGAGGTATCCTCATCAACTGCACAATCAAGAATTACTAATTTTGCAAGGAACACAAATTTATCCACTTGCATTAGAACATCATCTAAAATCCCTGCAGGTCTCTTAACACTCATATCAGCTAACTGAAGACTCATAGAGATGGGTCTATCTCTGCCAATACCAAGCTTTTTATAGATAGATAGAGGCATCAAATTTATACTAGCTCCTAAATCAAGTAAGGCTCTAGCAAAAGTGTGCTTACCAATCGTGCAAGGTATAGTAAATCTACCTTGGCCTGCCAGCTTTTGCGCCACAGACTTAGTCACCACAACATTGCAAGTGTGAGTTAGAGTGACCGTAGCCAGACCCTGAAAATTAAACTTTTTAGACAGAAGATCTTTTATCATTTTAGCATAACCAGGTACATCTCTAATTGCTTCAAGTAAAGGAATGTTAACATGTAATTGTCTAAGCATATCAATGAATTTCTTGTACTGGCTCTCTTTTTGCTGTTTTACGAGCCTTTGGGGATAAGGGGGTGGTGGCGTCTTATGCTTTACACTTACCTCTTCATTTACCTTTTCAGTCGGCTTAGTCACAGGGTCAAGTGTAATCTTTTTTTCAGCTTCATCTTTGTCACTAACTTTAGCTGGAACCTCCACAGGGTCAACTATTGGCAGACTAGGCACTACTCCCTGAGCCAATTCTTGCTCTTTATCTAAATCTCTACCATTCCTCAAGTTAATTGCCATCAATTGATTAGGATTTGCATCCTTTGGATTCACCACTGTATCTCCTGGCAAGGCACCATAAGGTCTATTGTTTAAAGCAATGGCTAGTTGTCCCAACTTAGTCTCTATTCCCTTAATGGCAGTGTCATGGGCTGTTACTTGATCTTGCAACTTCTTGTGTACTCCCACCATAGACTCCACCATACTCTTAATATCAGCTATGTCATTAGCTTGCTGTGTAGGTAATACCATTTGTTGCTGATTATTGTAAGCTGCTTATCTCTGGTAAGGAATTGGCTGACCCTGTTGTTTGACAGTGTTGTATGGAGCTGGCTGCTATGCCTATGGACCTTGTTGATTGTGTTGCTGCCTCTGCCCATAATTCAGAAAATTGACATCTTCAGTATAACCCAATAAATCAGAGTCAGCAAAATTACCAGGATCGGGTGGGTCCACTTGGTTAATGGGTTTCAGCATATTTTTATTAAATTGTTTTTAAAAGCCACATTCTGTTCAATCCCATGATCAATTCTAGCAGGCAAAACCTTTGGCCCTGAGCCAGCTGATGCATCTCTACTCAACCATCCTGAATTTTGAGCCATGGTATCGAGTAGAGCTTTTGCTTCAGTACATGTTTTACTCAAGAATGCTCCTCCAGCAGCTGCATCTAAATTTCCCTTGATTTGATCACTCATGGCCATGTAAATTCTTTGTCCCAACATCTGATCAGGAATTCCATGATTGGGACACTTTCGCAAGCAGCCCTTGAACCTTTCCCAAGCTTCTGGCAAAGTCTCTAGTGGGTTATGCCCGAACATGAATATCTCATCAACCAACTTTGCAGTATTGTTTGGTGGGAATAATTTCTTCATGAACTTGATCACCAACTCATCCCACGAAGTGATAGAATTGACTGGCAAAGAATCAAACCAGTCACTAGCATCATCCGTCAAAGAAAACGGGAATAACATCAATCGCACGACCTCAGCCGGAACTCGAGCATGCTTTTGAAACACACCCTCGTGAACTTTTTCAAATGCTTCTGAGGATCGTCAGTAGATTTACCAGCGAAAAGTCCAGCGTTGGACAACAGACTGACCATAGTTTGGGTGATGTAAAAACTCTCAGCTTCAAATTCCGGAAGCCGAATAGCAGAAGCCAAATTTCCAGCCACAGGCTGAGCAAAAGCATTAAGTGCCAAATCTTCAGCCATCTCAATTTCTTTGGTTTCTGATTTTCTAAGTGTATTGCCAACAGTATTCGCCCTTTTCAAGGCGTGGAATGTCCTCTCAATCTCTAGGTCAAACGGTTTCAACTCTGCAGACTGAGATCTTGTCTTACGCATACACCTGAAATACACAAATTCCAAAGAGTTAATTCAAGATGACAAAAGTGAAGTCGATTGAGAAATAAAACTAGTTATTTTAACAACTAAAATAACACTTCGTTCCCCGGCAACGGCGCCAAAATTTGATCACGCCCAACTACGCACTATAAAAGGGACTAAGCGGTCGCAACAAATATAGCTCCGTACTTAAAGTCCCGAGGTCGAATCCCACAGGGAACACTCAAAATCTAGTTGTTATTCTAACTAATTTATTTAACTAATTAACTCCCAAGGTTTGTATTTGAATGATGGTTTCAATGTAACAACTAATTAATACTAAAGTAGAAAAATATTAAGAAATACTTAATCAAGGATTTAAAAGCCTAGGATTGATCTAGCCAAATCCTACCTATGTGTTAGAATTATTCTTTTAACAAATTCAACTTGATTTTCTTCCTATTGAACACTCTCTCCAATTATACAACTATTCACTCCCATGTAATAGTAGTAACTTTCACTAATCAATTTTTCAATTAATTAATGAAGATACTTAGGACTACAAGTTTAGTTCACAATCAGGGTCAATGGTCACAAATCACCTTATTGACAACCTAAGTATACCTTGGTTTTAGGTTGAAATATTGCTAAGTGTTTAACCCAAACCTATGAATCTATCCCTAGACACACAAGAATAATGGGAACAATCAATTGGGGGCCCTTCCAATTAATAGCAATCAAAACATAAACACTTAGATAGGAAGGATTCACAAGTTTCATTCATTGAAATAAATATTCATAACACATAAGTATTGGAGTGGTTCAATCAGCCCTAGATGGGTGAATTAGCTACTCATATTCATGATAATGATGTCAATATAATTCATGAATAATTAAATTACAAAAAGTAAGGAAGAATTAAGAAAAAACTCTGTTCTTGAAGTCTCCAAAGCTCTAGCCTCCTTTTTGCCTTTTTTCCAGTGTAAAATTCATAATGGAGGCAAAAGAAGCTTTTATACCTTGTAGAAAACTGAACAAAAGTACTAAAAAGTCCTTAAAATTTCGCCACATAACTCTGTGCTTCGAGTGGCACCCGCGTGCCACGCGGACTAATTTTTTTCAGGCAATTCAGCTCGCGTGGCGCTCGCGTATTTGGCCTAATGCGCTGAAATTTTTATTCAATTCCTAAGCAAAGACTCTATTTTTTCCTGTGGCACACGGATCACTTGAATTTAGCACTTCCTTGCTCAATTCACCATGTTCAAATCCTACAACACCAAACAACTCAATTAGTATCAAGTACTCTTGAGAATTTTTCATATAAACTCTTAGGTGTACTATTATAATATGGTAAAACTACCCTCAAAATATAGGTAAAATAGCCAAATATCATGGCCCAATTGCCTCATTATGTGCTGTCCAATTCACAACAAGTTTCACATGAAAAAAGTTGATATTTTGTGAGATACTAATATTTTAAGTAGCTTGAAATAATTTTCAACTTCAAATTCCTATTTCAAGGGAAACCATAGCCAAATGTATAAAAAATTGATCGAAAACTTGCATTCGGAATACCATGCTGTAAAGAATTGGGAATTTGTAAAAAGAAAAATTGCAATGCCACAAATAGAAGGAAACGGGAAAATATAGAAGCAAGTGTAGCTGCAACTTTTACACTACCAACTACCGAGTATAGAAGTCTACCATGTTTTTTTTTTTTGTAAGTACGACATAACATTAAATAAAATTAAGTTGGGTTACATAAAGAGACCATACTTCTAGTAAGAGTTCCCATATGGTCTGAATTACTAGCATAATTAAAACCAGATGTGGATGTTAATCCATAAGCACAACCTAACTTTGCTAAGTGATTAAAACTAGCTTCCGATATAGTAGTAGCAAAAGATTTTCCCCATAGGTCCTCCATGTAAGCATGATGCACAAAATTTGGAGGTATAGCATAATGATAATGAGTAACTTCATTGGACTATCCGGGAGCTCCCTTGGCAAGAAGATGAGCCACTTTGTTGCCCTGCCGAAGATTATGCTGGATCGTTGGCATTTTCAGCTGGAGCATCATTAACCTGTATTTTTGAATAATAGGTTCATAAGATGGGTGAGAATGTTGTAACAAGTTAATCACATCTGTGGAGTCAGTTTCTACCACTATAGGGACAAGGTTTTGATCAGTAATCAGAGTAAGACCATAGCATAGGGCTAGAATTTCCACATGGGTAGCATTCAGGGCAGTGACTTTCCTGTGAAAACCTAACACGCAATGGCCTTTCCAATCTCTAATAATCCCCCCAATGCTGGCAGTTTTGGTAATGTGATTAAAGGCCCCGTCTATATTAAGTTTGAAAGTATTCACTTCTGGTGGTTTCCATCCTATAAGAATTCTCCTTACTTCATTTTGTCTGATATCTTTCGAAGTTAGGAAAAGAAATTCCATCAATCTAGAAGTCTACCATGTTACTCCTATACTATTTGCATTTTAACCTTTCTTAACAATTTGTCCAAAAGCAAAGTAACGAATCTATATTAGCGGTACAACTTCAGTTACCCTTTAGAATAATTTCCACAGTTTGGTTTATGTCATGCACTACATCAGGCTGATGTGAGATAAAAATACAGAGAAAGAAATATGAAGGGAAAAGGAAAAGTTGAAAAGTTAAATCAAAGCTTTCTTACTGTTAAGAGAAAACAAAAATTCTCTTTCAAGCTTCCAAATAGACTTTTCTCTTCTTATTGTTAAGAGGTCGTTTGTTTTGCCACCCCCTTGGTATCAATACACGCACAAAATTCAGCATAAGCTATCCCAGCGTTTGGTTAGTTTTACACAACAACCAAAAAAAAGATATAGTCACTCATAACTTTAATACGTTGTTTGATTGGTCTATTAAATTCCGCATAACTAATACTTGCATAAGTATGCAGAAATCTATGTATTATTTTACGCGAGGTAGAAAGTAAAATTACTAATGTGAGTATTAACAATATAGGTATTAAATTTTAAAATGACAAAACTAACCCCCATAATAATAAGAATATTTTTTAATTTATTTAAGAGTAACTAAATATTTTAAATTATAATATTGTGTATTAATTTGTAATATATTAATCATTTCATGAAATAATCTCTATATAATAATACATGTATAACTAATGTCCGCATTTCTAATTCCCGTATTACTAACACTCGCATTACTAATTCTCACATTACTAATACTTTCATTACTAAAACTCATATTACTAATACCCACGTTATTAATACCTACGTAAAATCAATTTCAACCAAACGACACCTCAACAGGGGCGGAGCTAAGTGGTGGCAAGAGGGTTCAATTGAACCCCCTTCGCCGGAAATTTATCGATTTTACCTGTGTAAATTTCAGAAAAAACTGTTGATATAGGATTATTGAACCCCCATTGAAACCAAAATATTGACGGCGCAGATGGCAAGGGGGTTCAAAGTTAAGCTTGAGGTCACGTGTTCGAAACACTACTGTATCGTTTTTTTTTCTCTTTTTCCATAGAGCGAAAGTAATGATTTCGAATCCCATTATGTCATTTATGGTCCCACTTCTATTACTAGTACTAATGCACTGGAAACCACCAAACTGTACCATCTCGTATCTCTCCCATTTTTTTCTCCTTTATTTGTTTTGTCCTTTTAATTAGTACTAACAACTACTATAATTAAAACAATTATCAAACATATTTATGTATATTAGTAATATCTAAACGTATTTTGTGTTTAATATATTTGATTAAAGATCTGTATATGAAAGTCCCATACATTAAGCTTATGTTTTTTTAATTAAATCTTTCAATCATCCTAGTTTGAATTTAATTAATTCTTTTATAGTAGTTATCTATTCTTACCATTTCTTTTAAATGCATCGCACTTTTTTTTTTTTTGGTTGATAAAAGCTACTCCAAAAGAAAGTTATTTCTAATCACACATATGATTAGCTTGATTATAATAATGACTTTAAAAAATTTTATGAACTCATTTGACGAAAATTTTATACTGTTAATTTCTTCAAATCTTGAACCCCCTTCCTAAATATTCTGGATCCGCCCCTGCACCTCAATGCTTCACTTCCGTTCTTTTTTGGGTTTTGCATCAAGTATAGTCAAGTCATTTACAAAAAAGAAAGTTCATTTGACGGGCTTTATCCAGCAAAAGAGATGCTTTTGCCTCATACATACTCAAGTTGTCTCTCTTCCATTCTTTTGACTCCTCTAAGAATATTTTCTATCTAAAATCTAAAATGATACTACTAGTAATAGTTCACAAGCATAATTAGATAGATTGTCTTTCTTGTACGGAAAAATAAAAGTTCACCAAAATCAAAGAAAATAATGCATCATTAAAAGTAAAGTTATTTATATGGTAAGCGAGTACCATCATTCACCTTGATTTGATTTGATTTGAGCAACTTTCTTGCAAATTAACACACTTGGATATGTTGGCTTTTTTCTTCTACTGATTACCATATAGATTCATCTGGTTTGCCACAATAATGGGGCAAATAGAAGCTATACTCAATCATTACGAAATACTTCTATTCTTCTTGTTTATGCAAATTTTTGGTAGCGCAGATTGGTTAAACAAGCTGAGTCTTACAATGGACGTGTGTGTGGTACGAGCACCATCCACATGCTTGCTGCACTCTATGTGGATTTAATTTACACTTATTTAAACCGGGGATGTTTGCTATTGGTTCCTTTTTAAAATTAAAGGTTTTTTATGTAAGAGATTTTTGGAATTATTTTTTCAGGGAACTTATAAAACTTCAAGAAAGAGAAAGTACACGTATTTAAACAAATTTAACGTCTGCAAAATGAATGACAAACTTAAAGGTTTGCTGAGTAGGCGAAAATATATGTCAACGTTCAAAGCATACAAGAGTTATGGTTTCGTCTAAGACATGGTCCATGGACCACACCTGCTAGGTGCATGCAAAAATTAAAGTTATTATTATTAGTTGAAAATTCTACAATATAATTTTCAGTACGTAGCAAGTAACGAGAATTTCTCCACTAAAAAAGTGACGTTTGAGCTACCTTCAAAGTAGTATATTAATTTCCCTCATGTGAATATATTGCTTAATAGTACTCCTAATATGTATAGACAGAACCATGTAGTATAAGAGAGGCATTTCTTCCATGGTCCCATACTACAACAACTAATACTATAAAAGTTGTTCCCTTTTCCCCACCACAACCATTTAATAGTTTTGGCAAAAATGTGTAACAAAAATCATAAAACATAGTTTTGGCAAAAAAGTATGAGAAAAATCATAAAACATATAGTATATTAGTATCAAAACTCAAAATTAGTCGTTTGTTTTGTCCTTTAGCAATAGATATATTATGCTTGCTTCGAGATTGATTTCAGATTGTACAGAAAACTCCCAAATTATATTGTAACAACTTGGGTCCATGTCTACGTTCCTTAATTGTTTGGTAATTCCCTTGTCTAGATTTACTTGTACATATTTTACGGTTTTATTGCTTTGACATTGGTGGGATTGATTTTTTATACTGTAATTCACTATAAACTTTTCTTAACCAAACGAAAAACAGACACAATCTTTTCACATAAAAAGGACCAACACAAGTAATGCATAACCAGATTTGAATGAATTAAACCTGATTGATTACGTTGGAAATAAAGAAACTGTTAATGTCTTTTGACATGTTGGTGAAGAT
The DNA here is from genome assembly GCA_037355625.1 of Petunia x hybrida. NCBI lineage: Eukaryota > Viridiplantae > Streptophyta > Magnoliopsida > Solanales > Solanaceae > Petunia > Petunia x hybrida. The sequence continues at coordinate 4,430,376 of JBBBVM010000031.1, forward strand.
TATTTATCTTATTTTTCAGGTTAGTAATTTCACTTAGTATAGACGATTTATCATTATCTTTTAGATGACTTGACCGTGGAAGAGTTCTTTATACTATTAAAGTGAACATGTTAAATTTTTTTTCCTAAATGATTTGATAATGTAAATAATTTTATATCATCAGTGTGTATAAGTTAAACTTTCTTCAATAAAACCTAAACAAAGCAAAAGGTTTCACCTCTAACCCTGCTTGATCAATTATATCCTTAGACCACCTTAAAGTTTAAAAAGCCCCGAAGGTGGGTTAGCAGAAAATGTCTGAAACAAAGCCACATGGTAGGAGTGGATTTTCATGCAAATGTGACCCAACCTGACCCACAATTGTAGTTAAAAGTTTAAAGAGGAGCTAATTTAATGATGAAAGTCTTAAGGGTGAAAAGGGACTTAGCTTCAAGTAAATTCAAAGATCAACTGTGATTGGTAATCCGTGGAAGAATATCTTCTACTATGTCATGCAACTATAATAAAGTGAATAAAGAAGAGGAAAGCGTTAAATCAAACAGCATATTCTTTGCAACTGTCAGCAAGCAAAGTCCATTTAATTATAAGACTCCCCACAACTGTATTAAAAGGTGAATAACTTTGTTTTAGTTTTTTTCCCTTCACTTAGTCATGCTTTTACACACAAAAATCAATATTTGTAGGTATTCGTTAACACTCAAAATTAAAAAAACACAAAGGAAAGAGTGCAAAACGGAAGACTTGAGAAAATTACTTATAACATATCCATTCTTGTATGCTATACCGTACCCCATAATCCTCATAATTCATAATTTGTATACTTAAATAATCGTAAACAATGTACTTTAACAATATACATGTAGCCTGTATAAGTTTGCAAGTTACTAATTTCAGTTTTATGAATAGTTATTTCTATTTGCTTAATGCGTAGAAGTTATACTCATTTTCCCATTACAAGTACTTGAAAATCGAGTGGCAATGTGGCATACACTTCTCTGGCCTATTATTCAAAAAAGACTAGATTCTCTTCAAATTTTCCATTTTCAGAATTGGCTAAAAGACAATGTGGAAACAACCACTTTTTATTTACTACTATTAAACATCAATGTAGACTAGAGAAAAGATCCAAAAACAAAACAAACCAAATTTTCTAGAGGAAAAAATTCAGAGAATACTGCTATAGTGCTAGCTACCTGCAGAGCTCCATCAACAGCTTGCTGTCTCTTCTTCTTCTTCATTTATCAGCTGTAAACAAGAAAACAACCATGCATGACATAACAAAGGAGCTCTTTACCGTGTGTGTTTGTGTCTGGTGAAAACGCGGATGCAACTTATATTCAATGGATCAGTTGATATCATAATTACAAAAGTACGGTATGTTTATTTAGTGTGGAAAACTCTAAAGATTGAACTCACTAAGTTTAAATTTATTTGATGGAGGACTATCAACTTCAAACCATAGGCAAAATGCCTGCATTATATCTAGGCTTTTTGATCATGGCACGAATGGTATAAATAATCTAAGTTGGGGGGAATGAAGCCTGGTCCGAAATCATTCAAATCATCATAACTTTGATAATTGACAGTTGATTTCTTGAATGGTTTCGAACCAGACAGCATTCCCCTCAACAAATGTTTTCTTCATTTGGGTTGTTCTTTGGTTTGGGGGAGGGGGGGGGGGGGGGAGGGTAGAGGGCACTAGTCATGAGTATAGAATAGAGAAAGGCAAAGAAGAGAGCTTCTTGATTTTGGTTAGGTAAGGGCCATGCATAGTTTAGTTTTTATTTTGATGGTAGGCTCTTTATATACGTGAGGAAGGGGTTTGTCTTTTTGTGAGATGAGATTTGCAGTTTGCCCTTTACTTTTACACCACATGTTCCCTAATTATGATTTTGACACCAAAAATAAAGCTGTGTTTGTATTTCCTTAACCAGTGTTATAAAGGTAAAAAGTAAAAGTGGCCAGCGTCTGTCGAGACTTTAAGGCAAAATGCAAATAAAACATGGGTTTTAATTACTTTTAATGAAGATATGTGTAAAAATACGAAAGTTATTTTATACATAAATTACAAAAAGCATGGACAGAGAATTAAAGATTTTTTGCAATTAGATGAACTATATATATGAAGTAAAATTATGTCAATCACTTTCAGAAATCATTTTAAATTTCTAGTTTGGACGCAAACATATGTAACTTAAAGATTCTAATTCAGGTTTATTGACTAGTTATCCCTATACATATTAAAAAAATTCCAGTTCCGATAACCAACATATTCGTTCATAGCCGAAGTAGAACAATTTTACCATCTGTGCATAAAATTGTCCCCATTAGTCGACCAGCTCAAATATGCTTCAGTAGCCAAGTAACACAAAGGTGTGGGCGATGAGGCCTGTGCCTTAGCTACTTAGAAACGAGCCTTTTAACACACTGTAAACTGCTTCTTAGCAATTTGACATTCTTTTCTCATGTTAAAAGAAAATTGCAATAATGTTTTGAATGCATTATCAGCTTGACATTTATTTTCATCCTGACGACTCACGAGATGGGTGAAAAGAGAGCGCATAATTATTGTTAAGTTTGGTGAAGGGAATAAGAATTAAGACCATTTGCCACTTGCAATAAGCGGAGTATGATACATCTGAATAATTTGGCTATGTTAAAGTCAATGGAAGACTTCTTTAAAGCAATAAATCATAGGGAAACCAACAACTCTTACCTGCCTCTAATAACCACCCTACAGATCCTTGTAGTGTGAGTTTGTATTAGAAGGTAAGATTAGTGAACTTCATTGAGATCCAAGAGAGTGGGTTCCAGTCTTTGTTAATCAAGCTCATTTAACTACGTAGTAATTTACTGTTTATGGACTGTGAATTGAAATAGTGTACAATGTCACTTCAGATTCCCACTTAAACAGGGGAAAATGATTCCATGCTTAAATGAAAAGGCAAATAAACAGGGTGACTAAAGAATTGCTTTATGCCAAGACAAGTTAGGAAAATAGGAAATGGCATAACAAGATGAAAAGTTGATGCTGCAAGAAGAGAGGTTTACCAAGTGATGCTAACTGTGTTGAATGGTATTCACTGTTCTCAATTGACTTTTCAATCTTTCTAAAAGTGCAGTCCACTTCAATAATTTGAAAATGACATTGTATTTGGTCCTAAGTATTCAGATTTAATACTAGACAGCTCCTCCCTAGCCTGCCCATATAAGGAACTCAAACAAGGTTAAAGCAAAGAGTACAATGTGGTCCAGAACAATAAACATATCTATAGGCACTAATATGACTAGTACTAACAGCAACTCTTATTGACAGTGATTTCCTTAACCATTTTCTGGTTCTCTTTCCTCATAGAAGCTTATTGAACTACCACTGTAAAATCCTGCGTACTGCACTGTAGGGCCCTGGTTTGTTCGAGCATTCCAGTTAAAAGGCCAAATGGTATTCATCTGTATATGAGATCTTTCACAGTAACTAGGACTCGGTCCAGTTCAACCTAACTTTTTTTGTTTTTTTTTTTGATAAGGTAATTTTAAAAGCGAGAATCATACCACTAGACCAAATGCCCTCATACACCTAACATTATAACTCTACTTTCATTCTTCATGTGATTAATCTATGCTATCAACAGAGTATTTGCCTATCAGTATAGACCGAAAACTTAAGCAACGAATCGATCTGCTGACCCAAAATAAATGTCCACAGAAGAACAGCGGAAGCCAACTGCATCCAAGAAGGTGACAGAGTACTCTAGCCAAAAAGCAGGAAATAAGAGCTATATAATGGTAAGAGCACCACATTTCACAAGTTTCACTTTGCAGAATCCACCTATCCGGGACAATGATTAGTTTTCCGGGAATTTAGACAGCAAAATAATCAAAGAAAACATGTGCCAAGTCTATCATTATTCAGAATTGACCTCAGAGCTAAGTTAGGAACTTTAGCACATCAGTGCAGAACTCCTAGCTCTTAAATACCAAAGGATGTCAAGCACCCAAAGTCCATGGGGTTGAAATGCAAAATAGGAGCATGACTGCACCTACTCAACGGCAGCAATAAAAGATAGGTGATGTTCACAGATCACCATTGTCAGAACGACACCTAAATTCAACTCAGAAACCTTATAAAACACAGATGTTAGAGCCAATTGGAAGATAAACCCATATACTGATCTTTTATAGGTCTTGGTCAACTCTATGAGCTCCAATATAAAAATGAAATGCAATATAAATAATATGAAATAAGTTAAAAGTTACACTTTCAAGATTTAAAAAGCATATACAAATTTAAAGTATTCGGATTTGGATCTTTTTGACTGTGATTTTGCTTCCACATATATAAGTCACTTTATAATTCAAAAGTCGCCTTTTGCAGAATATCTACACAAACACTTGAGCATAACTTGCTTTACACTCTATGAGCATTCCCCACCTTTTGCTTTACAAACTTTCCATTAATACTTCTGCTACTCAATTAATAAAAACAGTTTTCTGCATCACTAAAGAACTTCTCAATGTGCCCTATCTCTATTCACTATGCATTCCCTCACTAAGTATAACCGCACCTTGCATTTCCTCACTAGATATGAGGGGAAGAACCCACCATACTTCTTTTTGGAATCTCATTACAAGGTATGCTGTGAGGCTGGAGTTCAAATGGCTTGTACGATTAGACAAAAACAACTAAGTAGAGAATCACGCTGGCGAGACAGCATCAATTCTTTTTGTTTTTTTTTTTTTTTTTTTTTGAGATGAAGAGACAGCATCAATTCTATGCAAATGCTACCATTCAAATTGCAATATAAAATATGGATGTTCTAAATAAGTACGAAGTGCGTATAGCCAAGTTCTATAAATATAGAATTTTATAGAAAATGGAGTCTCTTTACACAAGAATGGGAATAACAAACAGAAATTTACACTTTATAAGTTTATGTTACATGGACCACTGCAATAAGGTTTTGCAGCTTAAATAAAAGTCAAATGGATGCCCCTTATAGCTGTCAGAAGGAAGCAAAACACAAGAAAATAATGGCTCTCCCTTTATTAAGTTAGAAAACTTACCAAAGGCTCAAGCATGAATTTTGATATCCATATTCATTTCTTCTCGCATCTTAGTCATATATGATTCATTTGTCTCCCTTCCATGATTGGACTCGTCATTAAGGTTGGAAGTGGCAGAAACTCTCCGGATACTGACACTCTCTTTACTATTTCTAGAAGCAAAGTTGGTATTTGCATTTTAACCAAGAATATGCTGAGTTTCCCGGTCATAAGCTGCTACCCTTTTATCCAAGCCAACTGTATCACCACAGCTCTTCCTTCTGCCAAACTTTGGTGATTTTGCACGTGTTGGTGGTGGCTGCAATACAAAGGAAAAGAACTCAGAATAATAAGGTAGTTATAGTTGATAAACAGCTGGAGATGTCATCAAATCAGTAACCTAGTGTGACAGCTGACACGCTCGAAGGAACATTAGGGGAAAATGTACTATCAAAGAGCAGATTAAAATTTCAGTTAACCTCAACAAAAAAGTTGATGTTTCTGTAAGTTATTGATGATGTGAATGTTTTACCTTTTTCAGTTCAGCCTTAGGTGGAGGTCCCTCATGGTAGAAGCTCGGCATTGGGTTTGCCTTGAACAACAAACTCCTCCTCATTTGCTTCATAGCTGCTTCTTTCTCTTCCTAAACGAAACCAGCTATATTGTGTTACATATATTTGCAATTAAATAATTGAGTGCTGTAGGAATGATTTGTATTCCACTATTATGGACAGGATGAGGTGACAGCACCATAAAGCAGTAATAGCATGTACCTTTGTCCTTTCCTCCCATTGAATTTTCTCAGCCTCCAAAGCTTGCTGTTTCTCCTCCAACTTTGAGTAAAACTGAAATAAAAGGGGGAGGACGCACGAATCAGCCAAGATTTAGATTTTTCACTGAAAGAACTGCAAGTTCCTCCTCTCTTGTTCTTTTTGTTTTCTTGTCGTTTAGAGGGGGACAATGAGGTGAAGGCCATCAAATAGGAAAACTATATAAGCAGTTTCAACAGTCATAAGCATAAGCAAATCAAAGCTACCTCCTTCCTTCTTGCTGCTCGTTCTGAGGACCGAAATACTGGGGCTGATGCAACAGTGGCCCTGGATTTTCTTGCTGATACCACAGCACTTCTCATTGATGAGGAAACCATCAAATGGCAACGCAGAATCCAATAAGAAAAACACACATCAGAAAAAGTGAGGACTTCATTAAGTTAGATCATAGGAGAAAGATCATACCAAGAGGCACCTGACGAGTCTTCCTCATCAGAATGCTTCTTGTTGTCAGATTGTAATGGCTTCTTAAGTGGAACGGATAAGGAAGCCTGGAAGAGAATATCATAGCCACCGTTTCAGAGATGAACATGCCGTTCTCAGCTAAAAGGTTTCCTCAGTAACCAAGAATGGAAGCAAAATAAAACTTAAAGGACTTTGTCATTTTGCAAGATCAAGTGCTATCTATTCATTCTCTCCCTTTGATGATATAGTCGAATATACACTGGTCAAAAAGCATATAAAGCACAGGGGTCTAACCTGTTTTTGTACAATAGTAATTGAAACCGGCAAATTATTTGTTTCAGATGGCTTCTCTGCTGCATTAACACTGCCTCCGTCATTTCCAACAAGACGAGTCCCATGAGAAGCACGCTTCTCAGTTGCAAGAGCAAATGGCTGGGGAACCGTGCACTTTGTTTTGCAGCTTCCAGCAACAGCTTTGGTTGCTGATTTGGCTGAAGCTCTTGGTCTCCTTTGATCTTCTCTTACTTTGGAGGTGAAAGATTTGTTCTCTTGTGTCTCATTATTTGAGCTTGGTCTATCTTGATCCTCTCTGCACTTCACTTCACAAATTTCAGTTCTCTGCTCCCCAGCAACACGCTCAGTTGACTGTGGAACTTCTTGATTACTGTCTCTCATGTAACTTGAACCCAAAGAAACACTGTCTGTGTTACTTATGGTACCATCTTGCTCCTTCTCCATACAGACATCTGTAACTTCAAACCCCATTGACGTCTGAAACAAGTATAAATAAGAACTCATTACTAAAAGCTAAGGGTCATCATGCTAGCATATCTCTTATAGATCCATCATCAGAACTGGTGAAGTAGTTTGATAGTTTCTTTTCCTAGAATAGTTGCTTGCTCCATCATGCTTGCTGCTTCATGTGTTAATAACCAAGCACAAACTACTTAAATTTCTTCCAAGCAGATATGGATTATTCCACCAGAATTAGTGAAACGAAAACAATTTGATAGTACGTTCTAGTATCAAAAGGACTCGCACGTTCGGAATAGGACCTCTCAATAACAATTGAATAACTCTTTATCAAAAATAGTAATCGAATGCTTCATCTTATATTCAACTCGATGATACTTTTATACCAAAACTTCTACATAATGTCTAAAATATCTATGCATATTGAATAAGCAAGTTCATGGATGAAACATGAAATTCTCCTTTATAAACAATCATAGGGAAGATCTGGCAACAATCCACTATGAACTTTGCAGTTAGATGCACATTCATCCTCGTTTCACCCACTAAATTGTGCATGAATGAACTTAAAGGTACCCATCTTCAAAAGCATGTTAGGCTTCTCACTAAAATAGCAAAAAGGAATGAGATTAACTCTTAAACTATTTTCCTCAGGCTCTCAGAAAATGTTACAGGCTGTGTATCGGTAACTGCATTTTTGGAGGATCCGACACGGGTACAACAACATTTTTGAAGTGTCCGATAAGAGGCAGATCTAGAATTTTAACATTCAGGGTTTTGAATCATTACCCTCCTTGCTTCCAGGTTCTGAATATATTATTCCTACAAATGAAGTGGATTTTTAATACAAATACAAAGTTTGTGCAAAGTTATTGGGTTCTGCCATACCCGTAACTGGGCTTCTATTTCCAGCCCTCGCCGACTCCGAGCAACTTAGCTCTTACGAACTAGGAATAATCATGTCCATTTTGGAAAAATGCACATTGTGACAGGGTTGAAAAATCCTTTAGTTCCAAGAATAAAAGTCATCTATATAATTAATAAGTTCGTTCATATTCATAAATGTTTGTTACACAAATAGATTTCTTGAAAGAAACCAAATTTTACTGCGATCCAAGTTATATGAAAATGTTTAAATGTATCCAATTTCCTAAATGAACAAATACACCACCTAATTACAGCTCAATCTCATAAAGCTAGACCCAAAAAAGATCAAGAAAATTAAAGATTTCATCTTTCAGAACCACATTGGTAACATTTCCAGGTAAACAAAAATGGCAAACTAATATAGCACACTGTGGAAAAGACCCTTATTGTGTATAGATCTACCCATTAATTTACATGACATTATAACCAAATTTAATAAACAATGCAAACTGACCTTGAGAAATACGGATTTGTTTACTTCTTCTTCTTCTGATGATGAAGGGGTGTATATGTTGTCTCTACTATACTGTACTTATATATGTGGCTTCTTTTACCCAAAAAATGTATGCAGTTTATAAGGTAAAAGAAGACAAAAGAAAAGGTATTTTTAAAAAAGACGAGACTCTACTTGCTATTTATAACGGAAAAAGATCAAATTTACCCCATAACTATTGAAAATGGATCAACTTTACCCTCTATTTATAAATGGTAGCAAATATACCCTTATCGTTAGTGAAAGGGCCACACTTACCCTTACAAACTAACAAGATTCCATGTCACTTTTTTTACCCATTTTAAAAACTTAAAAGTGCTTATGTGGACTGCCATGTTGGAACTAAAATAGACCACACCCCCTCTTAAACCTTGTGTCATCTTCTCCATGACTTGGACAAACTCTTCACTTCTATTGATGCTTTGAATTCAATCATACTATTCAAACTTCAATCAAGAAGATTTGGAAAAAGCTTAAGACTAAACTATATTCAAATGAAGAAACTTTGGGAAAAGCTTTAAGCATTATAGCAAAAATGGCAAAACTAAAGTGTAAACCGGAAGCAAAAATGGATAATCATTCATATTCATCTGCAACTCCTACAAACAAATCAAACTTTCCTATTTTTTCTTTTCTCAGTTTCTTGCCTAATAAACCATTTGACACAAGAATTCGATCAATTAAAAAGTAAGAGGATACATATGTGCAATTTTGTGACATTAAGAGGAACATAACTACTACAATTTACCATCTGTACAAGATAGAAAAAAGTAGATTAGAACTACTCAAAAATAAAAATTTCTCACTCCATTGATAAATCAAGACTCAGAATTTTGAAGCACCATATGTATGGGCCTAAATCGTTTTTAGGTACACAAATCGAATTTGGATTCGAATATAAGCAAATCTTTGTATCAAAGCGGTAAATAATGCACGAAATAGACGAAAATGCGTAAAATAACTTGCTTTCAATATATGGATGTTCAGTACAAATTTGGGCAGAGTTTCGGTATGTATTTCTGGATCCCTATTACATGAAATGAACTGCTATTTATAGATATGAATCTCTGCCCATGATCTCCACTATCTGTTGCCACGTCGTCCCACGATCTTGAGGTGTAGTGGCTGGGTTAGTGGGGTGAAGTAGTGGGCTGCAAAGCCGGACGAACCGAGGGGGGTCCACCGAGGTGAGAGTTTGCGACCTCGGTGACTTGGCCCCGCTGCTTGACCGAGGCGATGACTACCGAAGCTCAGCTCATGGCTCGCCTTCGGTGACGCATCTTCGGTTCAAGACTTCGGCGACTCGCTCAACCGCTTCGGCGGTTGCTTAGACGTGACATGTTCGGTCGCTAAGATTTGTATGACCGGGGCGGATCACCGCGGGCCGATTTTTACCCAATACAGATAGTCCCCCCACTCCTCGGTTAACTACCGAGGTGACCGAGGAGTGGAATGAAATTTTAGCGGGGAAAGCAACGTGGCTTGATCCTATCCAAGCGTTTCAAATTCAGCCAACGGTTCGCGTCCCATCAGGTCACCTCTTGGCGACACGTGGCGTTCATCCATGGGTTGACCGAACTGTCGCGCCGAAATTTTTGATTTCTCCAACGTTATAATGATGACGCTGACGTCACCATCCCTTCGCCTTCCATACCTATAAAAGGATCACTTCATCACCTCTTTTCTCATTTACCCTCTAGCGATCAACAGTGCGAAAAAATTCAAGAACTCCCTCAAAACCTTTCTTAACTTTCTGATTCCACAAACGACTTCCATTTTCGACATTATCACCATGTCTACCACACTCTCTAGGCAGGACTCCAGTGATTCTGGTGAGAGGGTGCAAATCCCACCCATTGCCGCAGCTGTTGCCAGTGGGGATGCCACCGCCGCTGCACCAGTGACCGCCGCGGCTGCGGTTGAGAGCGGCGAAGTATCATCGGGCGTTGGGAGCGCGAAGCGCCGTAAAATGAGAGCTATGCGCCAGCTGGCGGTGGAGGAGGAGGAGGTCGCCTCAGGCGAGGATGACTCCGTCCTAGATGACGCCGCTCTGCGCGATTTTAGCGATGCCCTCCTTCGAGACTATGACGATGGAGGAGATGGTGAGGAAGTAGGCGCCGAGGGTGGTAATGCCGAGGGCAGAGATGCCGAGGGCGTAGATGTTGCCGAGGGGGGATCCACGGGGCCGTCTATTCCCCTCGAGCAGGAGCTCGAGCCTCATCAGATTATCCCCTCCCACTTTGATAATAGTAAGGACTTGAAGCTGCAAGCTCAAACGGCCGATCAAGAAGAGAAGAATAGGAATATTCCGGTGAACACCACCCCGACCCGCATAACTCAAACTCACATTGAGCGGGTTCGGAGGGAGTGCCGCTTTGAGCCCGAGGTAAAGGTTATCATCCCCGATCCCACAAGTAGGGTGTGCCACAATATCGAGGGGATGTCCTTTGCTTACACTTATCCTTTCACCCTCGGCTTCTCTCTCCCAGTGCACAGGGTGATCGATGAATTTTGCCGGGCCTACAACTTATGTCTAGCTCAACTTGGCCCCGGCGTCTGGAGGGTGGTCCAATGCCTGGATTGGTTAAGCACGAAAGCTAAAGTGGACTTCACCTTCCAACACCTCATCTCAATATACTACCCCTATTTTCACAAGGCCGGGGTAGTAGCGCTGAACAACCGAGGCAAATTCGCCCTTCTCCATAAAAGCGAGGACCATGGGGACCGGGGCTGGTGTGATAGATACATCTTGCTGGAGACCAAGGTCTTATCCACCGAGCCTGATTTCCCCGAACGGTGGAACAACGCACGTAAGTACGCCGCCTCTTCATCTTACTCCTCGGTTGTTAGCTTGCTTAACTGACTTCATTCTTTTGCTATTTCTTCAGCCAACAAAGTAGATATCGTGCCCCCGGCGGGGTTGACCGAATGGGTGAAAGCGATGACTAACGCTCGTACACGTCCCGAGAGGACGTGGATGAAAATGGCCGCCGAGTTTGGTTGGCAGTGCAAGAGGCATGGTAAGTTTTGGTGATGCTTTGATAGGTGGGCTGCTTTTAAAACTTGGACTTTGCTTTACTAACTTTTCTTCCCCTCGGTCTCAGGTTTCCCAAACCGTGCCGTTAACACCAAGAAGAGCAAGAAGAAGAAGAAGGAAGAGAAGAAGAAAGATGATGAGGAGACCGAGTCGGATGATGATCTGGCTGCGGTAGCAGGGGAATACAAGGGATTGAAGGCTTCTAAGTCTTCAAAAACCTCAAAGGGAGCCCCTGATCAAGGGACTTCAAAAGGTAACATTTCTCCTCGGTTCCCATCGCGACTCATCATTCCTTTTCCGCTTTAATAGTTTCCACTTCTCCTTCGGTTGCAGGCGTGAAGCGGAAGAGGGCTACGTCGAAGAAACCGTCCCGTTCGGTGACTCCTCGCACCGAGGCGGAAACACTTCGCCAGCCCGAAGCGGTGGCTGAAAAACGCCGAGGACTGGTGGACGAGCTCGAGGATGAGGCAGCCGACGAGGCTTGGTCTCGAGGAAATGTTGATGTCATTGATCTCGAAGGTCAAGAGCCCGAGCCTGATGCAGCTGCGGAAAAAGCCAAAGGTAAGGCTAAAGTTACCGAAGCTGGAGCTACTGCATTCACCGGAGAGGCTGGCACCGGGTCAGTAAGAGCACACTCCGAACCCGCGAGGATTTCTTCTTCGGTGGGGGCTTATCGGAAACTTGAGGTGCCAGTCTCTTCAAATCTGCTAGGTTGCAGCCCCGAGGATCTTTTTAGCCTCACACCTTTGCTAGGGCCAACCGAAGACAAAATTATGCAAGAGTTCACCCCGGGCCAACTGTACAGCGCCATGGCTTCCAACGCAGTGAGGGTAAGTCGCCAGTCTTGAAACCACAGAATTTTATTTTTATCTTCATCTTCGGGCTGTTTCTAACCTCGGTGATTTTGACTTTTGCTCAGAGCTTTATCCTTTCGCTGAAGGCGGTTGAAGTGGAGTCCTCGAGGACCGCCGAGGTTCGGCGCGTATCTCGCCTATGGGACCAGCAAAGAGACAAATTCAAGGCCCAGATAGCTTTGCTGAAAGCTGATTTGGCCAAGTCTCAGGCCGATTTACGCGAAGTTGAGGCGAACTCCGAAGCCAAGATTAAGATCCTCGGTGATGATTTTGAAGCTGAACGCTCGAGGCTGGGAGAGGAAGTGGCGAGGCTGAGCGACGAGCTGTCACAAACCAAAACCGAGGCGGTTAATATGGCCAAAAAGCACCAAGAGCAGCTGAGAGATCATCTGCTTCACATTAAGAAGCTAGAGGGCGAAACTTCCAAGCTTTCAGCCAAGGATGATCAGATCGCTGCCCTGAAAGATGAAATCGCGGCCCGAAAGGATAAAGCTGCACTCAAGGTGAAAAGGGCCGAGCTCGACAAGCGGTGGGCCATCATCAAGTCTCGGTTAAGGTTGCTCAAGCGGTGTCGCGCCGGGGAGCTTAACCTTGATGAAGAGATTGAGAAGGCCGAGGCTAAAGCGGCCGAAGCTCAAGCTATCATTGAGGATCTTCCTTCAAGTGAGGCCTCGAGCGGCGATGATGAAGATGAGGAAGATGAAGAGGCCGAAGAGGGCTCCGGGGATGGAGGTGGTTCTCCTGAGGCCTGAATTACTTTTAGCGCTTCTTTTGCAAGCCTTCGGGCTTTTGAGTTTGTACTTTCGGCCTTCGGGTCTTTTTGAGAATGTATATATTCAGCCTTCGGGCTTTCAGTAAAAAATATTTGCATCCTTATTTTGTGTAATGGCCTTTTAAGCATATCGAACACTTTGATGCAAACTTTACTTTAATCTTGCAAGATTTAGACAGAATTTGACCGATGCGAACCTAGGACGACGTCTCGTCCTCGGGTCGACGCATTACGCGGCTTCAAAATGTAAGATTTACACAGATAAAATGAGTGTAATCGAAGTCGTTCTTATTGATATTGACGAGCCAAAAGGCTATGTACATAAAACCAAGCCGCTACCGGGCTAATTTACAATGTACTAAATCTAGTCCCCGGGCGTTAGTCCCCGGTTGTCGGATAGATAAGCTTCGGTTGGGAGGCTCGATGCCGACCTCGATATCAACCCCTTCTCACTCCCCCCCAGTGTTCGGTTGTGAATCTTGATGAAGATCCGAGCACTGGAATCGGTTCGGTTCGCTTCCTGAAAAGGTCAAGCAAAAAGACGGAACGAGGGGTAAGTTAGTACATTTTTTGTTAATGCCATGGGAGCGGAGTTCGGCTCGGGGCTGTTTGATTTAAAAAGCTTGAAGATATTTACTTCGACTAGAAGTAGTACCGCTTCAAGTTGGAGATATTCCAATTCAACGGTTCGGGCTCTCCTTGCAAACTTTCGATTTGATAAGAGCCTTTTCCAACAATTGCCTTGACTCTGTAGGGTCCTTCCCAATTTGCGATGAGCTTTCCCCCGTTTTCTTCTTTGGTTGATTGCTTCACGGTTTTCAACACATAATCCCCGACCTTGAAGTCCCTGAATTTGGCCTTTCTGTTGAGATATGCTTCAATCTATCTCTTTTGAGCAACCAACCGAACCAAAGCTAGCTCCCTCTTCTCTTCGAGCAGATCCAACTCAATGCGCATTGCTTCCTGGTTTGCGTCCTCGGCCGTATGGGCATACCGAAGGCTTGGTTCGCCCACCTCTACGGGAATAAGAGAGTCCATGCCATACGCCAAAGAGAAGGGAGTCTCCCCCGTGCTGCTCTTTTCAGTTGTTCGCATGGCCCACAGAACCCCGTGCAACTCCTCGGGCCAAGGACCTTTTTTCTCATCGAGCCTTTTCTTGAGATTCTCAATTATGATCCTGTTTGAAGACTCGGCTTGGCCATTGGCGCTTGGATGATAGGGAGTCGAAGCTATTCTTTTGATACCCCACTGCTTGAAGAAGCTGGTGATAGCAGTCCCCATGAATTACTTGCCGTTGTCGCAAGCAATTTCTCTTGGGACCCCGAACCTGTAGATGATGTTCTTTTTGATGAAGTCGATTACTTGCTTTTGCTTAACCTCGGTGAGAGCCGCTGCTTCCACCCATTTGGTGAAGTAATCAGTCAATACCAGGATGAAACGAACACCACCTTTTCCCTTGGGCAATGGTCCAACAACGTCCATTCCCCATTTCATGAAGGGCCATGGCGACACCACCGAATGGAGAGGCTCGGCCTGTTGGTGGATCAGCCGCCCATGGCGTTGGCACTTGTCACATTTTTGCACAAAATCCCTCACATCGGTACTGATAGTGGGCCAGTAATACCCAGCTCTTAATAGCTTTCGTACCAAGGACTTTGCCCCCGAGTGGTTGCCACACTCGCCTTCATGCACTTCTGGCATCACGTATCTTGCCTCATCGGGACCCAAACATTTGGCCATCGGGCCGCAATACAACCTTTTGTATAGATTGCCTTCGATCATGTGATACGAGGCAGCTTGGGTCCTTAGCTTCTTCGCTTCTTTCTTATCTTGGGGGACAGTCCCCGAGTCGAAATAGGAGATGAACTTACTTCGCCAATCCCATCGGTTGTCCACCGAGTTGACTTGCAGCTTCATCTCTCTCATCTGCGCAGATAATAGCCGAACCATCGAGTCAGTCCCCGAGTGAGCTTCATCAATTGCCGAACCCAGATTCGCCAAGGCATCAGCCTCGGTGTTCTCCTCCCGAGGCACTTGTTTAACTTGCCATTCTTGGAATTGGGTCAAGATCTTTTGTGCCCGATCTAGGTATAACTGCATTCTGGGCTCACGAGCCGTGTAATCACCGAGGATTTGGTTCACCACTAACTGAGAGTCACATCTCAATTCGATTCTTTCAACCCCCATTTCTTTGGCCAACTCTAAACCTGCTAAAGCCGCCTCATATTCTGCCTCGTTATTGGTTACTTTCTTGAACCGAACCGAGTGTCTGATTTTCTCCCCGGTAGGTACTCTCAAGACTATGCCCAGCCCCGAACCTTTGGAGTTGGTTGCTCCATCAGTATAGAGTATCCATAAGCCCGGGGCTATTCCTTTAGCTTCGGCGTTTTCTTTTTCAGCCTCGGGTAAGATTCCAACGCTAAAATCTGCCACGAAGTCTGCCAAGACTTGGGACTTAATGGCGTTCCGAGGCTGATAGGTGATGTCATATTCACTTAACTCTACCGCCCATTTTGATAATCTTCCCGACAACTCTGGCTTATGCAAAATATTTCTCAAAGGGAAGGTTGAAACTACGGCTATTGGATGGCATTGAAAATAGGGCCGCAATTTCCGAGCGGTAACAAGTAAAGCAAGAGCTAGTTTTTCCAGATGTGGATACCTGGTCTCAGCGTCGAGGAGTGTCTTGCTCACATAATAAATGGGCTGCTGCTTGCCATCTTCTTCTCGAACCAGCACAGCACTTACTGATACCTCGGACACTGCTAAATATACTAGCAATGTTTCACCTTCTTTTGGCTTGGCAAGCAACGGTGCGTTAGCCAAATACTGCTTCAAGTCTTTCAATGCTTGTTTGCACTCCGGTGTCCATTCGAAGTGAGTGTTTTTTCTCAAAACGGAGAAGAATTTGTGGCATCGCTCCGAAGACCTTGAGATGAAACGACTCAAGGCAGCGACTCGGCCAGTCAAGCGTTGGACTTCTTTCACCCCGGTAAGCTCTTCGGGGATTTCCTCAATTGCTCTGATTTTATCTGGGTTAGCTTCGATTCCCCGCTCGGAGACAATAAATCCCAAAAACTTGCCCGATCCTACGCCGAAGGCGCACTTCTCGGGGTTCAATTTCATGCCGTACTGTCTCAGCACAGCAAAAGCTTCCCTCAGATGATTCAAATGATCCTCCATTCGGATCGATTTGATGAGCATGTCGTCTATGTAGACTTCCATAGACTTCCCGATGTATTCCTTGAACATGCGACATACCAACCTTTGGTAGGTCGCCCCGGCGTTCTTCAAACCGAAGGGCATCACTTTGTAGCAAAAGGTACCTCGGTCAGTGATGAACGAGGTCTTTTCTTCGTCCTCGGGGTCCATGAGGATTTGATTGTAGCCCGAATACGCGTCCAAGAAAGTTAATAGTTTATGTCCAGCCGTGGAGTCTATTAACCTGTCGATTTGCGGCAATGGATAAGAATCTTTGGGGCAAGCTTTGTTCAGATCGGTGTAGTCTACACACATTCTCCACTTGCCATTCTTCTTCGGCACAACTACCACATTCGCCAGCCATTCGGGATATTTGACCTCCCTTATGAAACCATTTTCTTGCAACTTCGCGGTCTCATCTTCGATCGCATTCTTTTTCACCCCGGCATGAGGTCTCTTCTTCTGTTTCACCGGGATGAACCTTGGATCTACATTCAGCTTGTGAGTCATGATCTCCGGATCGATACCCGTCATGTCTGAATGAGCCCAAGCAAAACAGTCATGGTTGGACCTTAAAACTTCCATAATTGCCTCTTTCGACTTCGGGTCCAACTCCGAGCCGATGTGCACTTTCCTTTCTGGGAACTCTTTCAATAGAGTGAAAGAGTTCAGCTCCTCAATGGTAGAGTCCTCGGCTTTTTGCTTCCGAGGCTCTTGCACGCATGCCGGGATCTTTTCAATTTCATTTTGGAGGCTCGCCTCGCTCGACCCCGGTTGTGTTGGTTGCTATTTTTTGGGCCCGCTTGGGGCGACTCCACTCTTCAGTGCAACCGAGTAGCATTCCCTCGCTGCTCGCTGCTCCCCCTTAATTGACCGAACCCCCCAAGGCGTTGGGAATTTGATCACTTGGTGTAAAGTGGAAGGAACATCTTCCATGGAGTGGATCCATGGCCGCCCGAGGATTACATTATAGGCCAGATCCTCGGGCATCACTTGAAACAGTGTCTCTTTGGTGACACCCTCAGCGAATGTCTTCAGCGTGATTTCACCCAACGTCTTCTCTGTTGAGTTGTTAAAACCAGCCAACACTGTTGATTTGGGAACGATTTCCCCTTTTAGCCACATCTGCTTCACGGCCCCGTAGCTGATGATATTTACCAAACTACCGGGGTCAATCAAGACTCTCTTGATGTCAGCGTTGTTAATTCTTAGCATGATGACTAGAGCATCGTGATGGGGGAACATCATCCCATCACAGTCATCCTCATCGAACACGATGTCCTTGCCCGAGCCTCCAACTCGGGTCCTCTTCTCCATGGTGATGGAGAGCTTAGCAAATTTTTTAGCTGCGGCGAAGTTCACGCCGTTTACTTCTGACCCCCCGGTGATGACGTTAACTACTCTTTCCGGGGGTGGAGCCCGAGGTAGTTGCCCATCCCCCCTGTTCTTTGAAAAATTATCTTTCCCCTTGTCAGTGAGGAATTGAGCCAAGACTCCTTTTTTCAGTAGGTGAGCTACCTCGAGGCGCAAAGCTTTGCAATCCTCGGTTCTGTGACCATAATCTGCATGAAACTCGCAATGCAGATTCTGATCCCTTTTGTCCGCCGGGGTTCTCATATCTTTGGGAATTCTTACCCCGGCTGTCCCCTTAACGACGTCGACCAGCTCCGAGGTCGATATGTTGAAATTATAATCTTGGATCCGGGGAAGATCCTTTCTTGGGACCGAAGCGGAGCTCGAGGGATTCCTTGGGTTCATATTGGTTTGAACCTTCCCTCCAAGCCTTTGGCTTATGTGAGATGTCGGGTATGAGTTACCGGGGTTGTTCCCCAACCTTTGAGTAACATGTTGCCTCGGCGAAGTATAAGGTTCATACCTCCCTTTCAAATTATTTCGTGGCGCCTCGGCGCGATTTGAAATATCACCTCGGTTTTGGTAACCTCGGGTTTTGAACTCCGCCTCCTCCAATCTGATTTTGGAGTAAGCTCTTCTATGCAGGTCCTCCCACGTCAGGACCTGATACTGTTGCAACTCTTTTCGCAATTCAGCTGCAGCACTTGAATTGCGACCGTTGATACCTTTTTCGAAGGCCATGATAGCCAAGGTATCATCCATTCGAGGCAACTCCATACGTTCAGCATGAAATCGCTCGAGGAACTCTTTAAGTGGCTCACCGGGCCATTGTTTCACTTCACATATATCCTCCTTCCTCTGGAGGATCTTTTGCGCGCCGGTGTGAGCTTTGACAAAGGCGCTGGATAGTTCTTTGAACGAGGAGATTGACCCCGGTGGCAAGCATAAATACCACCGAAGGGCACCCTTTTCCAACGAACTACCAAACTTCTTTAAGAACATGGACTCAAGCTGTGTGGACGTCAAGTCGTTGCTCTTTACCATGGACATGTATTCCCTAACATGCTCCTTGGGATCAGTTGTCCCATCGTACTTTTTGAGGAATGTGAGTTTGAAACCCACAGGAGTTGGAGCTGGTGCTGCTTCGGGCTTATAGGGTTGCTCCCTATATTGCTCGATGTCGAGGTCATCTTCCTCCTTGCTTATCCCCGGTACGCGCTCGAGGCGTTTTTCGACGCGCGCCTCGATGCGAGCCTCGATTTCTCTACTCATTCTTTCAACGTCAACCGAGGACGTTGTTTCTGCCACGGAGGGAACCGTCCCGAAGTGTGGCATGGAAGATGGATTACTCCCCGAGCCTCCAGACGCGGCTCCATTGTGAGGTCCCCCTGTTGTCGCGCCCGGAGGAACGAAAGGCGGGGTGCCTCCACCAGGGGCCGAGGGCTGGGTGCCGTTTGGGGCGGCGCTGTTCCGCACTTCTAGTGAAGCGCGAAACTCGGCGTTGATACTAGCCTGCTCATCCTGCTTATTCTGGAGAGCTCTTAGTGTGGTGACAACATACATTTGAAATTCTTCGGTTGTCATTGGGGTGAAGGATTGTTGGTTCGTCAGAACGTCAACCCGATCACCGTTACCACCACTGTTGTTATCAGCCATGACGTAGGGTCACAAATTTCTTGATGAAAAACGGATTTTGAACTTTGGAACAAAGCGTTATTGCTTATATCCCCACAGACGGCGCCAATTTGTATGGGCCTAAATCGTTTTTAGGTACACAAATCGAATTTGGATTCGAATATAAGCAAATCTTTGTATCAAAGCGGTAAATAATGCACGAAATAGACGAAAATGCGTAAAATAACTTGCTTTCAATATATGGATGTTCAGTACAAATTTGGGCAGAGTTTCGGTATGTATTTCTGGATCCCTATTACATGAAATGAACTGCTATTTATAGATATGAATCTCTGCCCATGATCTCCACTATCTGTTGCCACGTCGTCCCACGATCTTGAGGTGTAGTGGCTGGGTTAGTGGGGTGAAGTAGTGGGCTGCAAAGCCGGACGAACCGAGGGGGGTCCACCGAGGTGAGAGTTTGCGACCTCGGTGACTTGGCCCCGCTGCTTGACCGAGGCGATGACTACCGAAGCTCAGCTCATGGCTCGCCTTCGGTGACGCATCTTCGGTTCAAGACTTCGGCGACTCGCTCAACCGCTTCGGCGGTTGCTTAGACGTGACATGTTCGGTCGCTAAGATTTGTATAACCGAGGCGGATCACCGCGGGCCGATTTTTACCCAATACACCATACACACCGTACTAACCAGAATTGAGCTCAAAGGTAAAGGACAATGAAAGAATTTGTAGAAGCAGATAATTCAGAAGCCATCATCACACGAATCGAGCACAAATCACGCAAGATGGAAAACTTACCCAAACAGTACACCCAATTCTATCCCTTAAAGTTCCAATTTTTCCTAATTTATATACCTACATAAAATCAAAAACCCATGTCTATAATTGAATAAACTGAAAACCCACTTAGAATTTTGTTATTTTGATAGGTATAAACCAATGAAAGCTCTACAAACTGCTTTGGAAGGATCACCTCCCAAGACCAAAGATGAAAGATGCCATGTTCGATCTTTTTTGTAAAATTCATTTCTTTTACTAGAATCTTGATCCATGATGCAAATTTGAGTTGATGGTTAATAATTTTGTAGTCTGTTAATTGAATAGTTGTTAGGGCTATAACGGATATCAAAGATGTGGGGTCTACATCTACATCGGCAAAGCCAGAGGGTTCATCCAAGTCATGGAGAAGATGACACAAGTTTTAAGAGGGGGTGTGGTCTAGTTTAATTCCAAAGTCGCAATCCATGTAAGCACTTTCAAGTTTTTTAAAATGGGTAAAAGAAGTGATATGTAATTCTGTTAGTTTATAAGGGTAAATGTGACCCTTTCACTAACGGTAAGGCCATTTACCAACGAAGGGCAAAATTGATCCATTTTTGATAGTTGAGGGGTAAATTTAACCCTTTTTATAACATAAATAAAAGAAAACAAACGGAGTTGTTTATGCTATTTTGATTGGTTTCTTTATGTGTTCAAATAAAAAGGAAGTGCGAATAAGAAATCTCGAGGAACCTCAAACCAATTGGTAAAGTTGTCTTTGTTTGATTTATAGGTCACAAATTAGAACCGTAAAAACAAACATTGATGCTTGCACAAAATTGCACGTGCATATCACAACTTTTGGGGTGCAGCCCTTCCTCGTACTCTGCTGGATGCTTGTGCATTAGACTGCCCTTTAGGAGCACAAGAAACTTTAGTTGTTGCTCTTTGTGCATTCATTCCGAAATAGTTTAAAGGCGAAAATAAATAGCCTAAATTTATATTAACGGTACCAGTGATCATTTAAATCTCTCATATTTCGGGTTAAAAACAAAAACGAGTTTTGTACCATTTTAAATCGTTTCTGCATCATCTCTTCCAACTTTTTCGAAACCCTTTCATCTTCTTCCATAAGTTTTCACCTCCCTCCCTCCCTCTCCCACATCCAACACATCATTCCAGTTCAAAAGCTTTTCAATTTATTTTTTTCGGAGCAAAAGCTTCAATTTTTCGATTTTGAAGAGTGTTTTTTCATTACATTTAGAGGTGGGCACTAAACCGAAAAAACTGAAATACCGAATCGAAGTAATTCAGTTTTTCGGGTTTGGTATTTCGGTTCGGTCCAAGAAATTTTGAAACTTCGATTTTTCGGTTCGGTCTTCGGTTTCAGGCAACCCGAAATTTCGGGACCCGAAAAAATCGAAGTTTTTTTGTTTTGGTCATATATTTTCTAAATCCCTAAGTTACCCATGGTTAGTAAGTAACATGATTCTACATATTGACTGATTTAACTAAAGGTTCTGCTATTCTTTATTTTGAAGAATAGAGAAAGTACCTAAATGTTCGTTACTTTTTGTAATTATAGTAAAGCATAGTCAGGTTACATATGCCATATATTTCCTAAATCCCTAAGTTACCCATTGTTAGTAAGTAACATGATTCTACATATTGACTGATTTAACTAAAGGTTCTGCTATTTTTTCTTTTGAAGAATAGAGAAAGTACCTAAATGTTCGTTACTTTTTGTATTATAGTAAACCATAGCCAGGTTACATAAAGTCTGTTAATGTATTGATTAGAGCTGCACAATCTCTATGTCTGAAAGTTAAATGTGCTCAATCTATACCATTGCAAACGAAATTATAGTTTGCAAAAGGTGCGAGACCAAAAGTGCACAACATACTTGATTTGAGAAAGAGGAGTTAATAGAGTTTCTTATTTTTCCTTCAAAATGTCTGTTATTGTCATGATCAACGTTAAGGTCTTAGTTGTCAAATAAGTTGAATTCGCCTAAAATAATTTATATTCTCAAGTTTTGTTTCTATTGTAATATACTTAGACTGGTATATGAAATGTCACAGTGTAAAAATCATTCATACCACAATTATCTAAATTTAAACGTTACAAAATTACATCAGTACCAAGTGACGAAACCAATAATTTTGCTAAGAGTGTTTAAGAATTTTCAAAATTTAATAAATATCAAGTAATACTCCTATTTGACTTTATATACAATTATAGTTTTTCAGTATCAACTTTCATTGATTGTAGCTCCACCATGATAATACCAGACTGTACCAAGGGGGTGAATAGTTTTATTTTCTGCAATTAGTCATACTTTTAGTACTAATTTCGTTTAAGCTAAAAGAAATTGAAAGAAATGAGAAAGTGAGATGACCAAATTATGGTGTGGTCGAGGGGACCAAATTATCCTAGTTAGTCATATGCTATAAATTTTCTTGTTCGGGCTTTTTTTTTTTTTTGGCCATAAACTTTGGTTTAAACCGAAATACCGATTTACCGAACTGAAGTACCGCACTAAAAAACCAAACCGAACCGAAGTATAAAAATTACGAGTTTTTCTACATTTCAAACCGAACCGAAGACCGAAGTACCGAACCGAAGTTTCAAAAAACCGAACCGAAGTACCGAACGCCCACCCCTAATTACATTGGCTTGGGTTTAGCTCTTTCGAGATATGCGTTGTGTTTTATTCATATAATAAGCTTCGAAAGCTCTGTTTTGTTTCTTTGATGCTGCTTCATTAGAGGTCTGATTTTTTCAGATCTGTGGTTTTCAGATCTGTTGTAACAGTTCATCAACCAATCCTAGTAGATTGTAGGCCTTATTGCAATTAGTAAGCCATTTGATGGGGCGATATGCAGTAGTGGATGCTAATTTCTTGGATCAATGGGTGGAGATGACAACATGTTGGCTTGACATTCCAAGACAAGTGAAATTATCACTTATCTTTGCAGCACCTCTAAGAAAAATAATATAGAAAGCGATTAATAACGTTATGTATTTTATCTTTTGTTTTCTTCTCTTTCCAATTCGTTATTTTTTTTTTCGGAGTAAAAGCTTCAATTTTTCAATTTTGTATGGTGTTTTGTCACTACATTACTTTGGGTTTAGCTCCTTCGAGATATGCTTTGTGTTTTCTTCATCTAATAAGCTTTAAAAGCTCTATTTTGTTGCTTTGACGTTGCTCCATTAGAGGTCTGATTTTCAGATCTGCTGTAACAGATCATCAACCAGCCCTGGTCGATGATAAATATATGTGTGTGTATTAGTACAACTTCAAGATTAGGCAGAATGTAATGGTTTTGTTTTTGTTGTGCTTGAATTTTTTCTTTAGGTTATAAAATGCAAGTTGATCGATTGGAGACTAACGTATTAAATAATCGACCAAGAAGATAACTACATCAGCTTTCCAACTTTTCCAAGAGCCCCTATATAATCTTGTATCCTTTATGTATCAAAAAGAACTTTCAGTAATGAAAGCTTTAAAGTTATTGTTATTATTGTTAGTGAAATAAGACTTCTACACAAAATTTGTTGTTCTTTCATTTACTTGGCTTGCAAAAATATTTAATCCTATTTACAAAGTAATATCTTTGCTCTATTAGAGATCTGGTTTTCAGATCTGCTGTATCAGTTCATCAACCAGCCCTAATCAATGGTAGATGTGTGTGTGTGTGCGCGCGCGCGGGTGTATATTAGAACAACTTCACGATTAGGCAGAATGTAATGGTTTTGTTTTAGTTGTGCTTGAACTGTTTCTTTAGGTTATAAAATGCAACTTGATCGATTAGAGACTAACGTATTGAATAATCGACCAAGAAGATAAATACATCGCCCTTCCAACTTTTCTAAGAGCCCCTGTATAATCTTGTATCTTTTATGTATCAAAAAGAGTTTTCAGTAATGAAAGCTTTAAAATTATTGTTATTATTGTTAGTGAAATAAGACTTTTATACAAATTTTGTTGTGCTTTCATTTACTTGGCTTACGTCAATATTTAATCCTATTTACAAAGTAATACCTTCCATTAAAATTTTTAAATCGAACTTGAACGACAATCAACCAAAAAAATTGTCTATACTTAATTAATTATGCACTGCTGAATTTATTATTTAATGACCATCACGAAGATAGTTGATTATGAAACATAATATTTAACAAGTAGTTTACATTTAAGCAGTAGATAGTCGATTATTAACTATTAGAGCGTATTTGATTTAAAATATTTAGCATTAAATTAATAAAAAAAATAGTATCTTAAATACTTAATTGTGATCCATTATAATATCTCATCAACTTAACTTTGATCTATTTACAAACTAAGTGAAATACTAATTGAATAAAAAGTCTCTGCACAACATGGATGTAGTCTATTGTACACCTATCCTCAGGTGATATATTTATTATTATTATTATCGTTGAGAATATAACACGCGCGCGTTTGGCATTTAAGGTTTGGAATTTACGGTTTAGGATTTAGGGTCTACGCGCTTGGGATTTGGAGTTTTGTGTTTAGATACATGTATATGGATGTGGCTTAATTAGTATATTATCAGCTAAAGATCCCAGAAGCGGACCCTCTAAATGAAAAGGAAGAAATAAGGAGAAGTAAGGACAGGAAGCAAGTGCAGATTAATTAATTAATTAATTAAGTGGATAATTAGGTGGCAATGCCAACCATATATAATATGTAATGCAAGAATTTAAATATGCAGTGCAGTAGGCGGTAAAACTGACCATATGCATGAAATTCACAATATAAATATTCGAGACACAAATTTAATATAAGAAGATTATATTAAAATTAAAAATCATACAAAGCTAGAGGGATTTAACTCTAGCCAATTCTTGAGAAAGAGAGGAAATATTGTGAATGGTGTAGTAGAAGTGGTGTCTCTTTTACAAGTGATGGGGGGTATTTATAGCAAAAATACATGAATATCTTGCTAATGCTTGCTGAGGTCATAGATGATGTCAGCTTTAGTTGATGTCATGATGTGTCATGCTGATGTCA
The DNA here is from genome assembly GCA_037355625.1 of Petunia x hybrida. Lineage (NCBI taxonomy): Eukaryota > Viridiplantae > Streptophyta > Magnoliopsida > Solanales > Solanaceae > Petunia > Petunia x hybrida. Next base: position 4,455,474 of record JBBBVM010000031.1, read on the forward strand.
CGGATGATGTCAGCTTGATATCATAATTGTGTACTTCAAAATGATGACACCTTGATGTCATGCTTGCGCATTTAATTATTCTTCTGCTAAGTCATAATCATGGTCTTCTTCTTCGTCTTCTTCTTCTGAAGAAGAAGGTTGAGACTTTTGGCTGGAGGATCCAGCTTTAAGTTGTTGGAGGATTAATTCTATTTGTTCAATAAAATCTCCTATATTGCTAGAGTTGGCTAACTGTGCAGCTGCTTATTGATTTTTGTTGAAAAAATGAATATTGGGCAGTATCTGTTGGAGATAAATACTTTGCATTTTCTAGGAACCCGTTTTCTAATGCCGGAACATAGGCTTAAGAAGGATTTCAGTTTTTGTACCACTTGGTGTGACCTTGAAGGGCTAACCATGGTAGTCTTTTATGTCCATCTGGCTTATGAAAAGAATATTTTCGGGAATAGATCCACGGAATGTGAAATCTATGGGAAAATTGGAGGAGTACATGTATCTGTTGTTGACTAAAGAACCTGGCTGAAATATTCATAACCTTCTTTAACTGAAGGGGGAAGGATTTCAATTTTGTGTCCATATACAGGTCACCATTGATGTATAAACCACTAAGGAAATTCAGAGACTAATTGTTTACCCCAAAGGATAAACCAAGAGTGTTTTCCAAGGTGATTTTGAAAAGTGAAGGCATTCATCCAGGCAGCCTTGTAGTCGTAGTAATTAAAATATTGAGGTCGAAAAGGTTGGAATTTTTTTTTTTATATTTGGATGGATGTGTACCCCATTCTTTTGGCGAGATTATTTTATTAATCCACTCCATTGTATGGGTAACATATGCATGGGTTTGCTTTTTCTTGTAAGGTTTGAATAAGCAAGATTTGGTATCTGCAAGGATAAATTCGTAAAATTTCTGAGTATGGTCAGGAGTTTCATGTATGAAATTGACTGATGAGCTAAGCATTTGACTAGCTATTTCTTGGGGGTTTGGATGCCAAAATTTTGGCTCAATTTGGGTTAGCGGATAGATATTATCTTTTTTAAAGTAGGTTGGTTCCTCAGGGGAGGAACTTTTGTATGAAGAAATTGGTTGTGGCACTGGTGAAAAAAGTGCCTGTTGGGTGCTGAATACACCGTGCTTGTGCTCTGTGTATTGGGTCTTTTGGTCGCCATTGGTGTTTGTGTGGTGCTTTTAGCAGCCACATTTTGAGAAAAAGATGCGTGTCCTGAGGCCGTCACAGTGGAACATAAAATTTTAAACATAATAAATTATTTTCTTATTTTAGGGTCGCTTATGGTTGCTTTTATTCCCATAAGCTTACACCAGCTTAAGAAGTCTGTATCTAACCAGGAGTCAGATGATGTCTGTGCATGTTGATCTTCATCTTCTTCAACCAAATCTGCCCATTTTTTCGGGCTTACAATTGAAATTGGTTCAGCTTTTTTCAGGAGATATGATGGGTGTATTCCCTTCATAGTATAATCTGCTGCAGTTTGATATCTTGGCTGACTTGGGTCAGCAACATCATTTGAGAGTTGCTTGGAGGTAACTGAAATTATTTATTGTTGGGAGACAGCTTTGTCTCGAGTGAGAAAATCTGGAAAAGAGTTTGAGCTCCCTTTGATATATTCTATATCAAAATCAAAAATAGATAAAATAATCTACCATTTCGCAAATATATGTTTTGATGCAAGGTTTTGTACATCTTTTTGTAAAACAGATTTTGCAGCTTTGCAATCAATTCTTTAAAGGAATTTTTGGTTTAGTAAATCAGCTCGAAATTTAGAAATGCGTAAAACAATTGCTAAAATTTCCTTTTTAATTGTAGAATAATTTTGTTGAGCATTATTCAATGCTTAGATGCAAATGCAATGATATGTTCTTTGTCATATTTCTTTTGTTTTAGTGTGCCACCATAACTAATGTCTGATTCATCTATTTCAACAATTTTGAATGCAGAAGGATCAGGGAGAGATAAACAAGGAAGATGTTTAACTTTTAATTTTATTTGTTGGACAACGTTGGTATGAGCATTAGTCCATGGAGGAGGAGACTTTTTCAATATATTATGGAGAGGTTTTAACAGATTGCTAATACCTGGAATAAAATCAGATACATAATTAACACGACCTTAAAATCTTTGAAGCCGGTTTTATCTAAGATTTGATCAGGGAACTTATCAGCAAACTGAATTGATCTTTGGATAAGGACAATAGTTCCTCGTTGGATATTGTGACCTAAAAATCATATATTTATTTGAAAAATGCTATATTTAGTTTTTAAAAGAACTAAGTCATTTTCTTTAATAGTATTAACGAAGATTCTTAAATGTTTAAAATGTTGATCGATGCTAGTTGACAATACTAAGACAACATCAATGTAAACTATAATTGACACGACCCAGAATCCGATTAGGCCGTGTGGGCACCCGACATCCTCCCCTAGACCCATCGGGAAAACCCTTACCAATTAAATTAGGAAAATAAATATAACAATTCATAAATTTGAACAAGACTTAGAAAAAAAAACCGCAAACATACTAATACCTCTAAGCTGTACAAAAAAAAAATTACAGCTGACTACCCAATATACTAGATTTAGGACTATCCAGACTAGACATCTAAGAGTACAAAAGGAGACAGATACCTCCTGAAGGGAGCAAAATGCAGCTGAAATAATAACCAATAAACTAGTGGCCATCTGGAATAAAAGCTGGCTCACCCCGACAGCTGAAGTCGTCTTCGCTCCTTCACAACCTGGCGAACTCAATCCTGGAGCGAACCTGCCGAAACGAAATAGATAGACAAAACCAAACAACAAACAAGGGTGAGTCAAAGGACTCAATAAGTGGGGCAGACTAGCCTCCTCAAAGAATAGGATAGCTAGCCAGGGAGAAAAGAAACAGATAAGCCAAATTCCTCTTAATTAAATTATAAAAAGGCAGAGCTGGATAATAACTAGAAAACACGTATGGAATCATAAACAACCAAGGACATAGACAGAACATATAGGTATCCCGAGCATATCAACAATCAGAAATACATCATGTTGCGGCGTGCAACCCGATCCATATATACATATGTCGCGGCGTGCAACCTGATCCGTATATTTATACTGTCGCGGCGTGCAACTTGATTCCTATATTTATACTATTGCGGTGCGCAACCCGATCTGTATATTTATACTGCTACGACGTGCAACCCAATCTGATCCATGTATTTATACTGTCGCGACGTGCAACCCAGGATACGGGCCAGAAATATATAGGCAAACTGAGATATGTCCACAACATGGTATACATACCGCATATAAATCAAACACAACACAATATACACAATAGTCAGTATGCGGTGCAATGAGATGGGATGAATGCGGTACGATGCAATGCAGTCACATATACCTGATACCTATCTCCGGCGTGGGACTCTCATCGTCTACCAGGAGATATATGCATTAATGACCCTTTACCGGCTCGGGACTCTCATCGATTACCGGTAAGTATATGCAATAATGACCCTTCACCGGTGCGGGACTCTCATCGCCAACTGGGAAATATATGCAATAATGACCCTTCACCGGTGCGGGACTCTCATCGCCAATCGGGAAGTATATGCAATAATGACCCTTCATCGGTGCGGGACTCTCATCGCCAACCGGGAAGTATATGCAATAATGACTGCCAGAGTACAATGCTCAGATACTCAATGCAATACCAGCAACATGACATAACATATAATATACAATGTAAATTCAAAGCTAAGGCGTAATGAATACGCCTGTCAGCAGCTACACACGTAAAGAACACGTGGTAGAAAATCCACGAGGCCAGGTGCCTCCAAAGAAATGGATATAATCACTTACCTCTTCCAAAAGTTAGTACGGCTAATCAACAACCGCTTTATCCTTTGGTTTCCTTGCCAAACGATCCCACTGTGTTCAATAAGCAAAAAAATATATCAAATTAGGCTAAAGGCTTCATTCCTCACATCTTAGGGCAATCCGGTTAGGAACCTGATACCCTATTCGCATAGGCAATACGCAGGCCAGGCCTATGTACAGGGTTTAAGGTCACATAACCAAAAGTCTAAATAAATTACATTTGTAAGTTGCCCATAACTCACTGAGTACGAATATATAATCAATTCCATTATCGGGGTCCATTTGACCCTTTAAACTATTAATTGAACTTATTAAAACGATGTATAATATTTCAAGTTTTACCATTAAAACATATCCAAACACACGTAATAAACTCAAATATGCATTAACATCATTACCTGGATGTTTCAGGATAAAAATTCTATCTTTTTCCGGCTCTTTTCTCATTTTCTGGCATTTTTTTCCTCTACTCCATTTCTGTTTTCCCTGTTTCACGTTTTTCCCTTTTGTTCTCATGTTTCTGTACTTGAATTGATACATTGGGGGGATTTATATCCCCACCGCCTAACTTTTGTCTTTTTGTGTTTTGTCTTTTGTCTTTTGTCTTTTTTTTCCCTTTAAAATTCGCTGCTACGGTAAAAATTAAAACGGTACGCTACGATATTCGAAATAATTCCAACTTTTGCATACAAGTTATACAAAATATATGTAATATACTCGCGAAGTCGGATCTCAAATCGGACTCCCGAAACTCAATATGCAAATTAAATGGAAAAAGATCAAATTATTTAACTTCCGGTATTTTAGCGGAAACTAGCCGAACAACATCAAAATTTACTTTCGAAAGTTCATAAAAGTCACAAATAATCATACGAACCTAATGGCGCTTTCGGATTTCAAATCGGAGTTCATTCGCCAAAATTGAGCTCGAAAACCCCTTTTTAATATTTATCGACAATAAAAATTGAAACCTTCTTCCGATGCCTACCAAACGAGGTCTGATTTAGCTCAAATTTTACAGATAAGTCCCAATAGATATTATGAATATTTTATAATTATCAGCACGCCAATCGGAGTCCTAACTTCCGTAACTACTTACCGAGGTCGTTTCATTCTCCTCCACTTAAACTCTCGTTCGTCCTCGAACGAGTTCAATTTTAAAGAAAAATTCGCACTGATAACAAGAGAACTTGCACGACCTTCATAAACTACTCCACGGGCATTATCTTCTTATTACAGGATCAGAATCATAACACACATATCATACTTTTGGAATAAAATATATCTGGATAATATGATAATACCATTGCACAACTTATTCTGACTAGGCTGATCCTTCCTTGATCATGAGAGGAGAGTTCTACATTTTCGAAACAAAGATACACGGAACTTTGAATGGGTTAACATGATTCAGTCGATAATCACCTCTTTGATATACCTTTCGATATAGAATAGGTCGATGAAACAAAGAATTGGCTTGCGCTTCAGCAACACCTTAGAGATCTAATATTAACATTTTGTATAGGAGGAAGAATCCTCCACTTAGAGCATAAGCTCAGACAACTAATTTGAATAGGAATAACCATCCCTGCACAGTCTGCTGGACTAAAGAAAATTTAGCTAAAGGTTAAACGTAGGCAAACCTAAGCTACCAACTACCCTTTTGAGTTTCCAAACAACTGCAACTCTCGAGTCACAACTCCATACATTTTATATAAGCACCGCCGCCTGATGGATCAAATCAAAGGTCAAATGACGCTACTCATTACCCTTAGTAGCCTTGAAAAACAACGCACTCTGGCTCAACACAGAGAACATCACAAGAGGCTACTGACCGCCTAAGCTCACCAGTGCCGAACAAAGAAGAGATGGTAACGGACTGAGGATAGAAATAAGAGCTTTAGGAAGCTTATCTTCTTATTTACTTGGCTACTTGAGCTAGACTACTTACGAGTCAAGTTAGCCAAAGAATCGCAATTGAAGAAATAGATATTAAATAAGCTCTATGGAACAATATCCATGCCAATTTAACCTCCCAATAAGAAGGAAACTCTGACAATTTACCAGAAAACCCTTTTATAACCCAGATAAGCTCATGGTCAGTCGTTTCGATAATAAATTTTGAAAAAGGATTAAAAACGTCATTCATGATTCTTTGAAATTCCGAAAGAGCATTTTTTTAATCCAAATAACATTACATTCCATTCGTATTGCCCAAATGGAACAGTAAAAGCAGTTTTATATCGATCTCTTGGATCAATTTGAATTTGCCAAAAACCTGATTTTAAATTAAATTTTGAAAAAATAATAGCAGCATAAAGCCGCTGAAATAAATCTCTTTTGTTTGGAATAAGGTATCTAATCCAACGAAGAGCTGTATTCAAGGGTTTATAACTAATGACTAAACGGGGGACACATCGTTCAATTTCTGAGTTTTTGTTAACATAAAAAGCAACACAACTCCAAGGGGATTTGCTGGGATAGATGATGTGTTTGTCAAGAAGATCTTTGATATCATTTTGACCATGGATTGTTAGCTCGTGATTCATTTGGATAGGACGAGCTTTAGTGGGAATTTTTTTCATCGAAGTCAGGTTCATAAGGAAGTCTGATTATGTGTTTCTTTCGATTCCAAAAGGCTATCGATAAATCAGCACAAAGATCTTTTTGGATTTTTTCTTCTATGTTTTTAACTTTAGACTGAAGAGAAGGATCTTGAAACTGCTGTTGTAGCCTTTGAAATGCTACTTCTTCTTTAAGGAAATTGATTTGGGCTTCCTTATGTTTTAAGGTAGACAAGACATTCTAGATATGAGGTTTATCAAAAGGGAGGAGGATCTAATTTCCTATGCACTCAATTTGGATGCCTTGGTTAGTGACCATAAAAGACATGATTTCTTGGATGAAAGGGGTGCCTAATATGACTGAGTTAGTAAGGTCTTTTACTAACAAGAAAGAAGTTGAGACTGACAAAGAAGAGTTTTCTAAGGAAGTTCTAACTTCAACATCAGAGAGTTTAAAGCTAATTCCTAATTTTTTGCCATTGGCTGCTCTAAGGGCTTCTTTGGGTTTTTCAAAGTATTTTGTTAGGATGAGTCCTTCTTGTATACAATTGAGATCTGCAGCTATATCAAATAAGGTGACAATATCTAAAGTGAAGGACTTATTGATAACTAGGGTAACCCTAATATGCTATTTCTGGATGCAAAAGTCTAGAGATGTAGTTGATGAAATCTTCCTGATCAACTGGTTTGGTTACTGTATGTTTAGGTTGTTCAGGCTGGGTAGAAAGCTGTTGGAGAACAAGATGATCTGTATCTTGTTTTGCTCTAATTTCACGAATTTGTTCCTTAAGGAGTTCTATCTCATTTTGGAGATCCTGGATAGTTATGGTCTTTGGTTTTTGTGAAGGGAATCTGTTGATAATGTCAGTAATATTGTAAGTATTAGCTATTTGAGAATGATTTGGAAATGTACTTGAAGATGTGTAAGGCTTATCTATGGTTCGTTTGAACTGTCTAGATAACGTTTCTTTTGGTCAGAATTCTCAAGATTACTACTAAGCTCAAGAAGGAGATCTTGTTCTTTAGAGAGAACATTAATCTCTGGTTGACTATTTTGGTCTTCCTGACTAGATTCGGACAAAGATGATTGTACATCATCATCTTCAAGTTGGTTGAATTGTTGTTCAAGTTCATCATCAGCAATATCAGAAGCATCACTATCTTCTAGTAGGAGTTGTTCTATTTGGTTAAGAATAGACTCATCTAATTCAAGGTTTCTAACTTTGTTAGCTAGTTTGCAGTATTTGGCGATATGCCCAGTTTTGTGATATCTGAATATTTGTCAGAATTGGGAGATTTGAAACCTGCTGCTTTAGGACTATTGGATAGAGCTTTGTTTTTGGAGTATGAAGTTTTTTTCCTGAACTTGGGTGCAGAAGGTCTATATTTTGGGATGGACTCCTTATCTTTAGCCTTTTGTCTCTTATGAGGCTTTTTACCACAAGGAGGGATGCCAAATTGTTCACAGAAACTTCCTAAATATCTGCAAGTTTGAGCTCTATCTTTGGTTAATTGTCTCAATATCTTATCTTGTCAGCAGATTTTGAGAGCAACTTGTTGAATGAGACTGGTAAGCTGACCTGACCATAGTTGATTTGTTCATAAGGAAAAGTATCACCATTGTAGAGACTTTAGAGTTCCTCTTTGACTAAATCTCTAAGGGACTTAGGCAGGCCATATAGAAATTTTTCTTTCCAATATGGGAGGTTTCCATATGGTTTTTCATATATTCTGGTAAGAAATGAGTCTTTATACCACCTAAAATCAGAGAGGGTCTTACACTTAAGATTGTTAAGTATTTCAGAAGATCTTTCTCTAAAAATACCTGGACTACCTATGAATGTTTTGATAATGGTGCAAATTAAGGTGTTGTTCGAATCAGGAATGGTTTGGCCATCTTTTAGGATTGGTTCCCTGTTGGATCAATTCTAACACTGTAGAAGATTTTTTTATGATCTTCCTTGCTAAGATGTGTATCCCACCAGCCCTTAAGTTAACCTTTAAAACCTGCTACTAATATATGGGTAGTAAAAACTGGTCAGTACCGTTATGAGAAGTTCTATATGTAGTGGCTACCATAGTCATCTGACTAGCTTACAGTCCAAATTGCAGTCAGATGACTATGGTAGCCACTGCATATAGAACTTCTCATAACTGTACTGACCAGCTTTTACTACCCATATATTACTAGCAGGTTTTACAGGTCAACTTAAGGGCTGGTGGGATACCCATCTTAGCAAGGAAGATCATCAAAAAATCTTCTACAGTGTTAGAATTGATCCAACAGGGGAACCAATCGTAAAATATGGCCAAACCATTCCTGATTCGACCAACACCCTAATTAGCACCATTATCAAAACATTTATAGGTAGTCCAGGTATTTTCAGAGAAAGATCTTCTGAAATACTTAACAATCTTAAGTGTAAGACCCTCTATGATTTTAGGTGGTATAAAGACTCATTTCTTACCAGAATATATGAAAAACCATATGGAAACCTCCCATATTGGAAAGAAAAATTTCTATATGGCCTGCCTAAGCCCCTTAGAGATTTAGTCAAAGAGGAACTCCAAAGTCTCTACACTAGTGATATTTTTCCTTATGAACAAATCACCTATGGTTAGCTTACGAGTCTCATTCAACAAGTTGCTCTCAAAATCTGCCGACAAGATAAGATATTGAGACAATTAACCAAAGATAGAGCTCAAACTTGCAGAGATTTAAGAAGTTTATGTGAACAATTTGGCATCCCTCCTTGTGGTAAAAAGCCTCATAAGAGACAAAAGGCTAAAGATAAGGAGTCCATCCCAAAATATAGACCTTCTGCACCTAAGTTCAGGAAAACAAAACCTTTCTACTCCAAAAACAAAGCTCAACCCAATAGTCCTAAAGTTGCAGGTTTCAAATCTCCCAATTCTGACAAATATTCAGATGTCACAAAACTAGGCATATCGCCAAATACTGCAAACTAGCTAACAAAGTTAGAAACCTTGAATTAGATGAGTTTATTCTTAACCAAATAGAACAACTCCTACTAGAAGATAGTGATGCTTCTGATATTGCTGATGATGAACTTGAACAAAAATTCAACCAACTTGAAGATGATGATGTACAATCATCTTCATCCGAATCTAGTCAAGAAGACCAAAATAGTCAACCAGAGATTAATGTTCTCTCTAAAGAACAAGATCTCCTTCTTGAGCTTATTAGTAATCTTGAGAATTCTGACCAAAAGAATGTTATCTAGAGCAGTTCAAACGAACCATAAATAAGCCTTCCACATCTTCAAGTACCTTTCCAAATCATTCTCAAATAGCTAATACTTACAATATTACTGACATTCATAATATATTTCCTTCACAAAAACCCAAGACCATAACTATTCAGGATCTCCGAAATGAGATAGCACTCCTTAAGGAAGAAATTCGTGAAATTAGAGCAAAACAAGATATAGATCGTCTTGTTCTCCAACAGCTTTCCACCCAGCCTGAACAGCCTAGACAAACAGTAACCAAACCAGTTGATCAGGAAGATTTCATCAACTACCTCTCTAGACTTTTGCATCCAGAAATGGCATATTAGGGTTACCCTAGTTATCAATAAGTCCTTCACTTTAGATATTGTCGCCTTATTTGACATAGGTGCAAGAAGGACTCGTCCCAACAAAATACATTGAAAAAACCAAAGAAGCCCTTAGAGCAGCCAATGGCAAAAAACTAGGAATTAGCTTCAAACTCTCTGATGTTGAAGTTAGAACTTCCTTAGAAAATTCTTCTTTGTCAGTCTCAACTTCTTTCTTATTAGTAAAAGACCTTACTAACTCAGTCATATTAGGCACCCCTTTCATCCAAGAAATTATGCCTTTTATGGTCACTAACCAAGGCATCAAAATTGAGTGCATAGGAAATAAGATCCCCCTTCCTTTTGATAAACCTCCTATCAAGAAGGTCTTGTCTACCTTAAAACATAAGGAAGCCCAAATCAATTTCCTTAAAGAAGAAGTAGCATTTCAAAGGCTACAACAGCAGTTTCAAGATCCTTCTCTTCAGTCTAAAGTTAAAAACATAGAAGCAAAAATCCAAAAAGATCTTTGTGCTGATTTATCGGCAGCCTTTTGGAATCGAAAGAAACACATAGTCAGACTTCCTTATGAACCTGACTTCGATGAAAAAAATTCCCACTAAAGCTCGTCCTATCCAAATGAATCACGAGCTAACAATCCATTGTCAAAATGAGATCAAAGATCTTCTTGACAAACACATCATCTCTCCCAGCAAATCCCTCTAGAGTTGTGCAGATTTTTTTGTTAACAAAAACTCAGAAATTGAACGAGGTGTCCCCTATTTAGTCATTAATTACAAACCCTTGAATACAGCTTTTCGTTGGATTAGATACCCTATTCCAAACAAAAGAGATTTACTTCCGTGGCTTTATGCTGCTATTATTTTTTCAAAATTTGATTTAAAATCAGGTTTTTGGCAAATTCACATTGATCCAAGAGATCGATAAAAAACTGCTTTTACTGTTCCATTTGGGCAATACGAATGGAATGTAATTGTCATTTGGATTAAAAAATGCTCCTTCAGAATTTCAAAGAATCATGAATGACGTTTTTAATCCTTTTTCAAAATTTAATTATCGTTTACATTGATGATGTCTTAGTATTTTCAACTAGCTTCGATCAATATTTTAAACATTTAAGAATCTTCTTTAATACCATTAAAGAAAATGGCTTAGTTCTTTCAAAATAAATATAGTCTTTGTCAAATAAATATACGATTTTTAGGTCACAATATCCAACAAGGAACTATTATCCCTACCCAAAGATTAATTCAGTTTGCTGACAAGTTCCCTGATTAAATCTTAAATAAAACCCAGCTTCATAGATATTTAGGTTGTGTTAATTATGTATCTGATTTTATTCCAGGTATTAGCAATCTGCTAAAACCTCTCCATAATAGATTGAAAAAGTCTCCTCCTCCATGGACTAATTTTCATACCAACGTTGTCCAACAAATAAAATTAAAAGTTAAACATCTTCCTTGTTTATCTCTTCCTGATCCTTCTGCATTCAAAATTGTTGAAACAGATGCATCAGACATTGGTTATTGTGGCATACTAAAACAAAAGAAAGATGACAAAGAACATATCATTGCATTTGCATCTAGGCATTGGAATAATGCTCAACAAAATTATCCTACAATTAAAAAGAATGTTTTAGCAATTGTTTTATGCATTTCTAAATTTCAAGTTGATTTACTAAATCAAAAATTCCTTTTAAGAATTGATTGCAAAGCTGCAAAATCTGTTTTACAAAAAGATGTACAAAACCTTGCATCAAAACATATATTTTCCAGATGACAAGCTATTTTATCTATTTTTGATTTTGATATAGAATATATCAAAAGGAGCTCAAACTCTATTCCAGATTTCTCACTTGAGAATTCTTGTAGAGAAGATAAAATGCCCAGAAAAAGAAGGAAGAACTTACACCCCTTCCTCCTCCAGAGGAAAACAAACAAGACAAAGTTGTCTCCCAACAGTAAATAATTTCAGTTACCTCCAAACAACTCTCAAAGGATGTTGCTGACCCAAGTCAGCCAAGATATCAAACTCCAGCAGATTATGCTATGAAGAGAATACACCCATCACATCTCCTGAAAAAGCTGAACCAATTTCAATTATAAGCCCGAAAAAATGGGCAGATTTGGTTGAAGAAGATGAAGATCAACATGCACAGACATCATCTTACTCCTGGTCAGATACAGACTTCTTAAACTGGTGTTAGCTTATGGGAATAAAAGCAACCATAAGCAACCCTAAAATAAGAAAATCATTTATCATGTTTAAAAATTTATGTTCCACTGTGGCGGCCTCAGGCCACACATCTTCTTCCCAAAATGTTGCTGCTAAAAGCACCACACAAATACCAATGGTGGTCAAAAGTCCCAATACACAGAGCACAAGTACGGTGTATTCAGCACCCAAACAGGCACTTTCTTCGCCAGTGCCACAACCAATTTCTTCATACAAAAGTTCCTCCCCTGAGGAACCAACCTACTTTAAAGATGACAGTGTCTATTCGCTTACCCAAATTGAGCTAGAATTTTTGCATCCAAACCCCCAAGAAGTAGTTAGTCAAATGCTTAGCTCATCAGCCAATTTCATACAAGAAACTCCTGACCATACTCAGAAATTTTACGAATTTATCCTTGCAGATATCAAATCTTTCTTATTCAAACCTTATAAGGATAAGCAAATCCAGGCATATGTTACCCATACAACAGTGTGGATTAATAAAATAATCTCGTCAAAAGAATGAGGCACACATCCATCCAAATATTAAAAAAATCCCAACCTTTTCGACCTCAATATTTTAATTACTACGACTACAAGGCTGCCTGGATGAATGCCTTCACTTTTCAAAATCACCTTGGAAAAAACCCTTGGTTTATCCTTTGGGGTAAACAATTACTCTCTGAATTTTCTTAGTGGTTTATACATCAATGATGGCCTGTATATGGATAAAAAATTGAAATACTTCCCCTTCAGTTAAAAAAGGTTATGAATATTTCAGTAGCAGGTTCTTTAGTCAACAACAGATACATGTACTCCTCCAATTTTCCCATAGATTTCACATTCCGTGGATCTATTCCCAAAAATATACTTTTCATAAGCTAGATGGACATAAAGGACTGCCATGGTTAGCCCTTCAAGGTCACGCAAAATGGTATAAAAACTGGAATCCTTCTGAAGCCTATGTTCCAGCATTAGAAAAATGGTTCCTGAAAAATGCAAAGTATTTGTCTCCAACAGATGCTGCCCAATAATCATTTTTTCAACAAAAATCAATAAGTAGCTGCACAGTTAGCCAGCTCTAGCAATAAAGGAGATTTTATTGAACAAATGAAATTAATCCTCCAACAACTTAAAGCTGGATCCTCCAGCCAAAAGTCTCAACTATCTTCAGAAGAATAAGGAGACGAAGAAGAAGACCCTGATTATGATTTAGCAGAAGAATAATCAAAATGCGCAAGCATGACATCAAGGTGTCGTCATTTTGAAGTACACAATTATGACATCAAGCTGACATCATTCGTGACATCAGCATGACACATCATGACATCAACTAAAGGTGACATCATCTGTGACCTCAGCAAGCATTAGCAAGATATTTCATGTATTTTTGCTATAAATACCCCCCCCCCCCCCATCACTTGTAAAAGAGACACCACTTCTACTACACCATTCACAATATTCTTCCTCTCTCTCGAATTGGTTAGAGTTCAATCCCTCTAGCTTTGCATGATTTTTAGTTTTAATATAATCTTCTTATATTAAATTTTTGTCTCGAATATTTATATTGTGAATTTCATGCATATGGTCAATTTTACAGCCTGATGAGGAGCAACTTCTAGAGAAGGATCATGATGAAATTGATCAGACTGTGTATGGGATTCTTGATCTGTATCTACCTCTCAAAGAACACCTAGAATAGAATCATCATTAGTTACAGACTCTTTAGTTGCAGAGTCTTAAACGACAAAGGTTTTCTCTATTTCAAATATTCTACGTTGAAGGTTAGAAAGTTGAGGGAAATCTTTAGATTGGTGACTCTGGAGTTCTCTAGCAAAAGTTCTAGGGATCTCATAAGGTTTAAATAGTGAAATTGAAGACGTTTCGACTGACTTAGTACTAGTGGATACTGAAAAAGATGGTTTTGAAATCAAATATTCACCAAGAGTTTGTAAATACTTTTTTGTATAATTATTTTGATCAAAGATATTTTTAAAATATCTTTGACTGTGAAAGGTTCATTTTCAGGTTTTAATTTAAAATGAGTAGCTACTACTTGGGTTTTGCCGTAATTTGTTAAAAATCCTGGTAGTGGAGGAAGTTCAGTTATGACTTCTTCTCCAGTTGAAGTTTTCCAAATTTTTGAAACATTAATAGATTTAGAAAAAAGAAATTCTATATGGTTATATTCAGCATAAGCTTCAAACCACTCAAAGAACTTAATTTGCTCTTGAATCGAGTTCAAGGATTCATAATAAATTTTTCGAAGATTTTTTCTTTCATTTCCTTAAAACTGTTAAAAGACCATGTTCCCTTAAAAAGGTTTTCTGGAGAGTAAAATTCTGTCATGAGTTTTTCTTTGTCAATTTGAAAATATTTTTTTAAAATACCTAATTCAGCACCTAGAGATGAATAAGTAGGAGACTGAGGTCACTCGAAGTTAACTTCAGCTGGAGGTGTTTCCACTGAGTATTCTGCTTGAGGAATCCTAGATTCGATGTTAACAGTTTCGATTCTAGAAGGAAATGAAGAGACAGAGTGTCTAGCAGACTCAGTCTTAGACTGTGCTAAAGGTGAGGAAGATACTCTTTGACTATGAGATCTTTGGAAGGAAATAGTTACAGATCCTGAAGAAAACTGTTGGATCTGGAACACATTAGTATTTTTTGGTTTCTGGGCCGGGGTAGCATCCTGCAATAGCCAGTTTTGAGGTAAAGAAACCTTATTCCAGTATATTGGTCTTGGACCCGACAAATAGGATCTTTGAAGATCTGTATGGAAGAGAACAGTTTCTCCTTTATGAAGTGTTTTCATGACTCCAGAATTGAAGGCTGAATTCATAGCTTTGTATTGAATTCTATAGATAATTGCAACAGGAAGAGATCCATTTGTGGTTTTATAATTGGATGTCTTGACATTTAGTATCAAGGAGTCTAATATATTCCTATCTTTAAGGGATACAGTAAAGTTGGGAAAGCAGTCAAAATAAATTGGTCCATTACAAAGACTGATTTCTACCATTCCTAGAAGAGAATCATTGAAGTCCAGAAATCTAGAATCTCTAAGGCAGAAGAGGAGAGATGTATCTAGTCCTTCTCAAGAAAGAGGTTTAGCTGCAATTTGTACTAAACCAAAATGGAGACAGTTGTATTTTTTTCTATATTTTTCTATAGATTTTGGGTTTTAAAGCTTGATGTCCTCATGATCTGACTCAAGAGAAATGGTTTGCTTGATGGTTGAAATGTAGTAATCACTTGTCAAATTCCATCTAGACTTATAAATTGTAGACTGGGATGTTTAGGAATTTTTCAGACATCAATTGATTGCTGTAAATCAGTAAAACTAACCTCTTCTTTGAGTTTAGAATTTGAAGAAGAAGAAGAGGATGTAGAGTTAGAAGAGGAAGGAAAAGAGTTTTTAGTGGAGGAAGAGAAAGGATGGAAAAATGCCATAGTAAGATCTGCACATAAATTGATAAATAATAATGACTTAAATGCTTCCTGTTCTTGGATCTAGAGACCAATGGGTTCTATAAGGATAATTTTCAAGTTCTTAACTCAATAATATGAGGAAAAATCAGATTTAGAAATTAGAAATATAAGTACATGTTTTTCTTTATACACAAAAATTAAATTAAATTAAATTATGTTTTAAGGAGTATCTTGACCAATGACCCAAGGGCTATAAATAACTATCTGTAAGCCTACTGAGTAATTTTCCTTGGCAACCTAGCCATCTTACTCAAGAATAGTACTTACAGTGTAGATCCGTAAGGATCACAGTGCCATTAGTTAAGAGATCTTCTTAATACATAAGTAAATTTAATAAAAGTGCATGTAAAAGTTCATGTGTTTATAGATCTAAATACTAGATCTAATTTTACCTTATAAAAGCAAGTTAAAAACAAGAATAATAATCCATACTTTCCTCATGGCTCTGATACCAAGTCAAACTTAGTCAAGTTGATCATATACAGATAGAATTTTACTAAAATTTAATATAAAAACCTATATTAAACAATAAAAAAATTGTCATTTGATGGTGTACAAATTAAGAAACCGCCGACACGACAAAGTTCTTGCACAATGTACCATAGTAATAATCAATAGCATTGATAATGAATGATATTCGATGAAATACATGATCTAATGTATACAAATGTTAAGGTTCTAGTAGAACAAGACCTTGTTCCTTAAACATAGAAGAAGATCGTAATGTGAAAAGCAAACGATGCTTCGATTTACTTGTATGGGTTAATACCATCTCACAACATTACTAAGATATTTATTTAATGTTTAAGGGTTGTTATACATATGTATCAAATTTATACAAATGTTAAGGTTCTAATTTGACACGACACGGAATCCGGTTAGGCAGTGCGAGCACCCGACATCCTCCCCTAGACCCGTCGGGCGAACCCTTACCAACTAAATTAGGAAAATAAATATAACAATTAAAAAAATAAGGACACGACTTTCAAATAAAACACAGACATACTGATACCTCCAAGCTGCACAAAAAATTACAGCTGACTATCCAACATACTAGGTTTAAGGCTATCCAGACTAGACATCTAGGAGTACAAAAAAAGACAGATACCTCATGAAGGGAGCAAAGTGCAACTGAAATAATAAACATAAAACTGGTGGCCATCCGGAATAAAAGCTGGCTCACCCTGACAGCTGAAGTCGTCTTCGCTCCTTCACAACGTGGCAAACTCAATCCTGGAGCGAACCTGCCGAAATGAAATAGATAGACAAAAACAAACAGCAAACAAAGGTGAGTCAAAAGGACTCAATAAGTGGGGCAGACTAGCCACCTCAAAGAATAGGATAGCTAGCCAGGGAGAAGAAACAGATAAACAAAATTCCTCTTATTTAAATTATAAAAAGGCAGAGCCAGATGATAACTAGAAACACGTATGGAATGACAAACTCATCAACAATGAGGAACGTAAGATCACCAAAACATATAGGTATATCAAACTCATCAACAATCAGAAATACATCCTGTTGCAGCGTGCAACCCGATCCATATATTCATCATGTTGCGGCGTGCAACCCGATCCATATATTTATACTGTTGCGATGTGCAACCCGATCCTCGCAACCCAGAATATGAGCCAGAAATATATATAGGCAAATAAGCAATGCACGTAGAAGTAGAACAGTAGTTATGTACCACAAGTCTACACATTGGTATGAAATGAAATAAAATGAGATGAAATGAAATGAAATGAAATATGATGCAAAGGGTCACATGTGCCAAATGAATCACGGAATCCTCCTGCTCCGAGGGCGGAATCCTCCTACCCTCAATATGATGCAATGGAGCTGAATCCTCCTGCTCCGTGGGCGGAATCCTCCTACCCTCAATATAATGCAATGGAGCAGAATCCTCCTGCTCCGAGGGCGTAATCCTCCTACCCTCAATATGATGCAATGGAGCGGAATCCTCCTGCTCCTAGGGCGGAATCCTCCTACCCTCAATATGATGCAATGGAGCGGAATCCTCCTGCTCCGAGGGTGGAATCCTCCTACCCTCAATACAATGCAATGCATAACCAGAAAACGTAATACATACTAATACGGTGTGATGCAATAATAACCCTTCACCGGCGCGGGACTCTCATCGACTGCCGGGAAGTATATATCAACTCACAGCCAGAGTACAATACTCAGATCCTCAATGCAATACCAACAACAAGACGTAACATATAATATATAATGTAAATTCAAAGCTCAGGCGTAATGAGTACGCCTATCGGCAGCTACACACGTAAGGAACACGTGGTAAAAAATCTACGAGGTCAGGTGCCTCCAAAGAAATGGATATAAACACTTATTTCTTCCAAAAGTTAGCTCTGCTAATCAACAACCGCTTTATCCTTTGGTTTCATAGCCAAACGATCCCACTCTATTCAATAAGCAGAAAAATATATCAAATTAGGCTAAAAGCTTCATTCCTCACATCTTAGGGCAATCCGGTTAGGAACCTGACACCCTATTCGCATACGCAATACGCAGGCCAGGCCTATGTGCAGGGTTTAAGGTCACATAACCAAACCCTAAATAAATTACATTTATATGTTGCCCATAACTCACTGAGTACGAATATATAATCAATTTCGTTATCGGCATCCATTTGACCCTTTAAACTATTAATTGAACTTATTAAAACGATGTATAATATTCCAAGTTTTACCGTTAAAACATGTTCAAACACACGTAATAAACTCAAATAATATATTAGGATCATTACCTGAATGTTTCAGGGTGAAAATTCTACTTTTTTCCGGCCCCTTTTCTCATTTTCTGGCATTTTTCTCCGTATTTTCTTGTTTCTCGTTTCCTCTGTTCTCATGGTCATCTTTCTGTTTTCATTCAATCTTGTTAGGTAAGTGGAGTGCACCGCCTAACATTTTATTTTCATTCTTTTTTTTTTTTTAAATTCGCTGCTACGGTAAAAATTAAAACGGTACCCTACGATATTTGAAATAATTCCAACTTTTAGATACAAGTTATACAAAATATATGTAACATACTCATGAAGGCGGATCTCAAATTGGACTCCCGAAACTCAAGATGCGAATTTAAATGAAAAAAGAGTCAAATTATTTAACTTTTGGTATTTTAGCGGAAACTAGTCGTACAACATCGAAATTCACTTTCGAAAGTTCACAAAAGTCACAAATAATCATACGAACCTAACGGCGCTTTCGGATTTCGAATCAGAGTTCATTCGCCAAAATCGAGCTCAAAAATCACTTTTTAATATTTATCGTCACTAAAAACTGACACCTTTTTCCGATGCCTGTCAAACGAGTTCTGATTTAGCTCAAATTTTATAGACAGGTCCTAATGGACCTTACGAATAATTTAAAATTATTGGTACGCCAATCGGAGTCCTAACTTCCGAAACAACTGACAGAGGTAGTTTCATTCTCCTCCATTTAAACTCTCGTTCGTCCTCGAACGATCCTAAATCTAAAGAAAAATTCGCACAGATAGCAAAAGAACCTGCACGACCTTCATGAGCTACTCCACGGGCATTATTTCCTGATTACAAGATCAGAATTATAACACGCATATCAAACTTTTGGAATAAAATATATCTGGATAATATGATAATACCGTTACACAGCTTATTCTGACTAAGCTTATTCTTCCTCGATCACGAGAAGAGAGTTCTACATTTTCGAAACAAAGATACACGAAACTTTGAATGGGTTAACATGATTCAGCCGATAATCACCTCTTCGATATACCTTTCCAAATAGAATAGGTCGATGGAACTAAGAATTAGCACACGCTTGATGCAATAGGGGAAGCTTTTGAAGTACCTTGTCACTACTCACTATAGAAAATTTGATGCAAGCTATATTATTTTTACGAATGCACTATGCAACATCTCAGTTGATTTTAGTGTTGTTCCGCAAGCTCCTTGTGGGAATGTAGTTACTCATATCCTAATGTATGTCAAAGGTTCATCTGAACAGGGTCTATCATATAAGGATAAGGATCATACAACTACTACTAGATAATATGATGTAGACCAGGAATGATCTCCAGACTGAACATCTACTTCAGGGTATTGTCTCCGAATTGGAAATATTATGACTTGAAAAAGTGAAAATAAAAGAGACATGTAGTTAAACCATGAGCTGAGGCAGAATACCAGCAACAAAGTTGATTACATGTGCACTTATAATGCTAAAGTAACTTCTCAAGGAGTTGAGGTGTGAAAGAGATATACATACCGATGATGGAATGTCAACAAGCTGCACTAGACCTTTAAATCTAAATTTTCATGAAGTAAGACAACATCAGTATGAGGATCCAGTTCTAGTTAAATACAGACAGATAACAAGAAAAAAACCAGAGTCACTATACAGGGTTACTACTGACGGTGTTCTCATGTATAAAGATAGACTTTGTGTTCCTGATGTTGCAGATTTATGTGGATATATTATGATAGTGGCACATTATTCCAAATACACTGTTCATCCAGGTTCGACTAAGATGTACCCTGATCTTAAGCAGATTTATTGGTGGGACGGAATGAAGTGTGACATAGCAGGATTTGTGGCTCAGTGTTCTAATTGCCAGCAAGTTAAAGTCGTGCCATCTTCCCAGACTTTATGCTTTCAGCAGATAGGTACATACATATGATCAGGCTGCCAGCTTGTCTCTGCCATTAATAGATTATTAGTGGGTTTAGCAATGATCGACACTCATTGTAGGTTTCTGTTGTGGCCTTACTTTGGATCGTGAGAAAAGTGGTATCAACACCTCCGAGATTTAGTATTACCATTCAGTATTTGGAGGAAGACTCCTCCACTTAAAGCACAAACTCATGCAGCTATTTGAATAGGAATAACCATCCTCGCACAGTCTACTGGACTAAAGAAGATTTAGCTAAAAGCTGAACATAGGCAGACCTAAGCTACCAACAACCCTTTCGAGTTACCAAACAGATGCAAAATCGAGTTCACAACTCCATACCTTTTCCATAAGCATCACCGCTCGATACCTCAATTGAGGGGGGGGGGGTCAAATGACACCTCTCATTACCCTTTGTAGCCTTGAAAACAATAATGTGCATATCGGGCTACCTTGACACGCATTCTGGCTCCACACAGGGAACGTCATAAGAGGCTACTGACCGCCTAAGCTCACCAGTGCAGAACAAAAAAGAGATGGAAATGGACTGAGGATAGAAATAACTAGAGCTTCAGGAAGCTCATCTTCTTATTGCTTGGCTACCAGAGCTAGACTACTTCTGAGTCAGGCTAACCAAAGAATCGCAATTAAAGAAATAGACATTAAATGAGCTTCACGGAACAACATCCATGCCAATTTAACCTTCTCATAAGCAGAGAACTCCAACTATTTATTCGTAAACTCTTTTATAACTGAGAGAAGCTCATAGAATAACATGACTTTACTAACATTTCGAACCAAGAGGAGACACGTAGATCGAGTATTATTTACTAATTACTTTACACTGGAAGAAACAGTGACACTTCTGATGGTAATGAATAAGAATCCTATCATCCTACCAACACGGAATTCCGAGAAGAGAGGTATACTAATTTGATATAATAATAGAAGGTGGCACGACAAGATGCCGGGCAGACAATAGTGACACTCACCGTCAAATTTCTCATATTTGAACTAGATAAATTAGTAGAGTCAGCACAAATGCCAGGAATAAATCATACAGGAAGCTCACCCCTCTAGCACAACAGATTCTTAATAGAAGCGCCATCCCACGAAACTATGGAAATATGATAAGACAATCATTTCCAAATCGATCGGAAAAATCAAAGCTTACACACATATAAGTGAGCTAGAAATACTTGGGTGTACTACATCGGATACCTCAGCATCCTTTCAGACTGGCAGTTCATTGAACTGCCCCTGCAGCTGAGTTGAGCCACTACCCTGACAATCACTTTCTGAAGAACCACTGCCACCACACTCTCAACCTCTAATGGATGGTGGAATTTCTTTTGCTGATTGAGATCTAAATGAAATTCCCTGCGACTATGCAGGTGTCTGATGACAGGAGAAAGGACAATTTCCTACTTGCCAGAGTAAGGGAAAACTCCTCAAAAAATAACAAGACTCACGACAATGATAACACCTTTTCGCTGCAAACGGAAGCTGGAAAGATTGTTGATAGCTGCAAAGAGAAAACTGAGTCTATCTTGACGAGCTACTGGCACACTCTAAGAATCACGTGACACAATATGGGATAACCTGGAAGGTGACCTCCCAAAATAATCAGAACTCTTACCTCCAAATGAGGTACCATGGTTGCCCACCAGGGCCACGGAATTTCTTGCTCTCTCGCTCTAATTCTTCCCGCCCTAACTTATGGTATGCCTCGAACCTTCGGGCAATATCAACAACAACATCAAATGAGATCCCGACCTCAATCTCTCGAGCCATCTCGGATCTCAAGGAAAAAGGAAAGGTCATCAATAAATCTTTGAACATTCTCGGAAGGTTCATGGACTAGTTCTAGTGCATATTCAGCCATTCTATAGAATTCAACCTCATATTCTGAAACCAATAGGCTAACCGACAGACTACCCTGTCCAATCCACTCAAACTGGTGTTGAACCCCAAATATTACCTTTCTTTAAGAAAAAATAGGTTTCAGATATATTTCAACAAAATGGGACTCCAAAGGGCTTTATTTGGAGTCGCCACCTAATTTATGAGAATTAGGAACCAATAAATAAATAATGTGTGCAAGCACTTCGTTTTGAGGAAGTGGTCTATTTCAGAGATTCTGAGTAAGAGGTTCAATTATTTTTGAAAGAAGGTTTCAATGTGAAAGCACTTTCAAAAATCCACAGAATGTGGTTAATCCTTCGGTTTTCACAAAATAGCTAAATAATGCGATTTTCAAAAGTATTTAACTTTCAGTTTAAAGCGGCACTAATTGAATTTAAAATCAAGTATACATAAAAAAGGTAGGAAAAATAAATGACTTTAATAAGAAAAATAATTGACTTGAAGACTTGTATTAAAGTTGTATTTTAAAAGCAATTTTAAGATTATTACGAATTGGCTTGCACGTATTATTTAACTAAAAGATTCAAAATTCGTAAATAAGATGGAGATTCTAGAGAAATAAACTATTCACAAGATAACTCAATAAATAAATAAATAAACATTCGTTCATAAATAGCAAATTATTCTATAACAATTGATTATATGAAAATTTCTATAGACATACAATTTCTAAGGATGGGAAAAGAGGAAGTTTAGAAGAAGAACCCGGAAATTGATAAACTCATGGGAGCCTTAAATTTATTTTATTTTATACAATTATATGCCCATGAGCCTAAGTTAGAATAGGCGGCTCAACAAAACACTTTCTAAGATCTTCACTTCTTGAATCTTGAGCCCGGATTCGACCCCAATGTGACTCCAATGCAATGGACTATCTCCATTTGAGTATTAACCAAACTCGCTCCCACGAGTTTATGCAAAGAAAACATAAAAAAAAGATAGGGATTAGTAAATATTCAATAGTTGGATACAAGCTCAGTAGAAAAGCAAAAGCTAAGCAAGTAGCTGAAACAAGTAAACAGCTTCAGACCATAAGGCTAGGTTGTTATACTGAAGCCTAAACTAACAAACAATGGCAGAGACTTAATCACGATTTGTAATCTTATGAAAACAAAGGTACTTCACAGACCCAAATACCTAACTCGTGATAAAACTCAAACATAGACATGGTTTTGTCATTAAAACAACAGCTTAGCAATGGATACTAAACGAATTCAAACGCAACAGTAGCTTAGATGCAATATCGACTTTTATTCTCTAATGGTTAATCAACTAGAAAGGAAAACATAATAAACTGGTAAGGATAGAATTTCATATTATTTTGTTCAGATGAACAAGACATGGCATTTCTCGAAAAAGTTTTATGATTTCAAGTTTGATATTTACATGCTAGTCTGCTCACTTCCAAAAGAGACTTGAGCCACACGAGAAACCGGGACATTCTTTCAAGGAAGAACAACCTAGCCTCATCAAAGACTTGAATCTATTGCTCATTAAAGGGTCATTTTGTCATGTATATAGACAAGGAAATTATACCAGTTCAGGAATTCATTAACTAGCTGCGAACCACACGTTGAAACTAGCAAAAACTACACTTCAGGTTTAGTCTTCAACTTATACAGGGTGCAGCCAAAGGAGAAGCTTTTAATGAAACTAATAAGGGAATCAGACTAAACAAGAACCAAGAAACTGAACTAGGGAACACCATAGGAACAGAGGCTAAGACATTTCTGAAAACAAGACCAAAGGCATCCCCCAATAACAATTACCAAACAGCAACACACCGTAACTCTCTTAGACCTCACTGCCTGCATCAACGCACACCTAAATACACATTCACAGGGAACCAGACAACCACACTACACATCTATATACTACTCAGTCTAAGCTCCTATACATTTCACAAGAAAATAGAAACAAAATTCACCATAACTTCCTCATACACTGAACAGCTCTCCACTCCAGAACTAACTGCTCTTTCTATCCTGAAATAGACAGAAACTTCAGCAACTACACTACTGCATCTAGACAGCAGCTGAACTCCTCTACCCCTCATTGACAAGCCTAACTATCTACAACTAACCTGCATCCAACTAAAAACATACCAACACTTCCCTGAATATGCAGCATCAAAACGAAACCCTAAATCACCTTTCAAACTCAAAGAAAGAACCTGCAAACACCCCAAATATCATAGCAAACTTGCAGCACTCCCTCATTCTCATGCCTCACCTGAAACAGCCTAAACTCCTTCACCAACTGCAGATCTCCAGAACAACAACAACAACCACCTGCTCCACCAGAGAACCGCTTCAACAACTCCCTAAATTCCCTTATTAAACCTGCAGCACCCATCTAACTCCTAAACACAGACACATCAGCAAACCCAAACAAGGACAAGAACAGAAACAGAGAACCAGCTCATGACTTAAGCTTCAGAACATAAAACATAGGCAGAATTCCAACTTTGAATCAATCAGTCAAGAAAGAAGCAACACCTTGGACCAGACAAACATCAAAATAAGGAAGGAACTAGCATAGGTAAAATTTCAGAGTTTAAAACATTTTCTAAGCTAGGACTGAAACTAAAGACTTGGGAATTTACAATGAATGAAACAAACACACAAGCATTCATTTCATACATACAAACTGACACACACACGCACACTGACTTCACCTTTGCTCTGAACATCTATTCTTCATTGACTGAAGTAAGCCTGACCAAACCTCTCAACTCCTCATAGAAAAAATTAACTACACCCACATCAGATCACCACTCACCCATATTCTCTTCATTTCATTGCCTATTTTCTAATGACAGAAAACTTAACAAGACATTAAACTACTTTAGGATTCAACTACTTAATTTAAACAGGTTCCAAATAATATTCTAATGACTGCTGCATACCTCAGTTTATATACGTACACTAATCACTTAAATTAACAGATAAGCAAATCCAGCATTTATGCTACATAATTATAAAAGCAAGAAATCAGTGAAAGGAAAGGAAACACTGACCTGTTTGTGAGCAGTGAAATGAAGCGCGGATCTGAGGGAACAAGCCAACACGAACAAGC
Source organism: Petunia x hybrida (assembly GCA_037355625.1). NCBI lineage: Eukaryota > Viridiplantae > Streptophyta > Magnoliopsida > Solanales > Solanaceae > Petunia > Petunia x hybrida. The sequence continues at coordinate 4,480,872 of JBBBVM010000031.1, forward strand.
GCAAGACAAATATTAAAGTAAAAAAAAAAAAAGACTATGGAAATTCGAGGAACGCCAAAGGGCACTATCTGGGGGTTCTTGCTTATGAAAAACCCCTCTCACATTCCTCCATTTTCCAACCCCTATTCTTACTGTGCAAAGGGGGTATTTATAGGGGCTCTAAGGAGTGTAAAACACTTGGATTTCGATGTGGGATAAAGCCTACATATATGCTGAATCTAAAGCTGAAAATAGTGAAAAAGAATGAGTAAAAAGGTGAAACAAAAGTTACCTAGTTGAATCGACGGTAGAAAATGATCGACTTTCTGAAATAGACGCGCGTAATTGAAAGATTGTACCACTCGCTTCTAATTCGTCCAGCAAAAAAGGAAGAGGGTATGATTGCTTCCTGATTTGCTGAAAGAAAGAGGAGAGAGTGGCATAGAGACGACGCCGTTTGGGGATAGGGTCGCGGGACCATTGTGACGCCATGATTTTGGCTGATTGTGGGTTAGGCTTTCAAAAGAGGGGAAATTAGAGGGTGGCTGCGTGGGTTAATTGGATTAGGGTTTTGGTTAAAGGGGAAATGGGGTCGGGTTAAGAGGCTGATAGGTGTGCATTGTATAGATATATGCATTGTTTGCAGAGATAGGCCAATTTCGCGGATGAGGAACGATTTTAGCCTTATTTTAGGATTAAATTGGGAAATTGAGGTAATTGCAAGGGTGGATAGAAATTAGGCTACGCATTGCAAAATTTGGCCTTTTTCCTCAGAAACTAATCAATTACATTTAACTTTCAAAATTGTCCTTTAATTAAATAATTAGATATTTAATTAAAATTTTGGGACAAAATTGGGTGTAAACAACTGGCAACACTTTTCACATCGCTCGCTACTCGAAAGGAACTTTTCCATGAATTTAGAAGAATAATCGAACTAAGTTAGCTAATAAAAGAGCGGCCCACCAATTCAAGGCTGGACCCTGAAACTGGAAAGTAGAATAACCAACACCATACCGCTCGATATAATCAAGAGCATGAAGGATACGCCGACATCATTTTATTTAAAAAAAAAAAAACCTACACAGGGACTATCGAATGCATTGCTTGGGAATATCGGGATGTTCAACCGCGTAAAATAATGCAACCTCTTTGAGCACTCGGACCCAATAATTACCTCAGAACAACTGGAGGCACAACACATGCTGCTTCTAGAACATAATTTACTGGGGCAATATCAGGGACTGGAACAGGGGCTCGCTGAGACCAAACGTCTCCATCTGCGGCAACCTGATAGGCTACCTAGCGAATAATAGGTGCTTGTAGTATCTGCGTCGCCAAGATTCTCGTAAAAGCATCGTAGAGAGCCAAGGGAACCACAAAGCCCTGCTCCCTTGCCCATCGCGAGCTTGTATGGTTGGGACCTCCGTAACTAGATCGTCAGCACGATCAAAACTCTCGGGGCTTCGTCAGTGCTAGCCCAATGCTAGACTGTTTCGTCTTGAGCTCATATTGTTTGCTGATTTGTCGCACGAGGGTTCACAATTACCACAAAGGAATTTAACGAATTAACGAAAATACATTGGAATCCTAGACCGACGCACGATCAGAAATGAAGGAAGTGAAACTTCCTAAATGTCATCATAGCCCCTCGTAGATAAGTACAGATGTCTACGTACCCATCAGCGACACTCTACTAGACATTGTCTTAGTCTGGATAGACTCTAAACCGGGCTCTGAACTGACACGACTCGAAATCCGGTTAGGTCGTGCGGGCACCCAACATCCTCCCCTAGACCCGTCGGGCGAACCCTTACCAACTAAATTAGGAAAATAAATATAACAATTAAAAAAATAAGGACACGACTTTCAAATAAAACACAGACATACTGATACCTCCAAGCTGCACAAAAAATTACAGCTGACTATCCAACATACTAGGTTTAAGGCTATCCAGACTAGACATCTAGGAGTACAAAAAAAGACAGATACCTCATGAAGGGAGCAAAGTGCAACTGAAATAATAAACATAAAACTGGTGGCCATCCGGAATAAAAGCTGGCTCACCCTGACAGCTGAAGTCGTCTTCGCTCCTTCACAATGTGGCAAACTCAATCCTGGAGCGAACCTGCCGAAACGAAATAGATAGACAAAAACAAACAGCAAACAAAGGTGAGTCAAAAGGACTCAATAAGTGGGGCAGACTAGCCACCTCAAAGAATAGGATAGCTAGCCAGGGAGAAGAAACAGATAAACAAAATTCCTCTTATTTAAATTATAAAAAGGCAGAGCCAGATGATAACTAGAAACACGTATGGAATGACAAACTCATCAACAATGAGGAACGTAAGATCACCAAAACATATAGGTATATCAAACTCATCAACAATCAGAAATACATCCTGTTGCAGCGTGCAACCCGATCCATATATTCATCATGTTGCGGCGTGCAACCCGATCCATATATTTATACTGTTGCGATGTGCAACCCGATCCTCGCAACCCAGAATATGAGCCAGAAATATATATAGGCAAATAAGCAATGCACGTAGAAGCAGAACAGTAGTTATGTACCACAAGTCTACACATTGGTATGAAATGAAATAAAATGAGATGAAATGAAATGAAATGAAATATGATGCAAAGGGTCACATGTGCCAAATGAATCACGGAATCCTCCTGCTCCGAGGGCGGAATCCTCCTACCCTCAATATGATGCAATGGAGCTGAATCCTCCTGCTCCGTGGGCGGAATCCTCCTACCCTCAATATAATGCAATGGAGCAGAATCCTCCTGCTCCGAGGGCGTAATCCTCCTACCCTCAATATGATGCAATGGAGCGGAATCCTCCTGCTCCTAGGGCGGAATCCTCCTACCCTCAATATGATGCAATGGAGCGGAATCCTCCTGCTCCGAGGGCGGAATCCTCCTACCCTCAATATAATGCAATGCATAACCAGAAAACGTAATACATACTAATACGGTGTGATGCAATAATAACCCTTCACCGGCGCGGGACTCTCATCGACTGCCGGGAAGTATATATCAACTCACAGCCAGAGTACAATACTCAGATCCTCAATGCAATATCAACAACAAGACGTAACATATAATATATAATGTAAATTCAAAGCTCAGGCATAATGAGTACGCCTATCGGCAGCTACACACGTAAGGAACACGTGGTAGAAAATCCACGAGGCTAGGTGCCTCCAAAGAAATGGATATAAACACTTACTTCTTCCAAAAGTTAGCTCTGCTAATCAACAACCACTTTATCCTTTGGTTTCATAGCCAAACGATTCCACTCTATTCAATAAGCAGAAAAATATATCAAATTAAGCTAAAAGCTTCATTCCTCACATCTTAGGGCAATCCGGTTAGGAACCTGACACCCTATTCGCATACGCAATACGCAGGCCAGGCCTATGTATAGGGTTTAAGGTCATATAACCAAACCCTAAATAAATTATACTTATATGTTGCCCATAACTCACTAAGTATGAATATATAATCAATTTCGTTATCGGGGTCCATTTGACCCTTTAAACTATTAATTAAACTTATTAAAAAGATGTATAATATTTCAAGTTTTACCGTTAAAACATATTCAAACACACGTAATAAACTCAAATAATATATTAGGATCATTACCTGAATGTTTCAGGGTGAAAATTCTACTTTTTTCCGGCCCCTTTTCTCATTTTCTGGCTTTTTTTCCCCTTATTTTCTTGTTTCTTGTTTCCTCTGTTCTCGTGGTCATCTTTCTGTTTTCGTTTAATCTTGTTAGGTAGTGGAGTGCACCGCCTAATATTTTATTTTCATTCTTTTCCTTTTTTTTTTTTTTGTTTTAAATTCGCTGCTACGGTAAAAATAAAAACGGTACCCTACGATATTCGAAATAATTCCAACTTTTAGATACAAGTTATACAAAATATATGTAACATACTCGTAAAGGCGGATCTCAAGTTGGACTCCCGAAACTCAAGATGCGAATTTAAATGAAAAAAAAGTCAAATTATTTAACTTTCGGTATTTTAACGGAAACTAGCCGAACAACATCGAAATTCACTTTCGAAAGTTCACAAAAGTCAAAAATAATCATACGAACCTAACGGCGCTTTCAGATTTCGAATCGGAGTTCGTTCGCCGAAACCGAGCTCTAAAATCTCTTTTTAATATTTATTGTCAATAAAAACTGACACCTTTTTCAGATGCGTACCAAACGAGTTCTTATTTAGCTCAATTTTTACAGACAGGTCCTAATGGACCTTACGAATAATTTAAAATTATCGACACGCCAATCGAAGTCCTTACTTTCGAAACGACTGACCGAGGTCGTTTCATGATTAAACAAGACATTGTTCCCTAAATATAGAAGAAGATCATAATGTGAGAATAAAGTGATGCTTTGATTTACTCGTATGACTTATTCATCTCACAATGTTGTTAACATCTTTTTTTAGTATTTAAGGGTTGTTACTCATATGTCTCGGTGATAATATCTCAATTGAATGTTAAATCAATATCGTCGATGATAAACCTTTAATCTGTAGATTGCCAACCTATAACACTCCGGATAGTTGGACGGAGACACGTGTAGTATTTTATTATTTAGCAAATTAGGAGCGGACACGTTTAATATTTTATATATATTTAAGAGGACATGTGTAGTCTTTATTCTATATTTATGATTTATGTATTTTTCTAGTTTCTAGTCTATTTTGTAGTTTTTATTTTCTAGTATGTCACTTTAAGTCTTTAATTATGTATTTCCAATTTAATGTATTTTCGTCTTGTTCAATAAAATGTTTTTTTGTGTTGTTTACGTAATTTTTTAATCTATTTCAAAGAATAAAAAAAATGTTCGAACCGAACCTGTACCGGACCGGGTCGAACTGGTACCAAACCGTTTCACCCTTGCCAGTACCGGTTCCGACACGGCAGTGTAGCACTTGCACTGGTAGACCGGACCGGACCGACACCGAACTGGTATAGTTTTTTTTTTTTTTATTTAAGCCAGATCGGTTCGAAACCGGCATGGCACGCCGGAACCGTACCGAACCGGTGGACACCCTTACAAATTACGAGAAAGTTCATTTTTTTGTCTTATGATATTATGAAGACCTCACTCTTCCAACAATTAACTCTATTTCCATTCATTGCAATAAAAGTTGTTATTACCGACGATAATGCGCGGGCAAGGAGAGAGTCGAGGTGGTGGTGAGGTAGGGGATCAAAGATAATGTGTTAAAGTTTTGCAAATCCCAACTTGAGAACTTCATTCAGACTTAAACAAAAAAGTATTAGTACAAGAGTGTGTAGAAAAGATTATATATTTTGCTCCTTATAACAACACTAATTAATCATAATAACTATCTGTGAATTTTCCCTTTAACCACTTGAAGCTGTTCCTCAAAGACGTTTTCAGCTTACCTTCCATGGAATACATGTTATAACCAGCCACCCTTTTCCTCCTCTTAAGTTCTGGACTTTCGCCTGCTCCACCGTTGAAACTGTAAGACTTAGTCTTTTCCTCGAAATCAAATCTTGCTTCGGCATAAGAAGCAGAATGATAAGTGAATGATTTACTCTTCTCCGTGATATATCCAGAAATCAAGAACTTATACAATGAAAGATGAAGAGAAGAACTTTCTATTACATGGAGAAAAAATGAAATAAAGAAGTATATCTGTATATTAAAGGACCCCCAAATTAAAAAATAAAATATTGTTAGTTTTTGCAATAACAATGATGAAGATATGATAACAGAATGAAAATGGAGCTTTTTTGTTCTGAAGAACGTAAGTTACAGATCGGGAAATGAGGGCTTATTTATAGGTTAGTGAGATGTGGAGTCCTCAACACCTCAACACTAGAAGGACTCCACTCTCCCACGTCTCTCCAGCAGTTACCCACATCCAACAAACTCTATTACAATTTTAAAGTTGGGATTAATATAATCAGAACGATGTATTATCAACTTAGCAGATTTGGTATTTTTTCTTAAATGATTATTTGAATTTTTTTATATCAGATTTTAAGTGGACATGTTAGTCCTTGGTTACCTTTTTTTTAAAACAAAAAATAATTTACGGTGGGGAGTAATACACCTTGGACAGTGATTATCAAGTTCACAAAACTTGGTATTTTTTTGAAATGATTTTTTACGTTTATTTATATTAATTTTTGAGGGGACATGTGTAATATACCTAGAACGGTTGATTATTAATTTAGTATAGTGTTAGTTTTTCTTTGAATGTATATTTTTTATTAATCAAACGACATCATATTATTGATTGATGAAAAAAATTATTATGTCGAGGCAGAGATATCCCTTCTGATCTTTGAATGTATGCTTATTTTTGTTTTGTATCAAATTTGAAAGGGGCATGTGTCATCCTTCTTATTTTTAACTAATTTTTATTCTATAATTATCTATGAATTAACCATAGGTAGTTGATTATATATTTAGTAGAGTTTTAGTATTTTTATGAATATATATTTATTTTTTGTCGTATCAAATTGGAAGTGTTCACATGTAGTTCTTCTTTATATTATCTTATTTTTTCTTTATAATAATCTATTAATAAACTTTCAATAGCTAATATTAATTTAGTAAAGTGTTATTATTTTTTAAGTATATATTTATTTTAATTTTGTTTCAAATTAGAAGTTTGAACCCTTCTGCAATAAATATGGTTAAAATAAGTCTACTACTACTGCTAGCGACATCAAGGAGAAATACATACATATTATTATTATTTTATGAATGAAGTATTTTTCCTTTATAGACGCAATATTAAGCATATAGCTAATGGATACCACGCGTCGGTTGCAAGTTAATTAACCATATTCAACGACGTTGTTAACTAACTTGTCATACATACCGTCTAATCTTAAGAGAATAGGTAATGTTGCACTTGTCATGGAATGTCAATCAAATATGTTGACATCTCCACTCATTAATCCTAGAAATCAGCATCCGCTATTGCATAGCGCCCCATCAATGGTCTATTAATTGCAATAAGTAAGGTCTACAATCGACTAGGATTGGTTGATGAACTATAACAGCATATCTGAGAACCATATCTTTAATGGAGCAGCGTCAAAGCAACAAAATAGAGCTTTTGAAGCTTACTATATTAGGAAAACACAATGCATATTTTGAAGGAGCTAAATCCAAGCAAATGTAGTGACAAAATACCTTGCAAAATCGAAAAATTGAAGCTTTTGCTCCGAAAATAATAAAAAATTATAGAGCTTTCATACAAACAAAAATTATGAAATGGATAGCGAAATAAGAAAGAGGGAACTACGATTTGTAAGAGTTTGAAATAAATTGTGAGCTCAAGCCTGAATTTGGTCTATTTTCGAGCTGGAACGAGGTGGATAAATTTTGGCGGTAGATGGATTTTGAGGGAATAGATTTCTATTTTTGGTAAAAATTATATTTATCAAGATGGACCATTTTGTCATATTCAGAATTTGGGGGTTTGGGGTGTTTCTGTTTTTTAAAGGATGATTAAATCTTAAATATGATTAAATAGGAGGAGGTCATCTACCCAATTTTTAAAACTTGAAGGTCATTTTTTTAAGAGAAAATTACTCAATAAGCACCTGAGTAGTACTTATTTACTGTTCCTAGCCCCATTTTTCACTCCCTTTCTTTCTCTAGCCATTAGGTAATTTATAAATTAATTCACATATTTTATAAATAATAAAAAAAAATTATCCCTTAATTTAAGGGTTTAGTTAATACTGATCTCATATTTGTTAATATTATTTTAAGAATTAAAGACATGAGTTATTATAGGAGTCTATTATTATTATTTTTTAAAATCTCTTTATTGTTCCTATTGCTAGTTAATAAAATATTTTCTTTCCATTAGTTAGTATGCGTAAGAACATATAATATTTCCATAACTATCAAATTCAACATTTTTATATGTCCTTTCTCATTGCATATTTATTTATGTTTATATTTTAAAAGTATAAAATAAATATTTCAAGAATTTATTTTTAATAGTTATAATATAATAATGATTCAGTATACTATACACACACACATATAGAGCATATTTTACTTATTTTTCTAATATTTATAATCTTATTCATTTTATTGTGTTAATATATTTAAAAAATAATTGTGTATTTATGTAGAGATCATAATGAATTTGTTAATTGTGTTTTGACGCCTAAAATCGCCTATATATCATATTTAGCACAAAATCAACTTTTTAACGATGTAAATCTTCCCCGTGTGTGTATATATAAAACAAATATTAGTAATATATAAACAATACATACATAATATTTTAAAATATTAAGAGAATAATTATTCAAATACACGATATATATGATATTAGATAGTGTACATTTAATAAATAAATATTAAATACATGATATTGTTTATGTACTATTTGTGTAGGATTCTTTACTATTTGTTTATGTACAATAAACATGACATAGACAATAATATATTAAAATATTAAAATATTAGATATGCAAGTATTTTAGGATTACTTAAGAATATTTATTTATATATTATTAACTGTATTTCATAAAAAAAATTATTTATCCATTGTATTTAGGGATTAACCACAATTTCAAATATTAAATAATATCTGAATTTTCGATACATTTAGTAACTAAATAAATATTACATACACACACAATATGTTAGTATATAAATATTAATATTAATATATAAATTCTAATTAAATAAATATTACTTACACAATATATTAAAATATTAAGTAATTAAACATTAAATACACAATATGTAATAAAAAAAATAGATATCATACATATGTCGTATATCAAATAAATAATATTAAAATTATATTGATATCTAATAAATATTAATATATAAAATATTAATATTTTCATAAATATCTAATAAAATATATAAAATATAAATATCATACATATATTTTATATCAAATAAATATTAAAATATCATACATATATCGTGTATCTAATAAGTATTAATATATAAAATAGTAATATTTTATAAATATCTAATAAAATATATAAAATATTAATATCATAAATATATCGTATATCTTTTAAATAAAATATAAAAATTTCATAATTATATGGTGTATCTAATAAATATCAATAGATATAAAATAAATATTAAAGATCATACATATATTGTGTATCTAATAAATATTAATATATAAAATAATAATTCAATAAATATTACATACATATGTTAAAATATTAAGTGATTAAATATTAAATATACGATATATAATATATATTAAATATTTAATAAATAAATATTAATATTTACTATTTTAATACAATATATCACTATTTGAATATGGTGTATATTCAATATTTATTTATTTTAGTATTTATTACTATTATTTTTAGGTGATATGTATTTTGTTTATGCAAATATTAAATATGGCGACTAAAATATAAAAAATAAAAAATAGTATTATGCAAATTCTTCTTTTTAGGTGATATATATTTTATTTTTTTAGCATTGATATATATCTTTTATTTAAGAAAAATAGTATTATATAATTATTAACACTAAGATTTTTTTTCTATTATTTTAGTGTAATGTTGTGGCTACCAAAAGTAAGGACTAAAGAATAGTAAATATTTTCATATGGGTTTCTATTTATGTAAAGAACCTTTTTTTTAATTGAAGGCTTGAAAGATGTCTTTTAGCTAAATGTCCCAAGAAACTTTAGTTGTTGCTCTTTGTTCATTCCGAAATGGTTTAACAGCGAAAATAAATAGACACCTAAATTTATATTAACGGTACCAATGATCATTTAAATCTCTCATATTGATATAAGTGTGCTTGTGCACACGATCAAACTCACTGTAATATAATACTCCTTCGTTTATTTTTACTTATCCAATTAGAAGAATTTTTTCTCTATTTTTACTTGTCAATTTTAATAAATCGAGAGTTATTTAATGACATTTTTCCAATTTTACCCATATCATTAAATAACTATTTCTCAAATCATATTTAAATTTAAATTTATAAAGCATAATTAATAAGGGTAAGTTAGTAAAATCATCAAATTTATTTATGATTTCTTGGTGGTGTAAAAAGCTAAAAGATAACGAGAAAAATGAATAGAGGGAGTACATATTATATACTGAAAAGGGCCAAATATACACTTCAACTATCAGAAATAGAGCAATTTTACGCTCTGTTTAAAAAGTGTTTCAAATTTACCCTTATCGTTAAGAAATTGGGCCAGATATGCCCTTACTATGTAACGGAACTCCACCTCAGAATTCCGTTTTCTAAAAATGATAAAGCTGCTGACATGGATAGCATCGTAAGATTAACACATAACTCTTCTTTTTCTTTATTAATTAGCCGTCTTCTTCATCCAGTGACTCCATCGACTGGTTTTGTTCCCAGAAAAGGGTCTCAATCATACGGTGAAGAAAATTTCTATTGAATATACCAAATTAGACTAAATAATCAAAAGAAATTCAGCAACTTCGCCAACATTACATAGTGCCTTAGCATTAAACCCATTATTACAATTCAATCTCAAACTGTTAAACAAGCTACATCAATCAAGTTTAAGTGAGGCAATACTAGAAAGAGATAGAGGCTAACAAGGATTAGTTATTAAAGATAAACCCAGAAAATTTAAAGCTTCAAATGTTGAAAACTTATAAGACATGTGTAGACAATTAAATTTCATTGAATTAAATTCATGAAATAAATTGGATAATATAATAAATTCAAGATATATTAGTCCAAATAAATATTGTCGGCTAGTATATTTGGATTAATTAGTTTAGTCCAATGAGGAGTCCAAGGTCCAAATGACTATTAGCCAATCTCAAAGCCCAAGCCCATGCCGCGTGTCAAGTGACGTGGCAATTCAAGTCATATAAATGAACCAATGGAATCATTCCATGTGTCATGAAAAGATGACATGTCAAGCCAAATCAAATGACCAATAGGATTGTGCCAAGTAGACCAATCAAATCACACTACAACTACTTCCTACTACTATAAATAGAGGCCTTCATTTGTTCAAAAGGGGGGAAGAAAGTTAATAACAAGTGATTGAAGAAAGCTCGTGGATCAAAGTCTACACATTCTCTACAAGTTGTTTGCGTTCAAGCAAGTTCATCCAAGTTTCAGGCTTCAGAGAACAAACAAGTTCAAGTTTAAATTTGAAGAATCCAAGTTCGCCGTTCGTGACAATCGTACAAGTGTTCGTGACGAATAGCACAAATCAAAACTCAAGACACCGATTCAAGAATAAGCATTCCAAGCCCTTGAATCGAGTTTCAAATCAAGTTCAAATATTGTTTATATTTCTTTTGTGAAGAATCGGAGGATAAATAGAGATTGTAACATCAACTTTATTGAAATCAAATATTCTTTGTGACAATATTTTTCTTGTCTTGATTATTATTTTCAGGATCTAAAATTTTTTGTTTACAAATTTTGGCACGCTTGTGGGACTATCTCTACTTTTCATCTCTTCATTTCAGCTCTAAAATTTCAAGAGCTCAAAGATGGCAACCGTAAAAGAACAACTTGCAATTTTAACCAAATCAATTGAAGGCTTGACAAAGTACGTACAAGATTAAGATTCTCAAATTGCTAAGTTAACTAATATGGTGGAGAGCATGGCAGAGGGAGAATAAAGTCAAGCACATGTAAATCTTCCCGAAACAAAAGAGAATGGTGAATCCTCCACAAGAAAACTGGTTTGGGCCAAGGAGTTCCAAATATCTTTAGAAGGCCTGATTCACGTTGATCAATTGAAAGACTTCATAATTGGGGCAGTAAAAGATTAAGTGGAGCTACAAGCCAAGTCTTCCCTCACATATGCAAAGTCATACACACAAAGAATTGACAATTTGAAGATGTCTGCAGGTTATGAACCTCCTAAGCTTCAACACTTCGACGACAAAGAAAATCCAAAACAACATAAAGCTCACTTTGTTGAGACATGCAATAATGCTGGAACCTATGGTGATCACCTTGTCAAGCAGTTTGTTCGATCTCTCAAAGGAAATGCCTTCGATTGGTATACAGATCTCGAGCCTAGTTCCATTGATAGTTGAGAACAACTAGAGCAAGAATTTATTAACCGCTTCTACAACACAAGGCGTATCATCATAATGGTTGAACTTACAAATTCCCGACAATGGAAGGATGAACTGGTCATTGCCTATATCAATCGATGGAAGAGTTTGAGCCTTAATTGTAAAGATCAACTTAATGAAACATCTGCCATTAAAATGTGCATTCAAGGCATGCATTGGGGTCTTCGCTACATTTTGCAAGATATAAAGCCTAAAACATTTGAAGAGTTGGCCACCTGTGCGATGATATGGAATTGAGCATGACTACAAGCAGAAACCTACGACCGCCTGTCCAAGAGCCTCACAAAGGTGAATACAAACGAGAAGCCGATAAAAAGGGAAAGTTTAAATAAGAAGTTGAAACAAAAGAGTCCATGAATATCAATGCCACTTCCTCGAACATCACTACGAAGGCACATGGAAAGAAGATTGCGAAGTCAACGTCCATTCAAGACAAATCAAATCGAAGTCTGACTTTGAAAGAAATGCAAGAGAAAAAGTATCCATTCTTGGATTCCGATCTCTCTGCTATGTTCAACGAACTCCTCGAGTTGAAGCTCATTAAACTACCCAAAATGAAGCGGCCTGATGAAGTTGGGAGAATTGATGATACAAACTATTGCAAGTATCATAGGTTGATTGGTCACCCCATCGAAAAATGCTTCATCTTCAAAGAGAAAGTCATGGATTTGGCTCATCATGGGGATATCGTGCGGGAAGAAGAAAAGGCAAGCACGAAGCAAGTCTCCATTAAATAACCAATTCAAGTTGTTATGCTCCTTGATGCACGAGCCTAAACTGCAAGTTGTTATGCTCCTTGATGCACAAGCCTAAACTGCAAGTTGAAAAGCTCCTCAAATTCGAGGTAAATTGAAAAGCACCTCAAATTCGAGCTAAATCTTTAAGTTGAAGCGCTCCTCAAATTCGGGCCACATCTTAGCTACATAAATTATAGCAAAATTTCAAAGTCACATAGCTCCTCAATTCCAGCTAAAAAAAAAAAAATCAAGTTGAAAAGCTCATCAAATTCAAGCAAAATATCAGAGTTGTAAAGCTTCTGAAATTCGAGCTAAGTCTTCAAGTTGCTATGCTCACCAAAATAGAGCCAAGTCTCCAAAATGTAAAGCTTCTCAAATTGGAGCTAAGTCTTCAAGGTTCAAAGCTCCTCAAATCGGAGTTAAATTTTCAAGTTGCAATGCTCCTTGATACACGAGCTTAAATTGTATGTTACTCCTTGTCTGCATGAGTATAAACTACAAATCAAAAAAAAAAAAATTTGAACTACGTAATGACTTGATCATCTTCACCGAGGTAAGTAGGCAATTTAGAGTTTCATTCTAAATTCAGTCGCATGAGTTTAAAAGTATATATCACCCCAAGTGTGCTTGCTTGAATGATGCATAATCGAGTCAGCTGGGTGCTTGAATATCAGGTCTGACATTTAGTATTTTGTTGAACTTTGGACCTTATCAAACATTGATGATTCAATGGGGGTAAACCTCCATGGCAAATTTGTGTCTTCAAATTGAAGTCCATCAAGTCTTCGATTTAAAGCCTTCAAATCTATCAAGTCTTTAAGTTATGGTCTCCAAAGTCCCGCGCCTTCAAGTTGAAGTCTTCAAAGTCCACCAAGTATTCAAAGTCCGCCAAGTCTTCAAGTCAACGCAATCAAATCTACCAAGTCTTGAAGACCCAAGTCTTCAAGCTGAGGCCTTCAAATTTTCTATGTCTTCAAATTGAGGTCTTCCTTCATCAAGTGTTTGGATGGCGAGATACTCCATGTACTTCTCAACCAAGATTGAAGGATGAAGCTCCAAGTAATTTTTTCACCCACCAGCAATGGCGAACTTTAAGGTTCTTCACTTGTATGGAAAATTGCTTGTTATTCAAAACTTCAAAAAAAAAAAAAAAAAAATTCCATGTGACGTTTCATCTCGTCCTGAAATCAAGAGCATTTGCACTTTAGTCGCTAGCCTGAAAAGAAAGTAAATGAACATTGCCAAATTTCCTAATATTTTTTGTGTTAATCCGGAATGAATTAAGCTTTGGAATTTGGCATAGATGTTTCACTCTGAGTCAAGTTTCTGGGGGATCAAGCGGATCGATATTTGGAAGCTCCTAGCTCATGATATGAAATTTTCCGCAAGATTGCGCACTGCTGTAAAGTCAGCATGGCAGATATCATAGTCAGCTTCAAAATTTTATTCTAGCTGATTCAGAAGGAGTTTGGATCCGAAATTTTGGCACATTGTAGTATTTCAAGTTATAAATATTTAAAAATAAGAGGCTCCTGATTTGGATACTCCTATAAAAAGATATAATTTTTTTTAAAGACTCTGTAGGATTGCCAGGTCAACACGAGAATAGATGCATCATTTTCAAAAATTGACTCCGACTAATCCTGAAGGTATTTGCCCATGAATTTTTGATATGTTTTAGAATTTCGAGTAGAATTTCGAGTCTCGATTCTGAAAAAGCAAACATCTCATTAATTGGACACTCCTATGCCAAGTTATGATTTTTTCGCCTCAGACACGCAAGGCTCATAGTAAAGCTGTAAAAAAAAAAAAGAAAAAAAAAAAACTGGACAAATCAAAATGTTAAAAAGAAAGTACAATGTTTACTACCTCATTCCTGATGCTCGCAAAGCTACTGGTCATTCTTAGATTATGAGTTGATGGAAAAGTCAATCATTCTTGAACTACATTAAATGACTCTCACGCATGAATGTATGGATTTGTTTCAAATACTTTAATTTGTGTATGCTTGGATCAAAGTACATGGTAGCTTTATTTATATGGATTTGTTTCAAATACCTTAATTTGTGTATGTTTGGATCAAAGTACATGGTAGCTTTATTTATAGGCATATGGAATGTGCAATAGCCACTATATTCTGAAATGTCATGGGAATTGTCACAAATTATGGGATTTATTCATGTCCCTTCAAAATAGGAGGTAATGGCATTTTAGTTAGCTATTTTCTACAGAAGGTGAAAAAGTGGGGCAGGCCCTACAATGAGTAAGCTTAACACCAGTACTCGAAATTTTTTTAAGGTGGAATTCAAATCAATTGCTAGCTTTCATGGAATTGAATTTAGGAGCTAAAGCTAGCAAATGCAAATCTTTGTATTATGTAGGATGATCTTAATTAGCTCAAATTCCCGACACTTTTTCTGTTTGTTATTTAAATATGAAAGGAAACAATATATATCCAAGGATTGTTCTAAAGTTGAGTTCTCTGACTGGCTATACTCATTGATTTGAAACTTAGGATAATTGTAATTAAATCCTATCCTTACTCTTTATGGAGTAAGCAAGGTTATTGAACTGATGGATACTTCAAGACTGATCTTAAATATCTGTTCTGCACTCAATAAGTCTTGAAGTTTGAGGTATTTGTAGACAATTAAATTTTATTGAATTAAATTCATAAAATAAATTGGATAATATAATAAATTCAAGATATATAGTCCAAATAAATATTGTGGGCTAGTATATTTGGATTAATTAGTTTAGTCTAATGATGAGTCCAAGGTCCAAATGGTTATTAGCCCATCTCAAAGCCCAAGCCCATGCCACATGTCAAGTGACGTGGCAATCCAAGTCATACAAATGAACCAATGGAATCATGCCATGTGTCATGAAAAAGATGACATGTCAAGCCAAATCAAATGACCAATAAGATTGCGCCAAGTGGGCCAATCAAATTATACTACAACTACCTCCTACTACTATAAATAGAGGCCTCATTTGTTGAAAAGGGGGGGAAAAGTTGATAACAAATGATAGAAGAAAGCTCGTGGATCAAAGTCTACAAATTCTCTACAAGTTGTTGGCGTTCAAGCAAGTTCATCCAAGTTTCAAGCTTCAAGAACAAACAAGTTCAAGTTTAAATTTGAAGAATCCAAGTTCGCCGTTCGTGACAATAATACAAGTGTTTGTGACGAATAGCACAAATCAAAACTCAAGACGCCGATTCAAGAACAAGTATTCCAAGCCCTTGAATAAAGTTTCAAATCAAGTTCAAATATTGTTTATATTTCTTTTGCGAAGAATTGGAGGATAAATAGAGATTGTAACATCAACTTTATTGAAATCGAATATTCTTTGTGACATATTTTTCTTGTCTTGATTATTATTTTCAGAATCGAAAATTTGTTGTTTACAACATGGTCTAAGCAAATATAATTATCTGCATTATTTGAAGAGGAATGATCTACTAATCATATTTATTTCTTACCAAGTTCTGAAAGTTAAGAGATGGGACCTCCACTAAGTAATGGTTTGATTCCAGGCAATATCGATGTTGCATCGATTCTTTCTAAATAACTGCACAAACTTATGGGATAATGCACGACTTTCTCGATTTTATTTTCAGTGCTATACCATTGAACGAGACAATTTGATGCAAAAGGTTGATAAATTGGAGACCGCTAGTATACTGTCCAGCGTTGCAAAGTTAATATATTGGAGGATAAAATTCAGAAGTTGAAATTCTTTTGATTTCAAGGACATTGTTCATTGAATCCTTGCGGCAAAGTTGATGAATTGAAAAAGTGGCGAAGTTCCTGAGTTGCCTTTTGATTTCATGGGTCTTACTTGCAGACATAAAGTGTTGTGTTATTATAAATTTACAATCATGTAGTTCTTATTTCTCCTTTATACAAGCGGCCTAATGTGCTCAAGCAGGAATCGTTGACATTCCTGCTTGGGACAAATTGGTCATTCTGTTGGACACTGCAAGTGTTTCATTGGATAATAAGAGAATATTACTGTAGCTTCCATACAAAACTTTAGGTGTATTGACAGATTTACCCTTTGATTACATTATCAATCATCACTATGTTTGGCTTCCTCTGACGTGGACACATTTCTCCAATAAACATGTGACCCTGCTCTCCTTTCCTTTCCTTTTTGGATAAGTACCAATTGCCAAATCTATAAAGGAGAGACGTAAGAATTTATCTACAGTTTCCATTTGAGCTTTTGAGTGAGAACTTTCAGTTGCCATCAAATAATTTTCAGAATTTAAATCAGTTGCCATCAAATAATTTTGTAAATAAATACAACTACGAAGACATTTTGTTAATTCTAAATTTACCAACATTATAGGCATATGAGAAATAGAGTACTTTTTCTGACTCCACTGTAATTCCTACTTAAATAGGAGTACTTTGCTTGCAAACAAAGATATTCATAAATTATGCTTTAATAACATGACGGATAAAATATACTCCAACTACGTGTTGCTCAATATATGAAATTTATAACTAGATTTCATAAACAAGTCCTATATTATGAATTTTAGGCGTGCAATAAAGTGCCAACGTGCACATAAATATTCTTAGTTTAATTATCTGATACATACATTCACATATACATATATGTAATAGAAAAAAAATCTTACAACAAGTACAATAATTTTAGTTTTTATAGAGAAGTGAGGGTTGCTCAGATGATAAGCACCCTCCACATACATTTAAGAGGTTGTGGGTTTGAGTCACCATAGGAGCAAAAAGGGAGAGGACCACTATTTGTTCCGAGAGAGGGGAAGGGGTGAGGTTTTTTTTTAAAAAAATTAGCCTTTATATGTTTATTAATTAAATTTAGCTTTTAAAGGTATTATTGCATGCTTCCTTTATACTATTTTCGTCTCAAATTATTTATGGTTACAAAAAATATTTATCTCAAATTTTTTTGTGATTTTAGAAAAATAAATTATCTTTTTCCATTTTACCTTTAATATGAATTGTTCTTTAAAGTGAAAAATAGAGTAAAAAATATAAATTAATACGGTGGAAGACTAAATATAAATAATTTCAGAATAGTAAGAACAAACTATCCTCTTTAATATTTTTCTAAGGAGTTTATAGAAGGCAAATATGATAAATAATTTAGGACCTACTAAAAAGATAAGTATGACGCGTACTTTTTATTGCCTATCAAATGCATGAATATCTCTAGATATGTACTACTGCGTACATAAAGAAAATAAACTAGCAATTTAACGTATACAAACTGATGGGAGTATAATTAGTTACCTTATTTTTGGGGCGAAACACAGAATTAAGAATAAAAGTAAATATAGGAAAATAATCATTTCATACCTTTAAGAATGGTTATTAAATTTAACAAAAATAAAACCAATGATATACAGAGTAATAGAGCGATACTCAGGGTTTTAATCATATTTCATAATTAACGCCTTTTAAACTTGAAAATATTACTTCGGTTACTTTTTCATTTTATGCATTTTGTACATATATTTGGTCTGTGCTATAAACATTTATGAGTGAAAAAATTTCACGAAAAGTTCTCCAATTAATATTAATTAAAATTAAAATTAAAGACTTACATTCTCCAAAAACTAGCCAAAAAATAACTCTAGCATGTAAACAAATAGTTTTGAACTTTTATTTTCGAGGAAAAAAGAAAAAGATATTGCCTGTCCAAGCAGTCAATAATATCTTTAAGGTCCTGAGAAAGGATTTTCACAATGGGGTTTTTTTGTAACAAAATGAAAAATTAATCTAAATAGTCGTCGATAAAAAAATTATTAGTAATTTTTATTATATCTATAATATGTGCATAACTTATATATACTGATTAAGAAATAATTAAAAGAAAAGGGATGAATTATGTGTTAATCCTACGTGGCTAGCCATGCCAGCAATGAAAAATTGAGCTGGAGTTCCATTACATAATAACGGGTAGATCTAGCCCAAATTTTTAATAGCAGGGGTAAATACGAGACACATTTTGAACGGAGGGTAAAATTACTCCATTTTTATATCCAGTTAATACTGCCAACTAAAACAACGAATTAGTTGAGTGATATTTATTATTTCTTGTATGACCAATCAAACACCAGAAGAGCCTGTTTGTCTAAGCTTTTAGGAAGTGAAAAGTGATTATTTTTTCTTTTCAAAAAGTGCTTATTTTAAAAGCTGGGGATGTTTGCCCAAGCTTCTAAGGAAAAAATAAGAGTACTTTTGAGTAGCAGCAAAAACTATTTTTCTGATGGGAAGAAGAAGCTGAAAAAGTTAGTTTCTTCCCAAAAGCAGAAGCAAAATTATTTTTAATTTCTTCATCACAAAAATATTTTACAAAAAATATTTATATAAATTACTCCTATTTATCTTAACTATTGGTTATAAGGTTTAAATATGACCTTATTATTCTCCTACTTATCCTTACTCGTTATTTAACACCTAAAATATTTTTAAAAAAAATTTGGCCAAACATAAATTGCTACTCAAATATTGACAAAAGTGTGTCTTCATTGATGTGACCAAACACAAAATGTGACTCTCCAAAAATACTTTTACAAAAAGAATATATATATATATATATATTTTTTTTTTTTTTTTTTTTTTTAAAATAAGTAATTTTTAGAAGTTTGACCAAATGCTATAAGTCTTTTCATACACGAAGTTTTATGTTAGCACTAAACATTATGAAGGAAAAAAAAAGGAGAGGAACTTAATAAATCTCTCTTTTCCCATAATTTTCCAAACATAAAATATGATCAAACTATGGTCCTTTGTTTGGAGGGTCCTCTCTAGTCTTTTATTGAGAAAAAGGTCCCCTAACTTTAAATATTAGGTATAGGGAGACGTCATTTAGGATAAATGTTAATTGTAAGAAACATGTATTTAAAATAACCCTCAAGTTATTTAGTTTACACTTTAACCCCTACAGAATTTCAAACCCACCCCAAAAAAATAGCACTCAAACCCACCTAAACATCTCTGGCGCCTCCTCTTCCCCATTTTATTTCCGCTGTCACCGGTGACTGATCGGTCTTTTTTTTTCTTTTTATTTTTAGATTCAATCTCAGCTTCCCTCAGAAGATAAAACCAATATTTTCAACTGCATTGGCCTCTTTTGATCAGATCTATGATAGGGATGGCAATAGAGTGTGGCAGGTTTAAATTTAAGCGGGGCGGGCGGGGCGGGCGGGTTGTAACAAAAATCTAGAAGTTTTAAGCGGCACGGGGCAGGTGCAGATTAAATGCTTACTGACGTGATTTTCTTGCTTTGCCTTTTGGTTAATCTTACTGCACCCTTTTGAACTTGAGTATTGAGATAAGCATCAATGATTTATCTCTCCATATATGCGTGGGACTAGGGGTGGGCGTTCGGTATTTCGGAACGGTTTTATCAAATACGGTTCGGTATTTCGGTATACGGTTTCCAAATGGTGGATACCAAATACCGTACCAAACTACTTCGGTACAGTTCGGTATTTTATATTTCAGTTCGGTTTTATTCGGTATGGTATTCGGCATACCAAACATTAATTTCTTAAGAAATCATGTCAATAGGAAAAGATAAAACCCACTAAAAATCATTTCAATAGGAAAAGAAATAAAAAGTTGTGCATGTACTACTTTGGACAACTACCGTGTCATGGCACAATGGTGTCTGCTCTTCCATTATGGCATCACCAAACCAACAATGGTGTCTGCTCTTCAAGGTAACAAAGCAATTAAGCAACCGGTAATGCCACGAAACGGAAAAGGAAAGAAAATAAGGATACTGCCATACTGGTATGTTGGTACCTCAAGAAATTGATCAAATACTCTTTACTACAACACAATGATTAATGAAACAATGAGATCTGTATATAAATTCATTTTACTACAACACAATTGATCAATTTAAATCTGAGTAGAAATTCTTCTCTAAATAATTAAAATGTCACTTTAACTACACACCAATGAGAAAACATACACTTCCTAGTGATTCTGCCAAACAGATTATATTGGAACTTGAAACTCTTCAAATATAGCTAAAATCATTAAGGCTTTGAAGGCCACCAAATTCAAAGTAGCAGTGGGGAGATTTTCATTTCAAAAATAGAATTTAAGATTGACTTTAACACCTCTTTAAGTCTAGAATACTACAACATTAAGTCTAGAATTCATCAAGACAACATCTCTTAAGATGGTTCCTTAAATTTGAAGTGCCAAGCTTTCGACGACAATGATAAACTCGACCACACTTATTGCACTTTGCTTTACGATCTTCTTCATTGTCTCCAATCACCTCAAAATATTTCCAAATAAATGATCGAGCTTTAGGAGCACGAGGCTTGATTGAACTTGGACCTAATAAATAAAAAGAGAAATCAAAAGTTGTAGCATAATATTTCTATTAAAGAACAAAATCATATTATCAAATAAATAATTACTTACCACATATTAATGAAAGAAGCTACTAAACATCAACAATGCAAGAATCTCTTCCACTATTCATCAATTCTAAAGATAAATTAACAAAATGAGTCATACAACATAAACAATTAAAATATTTAATGACACAAAGCATCAAACCTTACCAACTTCAAGTTGCTCAAGATAATCTAAATCTTCTTCAACATTAACGGGAAGAGACTCACTTCTTAACCAATCTTGAACACAAACAAGAGATTGCACCAACTTCGGAGTTAATGAACTCCTAAATGAATCAAGGATACGGCCACCGGTACTAAATGCACTTTCCGATGCCACACTAGAGATCAGAATAGCCAACACATCACGAGCCAACTCTGAAAGAATAGGAAATCTAGGAGCATTAATTTTCCACCAACCTAAAACATCAAATTTCTCACCATAGGGCTCTTGGTCTTCATTAAGATACTTTTCAAGCTCCGATTTAGCACCACCACTTCCACTTTCTTCTTTTTTCCTCTTCTTTTCTAGCTTATTTCTCACTACACTTCCCCCAGACATACTACTATCCGAGGATGAGTCATTAGATGAAGTAGATGGATATGATGGAATTTTAGATCCCTGTGTTAATTTTTTCACATACTCCCCAAACAAAGAACTCAAATACTTATCCACTTCAACTTTTATTTTTTTCCCAACATCCTCCCCAAACATCTCCTCAAGTGCTAAATCAACATACACAAACTTGTTACGAGGATCTAACACAGAAGCAATAAAAAGCATGTTGTTCATTCTGAGAGGATCACCCCAATATTTAACAAACTTTTTTTGCATTTGAGTTGCCATTGCAGCCAATTGTTTATCTTCACTTGCCACACAATCTTTCAAATGGACAGCAAGCTCACATATTTCTTCAAAATGAGAATTACAAGTAACATAAAGTGAACCTGAAACTTTTTTTGTGAGCTCATAAAATCTTGCAAGAAACTTTGACACGTTCCTCACCTTTACCCAATCATCAGATTGTAGCGCACCTGCCACACTTCCATCTTCACAAACATGACTAGCAAGATAAGTAGACAATGTACCCCCCCTCATTAGTATCATACCTATCAATGCCGACTCATAATATTGTGCCGTTTCCAACATCAAGTAGGTGGAGTTCCACCTAGTAGGAACATCTAAACACAATGCTTTAGTACACTCTATCTTTTGGCGTTCACAAGCATCGTTAAACTTTCTAAGCCTTGCGGGAGATTGTCTCATATACCTCACAGCTTGCCTAACACGTTTGACAGACACACCAATTTCTTTTAAACCATCTTGTACAATCAAATTAAGTATGTGAGCCATACATCTAACATGAAGATGCTTACCATCCATCAAATTAGTTCCTCAATCACTTAATTGTTTAGACACACATCTAACAGTGACATCATTAGAACCAGCATTGTCAACTGTGATAGTGAATACATTATCTACACACCAATCAAGCAAGCAATTATTAATAGCTTCCGCTATATCCTCACCCTTATGACTAGAGATAGGACAGAAGTTTATTATTCTTTTATGCAAAACCCACTCTCTATCAATAAAATGAGCTGTCACACACATATAATTAATACGTTGCACAGAAGTCCAAGTATCAGTAGTAAGACAAAGTTTTGGACGCTCTTCTCTAAAAAACTTCTTTAGACTTCGCTTCTCTTCAGTATAGATCTTATAACAATCTCTAGTTATTGTCCTACGAGAAGGAATGTGAAAAAAAGGTTGGGCTTTACTCATAAACTTCTTAAATCCTTCCTTTTCTACGAAGCTAAAAGGCAATTCATCCAAAATTATCATCTCAGTTAAAGCCCTCCTAACAACTTCTTGTTCAAATCTCCAACTACCAATAGAAACCTCACCGTCTTGGCAAGTTTGAAAGGCTATCTTGGGTTGAGTTTCAGTAGTTGTAATAAGGTTAGGTGGATACACTGTGCACCTAAGTAAATGGTTTTTCAAACCAGTTGTTCCATTAGTTGTACTAGCTTTAAAAACCTGCTTACAATGATTACATCTTGCTTTCCAAATTCCATTTTTCATAAATCTTTCATATTGTTTCCAAACATCAGATCTAGGTTCTATAGCTTTTCTTTTTTTCATACCTTGAGTGTTGATCGTATTGTCATCTTCCGAAATAGGTATGCTGTCTGTTGAATCAACATCACTGCTTACTCTAATTTCATCAGTCATCTGTAAATGAATAACAAAATGAAACAAACACAAATTCAAAGAGACATGCATTAGCTACGGGTGAAAATGAAAAGCAAATAGTAGAATCTAAATTAGAAGCAAAAAATTTGTATTTGTACATATTTCTTTTTATACCATTAGTTTAATATAGTTGGGTATAGCAGGTGACCGAAACAAAACAATAAGAGCACAAACACATGTATTAGCCGAAGTTTGTGTAAATTAGCTTAAGCACTATCATTATTGAAAAGGGAGTGTTAAGATTGGAGTACGATTGTTCAGTTGGTACTTAATGGGATAAAGGAAAACACATTTTTTCGTCAAACAAATCAAACTTTTGAAATGACAAGATTTAGCACAAAAACTTTCCTGTGTTTTGTTTAATATGTTAGATATAACGAGAAGGAAAGATTTAGCACAAAAACTGCTATACTTAACAGAAAAAATAAAAATTCTCCCCGCCCAATTTCCAACTTCTTAAATGGAGAAAACCCATTAGAGTTTAACTCAGTTTATAGTCATTGCTACAATGGTAAGTTACTAACACTTCAAAAAGATACAATCTTTCTTTATATTTATGATCATTTTCAACTGATTCTTTTCTTGTTTTTTGCTTTTTCAAAATTTGGGATTCAGTTTTCAATAGCAGCTATTAATGATACAGATTCAAAAAGCCAATGGGAACCTTTAGCCCCAACTAAAGAAGCTCAGTTTATTTTAAGATCATAGAACAGAGAATGAGAAGTAAGAACTTACTGCAAAGAGAAGAAGTAACGACGGCCGGCGACCGTCGTGATAGAGGGTGACAACGGCGTGACTATGAGAGACTGAGAGAAGCAGGCAGCGGCGTGATCTTTGGTGGAAAAGAGAAGTGATTTAGATTTTAGGGTTTGAATGGAAATGAATTTTAGTTGGATTGGGCTAGTGGGCCATTTAGTTGTGCACTTGTGTTGGATTCAGATGGGAACTGATTATATTAGTTATTAGGGCCTAATTATTATAAAAATTACAAAATGAACCCAAAAACTTCGGAATTCCGAAGTTCTGAGACCCTTTACCATATTCCGAACCAAAATTCTGAAATACCGAAATTTCATACCGAATTCTGTACCGAATACCGAAATACCGATTCCGAAATTCTGAATTAATTCGGTTCGGTACGGAATTCGGTATTTCAGACTTTATGCCCACCCCTACGTGGGACCCATTAATTAACTTGTTATTAGTTCTAATCTAAATAAGAGAAAAAAATTAGTACTTTAAAAATATTTTTGATTTTATCTTCTTAGGATGAAGCTAATCCCATTTAAGTAAGTTTTAGTCAAATGCATCTATAGATCTTCATGGATCAATCGTAACACGATCCGAAATCCGGTTAGGTCGTGCGGGCACCCGACATCCTCCTCTATACCCGTCGGGCGAACTCTTACCAATTAAATTAGGAAAATAAATATAACAATTCATAAATAAGGACAAGACTTAAAAAGAAAATACAGACATACTGATACCTCTAAGCTGTACAATAGAAATTACAGCTGACTACTGAACATACTAGGTTTAGGGTTATCCAGACTAGACATCTAAGAGTACAAAAGAAAACAGATACCTCTTGAAGGGAGCAAAATGCAACTGAAATAATAAACAATAAACTGGTGGCCATCCGGAATAAAAGCTGGCTCACCCTGGCAGCTGAAGTCGTCTTCGCTCCTTCACAATGTGGTGAACTCGATCCTGGAGCGAACCTGCCGAAACGAAATAGATAGACAAGAAACAAATAACAAACAAGGGTGAGTCAAAAGGACTCAATAAGTGGGGCGGACTAGCCACTTCAAAGAATAGGATAGCTAGCCAGGGAGAAAAGAAACAGATAAATAAAATTCCTCTTATTTAAATTATGAAAAGGCAGAGCCAGATAATAACTAGAAACATGTATGGAATCACACACTCATTAAAACCAGGAATGTAAGATAGCCAGAACATATAGGTATCCTGAACATATCAACAATCAGAAATACATCTTGTTGCGGCGTGCAACTCGATCCATATATTCATCCTGTTGCGGCGTGCTACTCGATCCATATATTTATACCGTTGAGGCGTGCAATCCGATCCATATATTTATAACATTGCGGCGTGCAACACAATCCCCGCAACCCAGAATACGAGCCAGAAATATATAGGCAAATAAGCAATGCACGTAGAAGCAGAACAGTAGTTATGTACCATACGTCTACACAATGGTATGAAATGAAATGAGATAAAATGAAGTGAAATGAAATATGACGCAAAGGGTCACATGTGCCCGTAATCCCATCTCGAAGCGGAATACTCCTGCATTCGAGGGGAATCCAATCTGATAACCAACTGGAGCGGAATACTCCTGCTCCTGGGGCGGAATACTCCTGCTCCTGGGGCGGAATACTCCTGCACCCGATATAATATAAACCAGAGGCGGAATACTCCTGCACTCTCCTGGTACAGAATACTCCTGCATCCGATATAATGTAAAGATGAGGTAGAATACTCCTGCACTCAGTATCTGACATAAGAGCGGAATACTCCTGCTCCTGGGGCGGAATACTCCTGCACCCAATGTGATATAAACCAGAGGCGGAATACTCCTGCACTCTCCTGGGGCGGAATACTCCTACCCTCAATATGATACAATGGAGCGGAATCCTCCTGCTCCTGGGGCTGAATACTCCTGCACCCAATATGATATGCAACGAATGCATATGAATGCGATGTGATGCAATAATAACCCTTCACCGGCGCGGGACTCTTATCGACAGCCGGGAAGTAGATGCCAACTCACTGATATAGTACAATGCTCAGATCCTCAATGCAATACCAACAATAGGACATAACATATAATATACAATGTAAATCCAAAGCTAAGGCGTAAGGAGTACGCCTATCGGCAGCTACACACGTAGGGAACACGTGGTAGAAAATTCACGAGGCCAGGTGCCTCCAAAGAAATGGATATACACACTTACCTTGTTACAAAGATAGTACATCCACTCAATAACCGCTTTGTCCTTTGGATTCATTGCCAAACGATCCCACTGTGTTCAATAAGCAGAAAAAATATCTCACATTAGGCTAAAGGCTTCATTCCTCACATCTTAGGGCAATCCGGTTAGGAACCTGATACCCTATTTACATACGCAATACGCAGGCCCGGCCTATGTACAGGGTTTAAGGTCACATAACCAAACGCTAAATAAATTACATTTATATGTTGCCCATAACTCACTGAGTATGAATATATAAGCAATTCCATTATCGGGGTCCAATTGACCCTTGAAACTATCAATTAAACTTATCGAAACGATGACTAATATTTAAAGTTTTACTGTTAAAATATATTCAAACACACGTAATAAACTCAAATAATGCATTAACATCATTACCTGAATGTTTCGGGGTAAAAATTCTATCTTTTCTCCGGCTCTTTTCTAATTTTCTGGCAATTTTTGCACTGTGTCATCTTTGTTTCGTTTTCTCTGTTCATCTTTCGTTTTGCTTCTATATATGTTTCTACTCATCATTTATAAAAAGGCCTTGGACAAAGTCCACCGCCTCTTATCTTTATTTTTTTTTGTCTTTTTATCTTTTTATTTTTTTTATTTTTTTTCGCGACGAAAATTAAAACGGTACCCTGTGATATTCGAAATAATTTCAACTTTTACATACAAGTTATACAAAATATATGTAGCATACTTGCTAAGGCGGATCTCAAATCAGGTTCCCGAAACTCAAGATGCGAATTTAAATGAAAAAAGATCAAATTATTTAACTTTCGGCATTTTAGCGGAAACTAGCCGAACAACACCGAAATTTACTTTCGAAAGTTCACAAAAGTCATAAATAATCATATGAACCTAATGGCGCTTTCGGATTTCGAATCGGAGCTCATTCGCCAAAACCGAGCTCGAAAATCTCTTTTTAATATTTATTGACAATAAAAACTGACACCGTTTTCCGATGCCTACCAAACGAGTTTTGATTTAGCTCAAATTTTACAGACAAGTCCTAATGGACCTTACGAATATTTTAAAATTATCGGCACGCCAATCGGATTCCTAACTTCTGAAACGACTGACCGAGATTATTTCAAATCGTTTAAAAAATTTTATTATACGGATAATAATAAAAGTGATGGATAATGGTGTTTATGAGTAGAATCATATACAAATTTTGTTCTGATGCATACTTGAAATATTTTTTAATATTAAGCTATTATAATGATAAAAATAGCGAAGTAAAAATATGTTTCACTTTTTCTACAACAACATAGGCTAATAATTGTGTTTTATAACCCAAAAAAAAAAAAAAAAAACTTAAGTGGGGCGGGGTGGGGCAGGTGGAAAATATACAAACCTGCTACACGGGGCGGGGCGAGTTGAAATTATTGTGGGTTGAGCCTCAACCCACCCCGCCACACCCCATTGTCACTCCTAATTTAGGATTTCCCAAATTGATAAAATTGTGCAGTTATTTCACCATTTTCCACGGCTATTCTCCAATCTCTGCTTCGTTAAGAGGTTATTCAACTCATTTCTTGCTCTCTGTAAATTTTCTTTAAGCTTTAGGTTATGAAAATCGAACTGGAAAAAGCTTTCTTCTCATATTTTACGTCTGGATATTTTGGTCAAACATCCATTGTCGTGATGCTGAGTTGTTTAAACATCTTTTTGATGCTAACACATTGTGTTATATGTTTAAACATCTTGTTTTTATTGACTATTTAAATCATAAGATGCTCCAAACATCTGTCACATCTAGTGAAACATCTATAACGATATTTAAACATCGCTTTAATGTTTCACACATCGTGTTATATGTTTAAATATCTCTTATTTTTTAACCATTAGACATTCTAAACATCAGACACATTTAGTGAAACATCTATAATGATGTTTAAACACTATGAATTTGTGATAGAATGTTTGAAACATCACTATAATATTTTATGATCCTGGCTTCTATAAACAACGGTATGATGAATATCATGCTATAATGACCTAATATATACATTTTTTTTTATATGTTTAGGACTTTTGAAAATTAAGTGGCGACTGTATTATTAGGAGTGAATAATCTTGGGCAATGTGTGCAGAAGGCTAAATGTTATACTTGGTGTTCTATTTGTGAAAGAGAGTGGATCGATTCTTGTGCGTATGGAGGTTACTTATACTAATTTGGTTGGGAAAATAATCCAAAATTGGGAGATAACTGTGTATCCGAGGGATCTAAGTATTACGTGCATGATGAGCTTTGCAAAATGAAAGACTGCCCCTTCTTAAATAATGAATGATAATAATGTCTCTCTTTTTATGGATGACGTTGATGACGCTGGTGCTAGGCCCACTCTTAGGGTAAATGTGGTTCCTCAGTCGGCATAATTTCAAATGTAGAACAAATGGCACATCATAGGTTGGAAGACATTGGGATGCTACATTGAATATGGATATCGCTGAAAAGAAGAAAGAAGAGGAAGCAAAACAAGATTAAAGCAAGGTAGAGTATCCTTATTCTGGACCTGCTATGAGTTTAGTGCCATCACAACTCAGCCAGACTAGCGAAGACGACACTGATTTTTAAGGGCAAAAGATTCACGAACAAGCATGAGCAGGTTGTGTTGTTGAAGCCGGCAACAATGAAGAAGCCTTTTTATTTTGAGGCAGAGAAGAATAAGAAAAAAGTCTTTTGTGCTCAATGCGTAGACAAAAAATATCGTTGGTGGTTGCGAGCCGTTAAGTATAAAAATTGTGATATATTTTATATCACTGTTTACCACAGTTAGCACACATGTGATTCCGAGCATGCTAAAAGCCACCATCAGCACGCCTCGTGCGAATTTATTGGTGAGTACATAAAAAGTAGGTTTGTTGAGGGCAAAGCACCAACCAAAAAATAAATTAAAAGAACAATTCTTGCAGATTTAGATTGTAATATAAGCTATTGAAAGTGTCTAAATGGCGATAGTGTTGCAAAGAAATTGGAAAGGGGAATACAGGAACACGGTTATGCTTGTCTTATTACATACCGTTTCATGATTAGGCATTTAAATGAAGGAATAAAGACTGGATTAAAACTTGATCAAAGAGGAAGATTTTTTTTTTTTTTTTTTTTTTTTTTTTTTTTTTTTTGGGTCTTATAGTGCCTGAATCAGGGGTTGCTCATATCAGAAAAGTCCTAGCTATTGATGTGTTTTTGTCTGGTGTGGGTTAGGATGTTGAGAATCATAATTATTCTGTTGCATTTTGTGTAGTTGACAAAGAGTGTGATGCCGCATATGACACTTCTTTGAAAAATTGTTCGGCGTGGTCCCTGATAGTGATGAGTTGTGCATTGTTTATGTGAAACGACCTCGGTCAGTCGTTTCGGAAGTTAGGACTCCGATTGGTGTGCCGATAATTTTAAAATATTCGTAATGTCCATTAGGACCTGTCTGTAAAATTTGAGCTAATTCAGACCTCGTTTAGTAAGCATCGGAAGAAGGTTTCAGTTTTTATTGGCGATAAATATTAAAAAGAGATTTTCGAGCTCGGTTTTGCAGAATAAGCTCCGATTTGAAATCTGACAGCGCCGTCAGGTTCGTATGATTATTTGTGATTTTTGTAAACTTTTGAAAGTGAATTTCGATGTTGTTCGGCAAGTTTCCGCTAAAATACCGAAAGTTAAATAATCTGACTTCTTTTTATTTAAATTCGCATCTTAAGTTTCGGGAGTCTGATTTGAGATCCGCCTTCACGAGTATATTACATATATTTTGTACAACTTGTATGCAAAAGTTGGAATTATTTCGAATATCGTAGGGCACCGTTTTAATTTTCGCTAAGAAAAGAAAATTAAAAAAAAGAAGGAAAAAGACAAAAAAGTTAAATGAATGGCGGTTGTGAAGATGAGCATATAAGCTCATCTTCTTTAATTGAAGCAGCAAAAAAAATGGAACATTAACAGAGAAAAAAGCTCATCTTCTTTAATTGAAGCAGCAAAAAAATAGAACATTAACAGAGAAAAGGCAAAAACGCAGTGAGGAAAAAATGCCAGAAAATGAAAAAAGGGCCGGAGAAAAGTAGAATTTTCACCCTGAAACATTCAGGTAATGATCCTAATATATTATTTGAGTTTATTACGTGTGTTTGAATATATTTTGACGGTAAAACTTGGAATATTAGACATCGTATTAATAAGTTCAATTAATAGTTTAAAGGGTCAAATGGACCCCGATAATGAAATTAATTATGTATTTGTACTCAGTGAGTTATGGACAACATATAAACGTAATTTATTTGGGGTTTGGTTATGTGACCTTAAACCCTGTACATAGGCCGGGCCTGCGTATTGCGTATGTAAATAGGGTATCAGGTTCCTAACCGGATTGCCCTAAGATGTGAGGAATGAAGCCTTTAGCCTAATGTGAGATATTTTTTCTACTTATTGAACACAGTGGGATCGTTTGGCAGTGAATCCAAAGGACAAAGCGGTTATTGAGTGGCTGTACTAACTTTGTAACAAGGTAAGTGTTTATATCCATTTCTTTGGAGGCACCTGGCCTCGTGGATTTTCTACCACGTGTTCCTTACGTGTGTAGCTGCCGATAGGCGTACTCATTACGCCTTAGCTTTAGATTTATATTCTATATTATATATTATGTCCTGTTATTGGTATTGCATTAAGAATCTGAGTATTGTACTTTGGCTGTGAGTTGATATATACTTTCCAGCTGTCGATGAGAGTCCCGCGCTGGTGATGGATTATTATTGCATCATGTTGCATTCGTATGCACATTGCATCATATTGAGGGTAGGAGGATTCCGCCCTCGGAGCAGGAGGATTCCGCTCCATTGCATTATATTGAGGGTAGGAGGATTCCGCCCTCGGAGCAGGAGGATTCCGCTCCATTGCATCATATTGAGGGTAGGAGAATTCCGCCCTCGGAGCAGGAGGATTCCGCTCCATTGCATTATATTGAGGGTAGGAGGATTCCGCCCCCGGAGCAGGAGGATTCCGCTCCATTCATTTGGCACACGTGACCCTTTGCATCATATTTCATTTCATTTCATTTCATCTCACTTCATTTCATCTCACTTCATTTCATTCCATCTCAATTCATACCATTGTGTAGACTTACGGTACATGACTATTGTTCTGCTTATATGTGCATTGCATATTTGTTGATATGTTTTTGGCACGCATCCTTGGTTGAGTTTATAAGTGTTATCTGGCTTTGCCTTTTTATAATTTAAATAAAATGAATTTGGTCTATCTATTTCTTTTCTCCCTGGCTAGCTATCCTATTCTTTGAGGTGGCTAGTCTGCCCCACTTATTGAGTCCTTTTGACTCACCCTTGTTTGTTGTTTGTTTCTTGTCTATCTATGTCGTTTCGGCAGGTTCGCTCCAGGATTGAGTTCGCCACGTTGTGAAGGAGCGAAGACGACTTCAGCTGTCAGGGTGAGCCAGCTTTTATTCCGGATGGCCACCAGTTTATTGGTTATTATTTCAGTTGCATTTTGCTCCCTTCAGGAGGTATCTGTCTTCTTTTGTACTCCTAGATGTCTAGTCTGGATAGCCCTAAACCTAGTATGTTGGGTAGTCAGCTGTAATTTCTTTTGTACATCTTAGAGATATCAGTATGTCTGTGTTTTATTTTTAAGTCTTATCCTTATTTATGAATTATTATAATTATTTTCTTAATTTAATTGGTAAGGGTTCGCCCGACGGGTCTGGGGGAGGATGTCGGGTGCCCACACGGCCTAACCAGATTCTGGGTCGTGTCAGTTGGTATCAGAGCCCAGTTTAGAGTCTATCCAGACTAAGACAGTGTCTAGTAGAGTCTCGCTGATGGGTACGTAGACGTCCGTACTTATCTACGAGAGGCTATGATGGCATTTAGAAAGTTTCACTTCCTTCTTTTCTAATCGTGCGTCGGTCCTAGGATGCAATGCATTTTCGTTAATTCCTTCGTGGTAATTGTGAACCCTCGTGCAATAAATCAGCAAACGGTATGAGTTCAAGTCGAAGCAGTCTGGCCTGGGGTTAGCACTGACGAAGCCCCGAGTGTTTTGATCGTGCTGACGATCTAGTTACGGAGGTCCTAGCTATAAGAGCTCGCGATGGGCAAGGGAGCAGGGCCTTGCGGTTCCCTTGGCTCTCTACGATGCTTTTACGAGGATCTTGGCAACACATATACTGCAAGAACCTATTATTCGCTAGGCAGCCTATCAGGTTGCCGCAAATGGAGACGTTCGATCTCAGGGAGCTCCTATTCCAGTTCTTAATGTTGCCGCAATAAAGTATGTTTCAGAGGCAGCATGTGTTGTGCCTCTAGTTGTTCTGGCTGGTTAGCTGGCCGAAGTATCAGTTCGGTCCGAGTGCCTAAAGAGGTTGCATATTTTACGCAGTTGAACCTTTTGATATTCTTAAGCAATGCATCAGATAAACCTCGTAATAATAAAATGATGCCAGCATATCATTCAGGCTCTTGATCATATCGAGCGATAGGGTGTTGATTATTCTTCTTTCCAGTTTCAGGGTCCAGCCTTGAATTGGTGGGCCGCTCTTTTATTAGCTAACTTGGTTCAGTTTTTCTTTTAGATTCGTGGAAAAGTTCCTTTCGAGTAGCGAGCCAGATGAAAAGTGTTTCCAGTTTGAGTGGATTGGACAGGGTAGCCTGTCGGTTAGCCTGTTAGTGTTTCAGAATATGAGATTAAATTCTATAGAATGGCTGGATATGCATTAGAACTAGTTCATGAGCCTTTCGAGAGATTCAGAGATTTACTGATGACCTTTATTTTTCCTTGAAATCCCAGATGACTCGAGAAATTAAGGTCTGGATTTTATTTGATGTTGTTGTTAATATTGCCCGAAGGTTCGAGGCATACCATAAGTTAGAGCGGGAAAGTAAGAAATCCCACGGCCCTAGTGGGCAACCATGGTACTTCATTTGGAGGTAAGAGTTCTGGTTATTCTGGGATGTCACCTTCCAGGTTATCTCAGCTTGTGTCACATGATTCTTAGAGTGCACCGGTAGCCCGTCAAGATCAGATTTAGTCTTTACAGCTATTCACAATCTATCCAGCTTCCATTTTTAGTCGAAAAAGAGTTATCATTATTGTGAGTCTGGTTATCCTTTGATGAGTTTTTCTTTACTCGGGCAAGTAGACAGTCGTCCTTTCTCTCGTCATCGGGCACCTGCACAGTCACAGGGGATTTTATTTAGATCTTAATCAGCAAAAGAAATGCCACCATCTGGTAGAGGTTGAGAGTGTGGTGGCAGTTGTTCTTCAGAAGGTAATTATCAGTGTAGCGGCTTAGTTCAGCCGCAGAGGCAGTTTTATGAACTGCCAGTCTGGCAGGATGCTGAGGCATCCGATGTAGTAGACTCGAGTATTTCTTCTTCTCTTAAATGTGAATAAGATTTGATTCTTTCGATCGATCTGGAAAAGATGTGTCTTATCATGTTTCGATGGTTTCCTTGGATGTCGTTTCTTCTAAGAATCGGTTGCGGTAGAGGGGCGAGCTTCTGGTATGATTTATTCCTGGCATTTGTGAGACCTTACTATTTTTTTCTAGTCTAAATATGAGAGATTTGGCAGTAAGTGTCGGTATTGTCTGCCTGGCATCTTGTTGTTCCACCTTCTGTTATTATGTCAAATCAGTTCATACCATTGTGTAGACTTACGGTACATGACTATTGTTCTGCTTATATGTGCATTGCATATTTGTTGATATGTTTTTGGCACGCATCCTTGGTTGAGTTTATAAGTGTTATCTGGCTTTGCCTTTTTATAATTTAAATAGAATGAATTTGGTCTATCTATTTCTTTTCTCCCTGGCTAGCTATCCTATTCTTTGAGGTGGCTAGTCTGCCCCACTTATTGAGTCCTTTTGACTCACCCTTGTTTGTTGTTTGTTTCTTTCTATCTATTTCGTTTCGGCAGGTTCGCTCCAGGATTGAGTTCGCCACGTTGTTAAGGAGCGAAGACGACTTCAGCTGTCAAGGTGAGCCAGCTTTTATTCCGGATGGCCACCAGTTTATTGGTTATTATTTCAGTTGCATTTTGCTCCCTTCAGGAGGTATCTGTCTTCTTTTGTACTCTTAGATGTCTAGTCTGGATAGCCCTAAACCTAGTATGTTGGGTAGTCGGCTATAATTTCTTTTGTACAGCTTAGAGATATCAGTATGTCTGTATTTTTTTTTTTTAAAGTCTTATCCTTATTTATTAATTATTATAATTATTTTCTTAATTTAATTGGTAAGGGTTCGCCCGACGGGTCTGGGGGAGGATGTCGGGTGCCCGCACGGCCTAACCGGATTCCGGGTCGTGTCATTATGACAGGCACAAAGGCACAAAAGCATAGAAAAAGGTGTTTCTAAGTTTTTTTCCTTCAGCTCATTACGGTTTCTGCATTAGGCACTTTGGTGAGAATCTTCACTCGACGTTTCATTACGGGTATCTCCTTCCTAAATACTATGATGCTGTAAAGGCATATAGTCTAGGTGAGTTTGAATGTCATTTTAAAAAAAAATAAAACAGTAGATCCAAGGGTTGCCAAAAATCTAGTGGAGTAAATTGAAGTGAGAAGTGAAGCAGATGCCATTTTACTGGAAACATGTAAGATTTAAAGTTATTCTGTTTTGAATAATTAGCTGGACTGCTTAAACGTCTGTCAGATCTTTAAACTTTTTGATAGATGTTTGAAACACCTGACTGATGTTTGAAATATTCTAATTGATGTTTACATTTTTAGCCTTGTTGTATCCCAACATTTGTATACATGTTAAACGTTATATTTGATGTTTGGAATATTCTGTATTGATGTTTACATTTTTAGGTTTGTTTTATCCTAAGAT
Source organism: Petunia x hybrida (assembly GCA_037355625.1). Classification (NCBI taxonomy): domain Eukaryota; kingdom Viridiplantae; phylum Streptophyta; class Magnoliopsida; order Solanales; family Solanaceae; genus Petunia; species Petunia x hybrida. The sequence continues at coordinate 4,516,236 of JBBBVM010000031.1, forward strand.
GTTCATACATGTTTAAACATTTTGTTGGACGTTACATTTTTAGTACTGATGATCACAACATCTGAGTACATGTTTGAAACATTTTGGCTGATGTTTAAGTGGTGATATTTCAAATATTTGTGTATATGTTTAAAATTTTTTGATAGATGTTAAGTTTTCATGGCTGATGTTACCTTTCTTCTGATTCAGATTGTCAGCTTGTTTAAGAGTTTCTTTAGTAATATTTTAGGTATTCAGTGATGACTACAAATATTTTCGAGTCCACTAATGCAATGTTTAAGGATGAAAGGGAATCCCGATTGATGTCCTATTAAATGCTATAAATACGAATTATGCTGAAAATTCTATCAGAGGCGTTGAAATTTTTGAACATTTCGAACACATGTGTCAGCATGATTGAAACTAAAATAGAAAATAATATGTCAATGAGAAACAAGCTTCTGCTCCGTCAAAAGGATACCCACGAATTCAAGGGCACTAGGGAAGGAACAATAGACGTGACTGCTATTGCGAATCTACACAACATGACTTGTACCTGTAAGGAGTTTGATTATGACAAGATACCTTATCGACATACTATGGCAACAATTCAGATGAAATTTGGTGCATATTTTGGGAGAAGAATCAATGATTATACTTCTCCATGTTGATTCTTATTTGCTTGCCTATGCATAAACTATCCATCCAGTCCTTCACGAAGAATTTTGGTAGGATTGTCCTACTGAGCTAGTTGAGAGAAAAATTTCCTTCCTTTACGCGAAGCCCAAGTGTCGAAGAAGGAAGATAAAGAGGATTCCATCAATTGGGGAATAATTTGCCTTGAGTAAGAATCGATGTGGTATTTTTAAAAGGATCGGACATAAAAGAACTACATGTCCAACTGTTACAAGACCTCCAACTATGAATAAAGGAACAAGTGTCTAGACGTGCCTTCAGTTTAAAAAAATGCTTTATTTGGTGTGTTTGTTTGAGAAAAATATTTTAATTTGTAATGTTTGTTTAAGAAAATGGTCTATGTATCTTGTGTTTAATTTGTTATGTGTTTTTAAGATAGTCATTTTATTTATATTCATATGTAGTAATTAAATTGTCTCTCTTTTGCTCAAAAGGTGAACCACAAGTTTAGTTGTCTAAACATCAATCGTAATATGCGCAACATCTTATGTAATGTTTAAATATTTATATAAATGTCTAAACATCATCACACATGTTTAAATATCTTAAATAATGTTTGATCATCTATTACGAGATTGACTCAACCATCCAAAAATGTTAAACATTTAAGGCAATGTTTAAACATTACTATATGTTATGTGCAAAACATCGGTGAATATGCGCAACATCCAGTGAAATGTTGCAATATTTATGAATATTTATGTATATGTGTAAACATCATATGTCATGTTTGAACATCGTTAACAATGTTTGAGCATTGACAAAATGTTGACTCAACTATCCTAAAATGCGAAACATGTGCGTATATTTTTAAACATCTGACGATATGTGTGAAACATCATTATATATGTGCAACATTTTTCTTAATGTTGCACATATGTCGTCATGTTTAAACATTTTTTCAAAAGTTTCAAACATATGTGTTGATGTTTAAACATATTCACTGCATGTTTCGGTTTTTTTTTTTTTTTAACAAATTATGAAGCATCTCATATATTGTTTCAACATTTCATTGGTGTTTAACCATATTTGGAGTGTTAACATGAGTAAATGGCATATTTTGAGTGGTAAGACCACTAAATGGTTATAAACGTTTGTATATATACATAATTGAACACATTTGAAGTGATAAGACCAATAATCAGTTGTTCGCTCATATATGTACTACTTATCGAATACAATTGGAGTGATAACATTATTAACTACTTGCCTACCAATGCAGGTGTAGATATTTGCACACACTTGAACTTAAATCTCTAATAAATAGTAGTTAACTATGTATATCTAGATAATTGAACATATTTGAAGTGATAACACTATTGATTGTAACGCATGTATGAACATTAAAATAGAACACATTTGGTTTGATAACACTAATAGTTAATCGTTGACTTATTTATATTAAGATAACTGAACATATTTGGAGTAATAGCACTATTAAATAGTTTTTCACTTATGTATCTATCGAAATTTGACCATATTTGAAGCGATAACACTAATTATTGTTTACACTTCTATTAGTATATTGTAAACACAAGTAGCAACGTTTCAACATAACCTAAATTGTTCCAAACACCTTTGAAATATGTAAACATATAGTCTAATGCTGCAAACACCTAACCTAATGTTTGCTGATATTATACAAAGATTCCAACTCTGGCATGCTGTACCGCATCATAGGTGATGTTTAAAACATTCTTTCAGATTGCTTAAACATTAATTACGATGACATCCGCATTAGTGTCAAAAGAATTTACCAAGGAACGGGGAAGTAACATTACGAAATACACATGAGGAAAAGTTAAACTTTAATAAATATAAATAATTTCATCGCAAATATTAGAAGATACACAAAAATTAAAGATACTAACAAAACTACTTCTGATTGGCGAGTGGTGGAGAATTGAGAGGGGTTATGTAGTCATTAAGGTCTCTACCAATGAACTCCAGTATCACTTGAAGGACTCTGCAATCTTTCGTACATCTATCAACTGGCGTGCACGTGCTTCTTAGAGGTGATTTTGAATGTATTCAATGTCAGTCCTTAATTGATGATTCTAGTAATGTGGTCTGCGAGCCATTGTTTTGTTGCATTATTTTTTTCAGGCTTGTTGGGAAGAGGAACGTGATTTTTTTTTATGTTCCTGGTATTTATAGAGTTGTTGGGAAGGGGAAGTATTGTTAAAGGGTGTTTTTTGAGTGTTGCATTAGGGAGGAGAAGGGTTCTGAAAGTGTATCATTGAATAGGTGTGCGTTAGCTAGGAGGAATGGAATGATCGGTTTTTTTCCTGAAAAGGCGCGAAATCAAAAGGTTAGAAATTTAATAGGTTGCATTTTAAAATTAAATAACTGTCTAAATGTCACACCCTATTTTTCGAGATCGGATCGAGTTTAAAGGTTGGGTTTGACTAGGTGACTCGTTTGGAACGAGTTTCGGAGTCGCCACCTAATAAATTTGTCTAAAAACATATTAGGTCACCTAAAGTGTCTAAGGGTATAAATTAAACTTCGGGTAAGTCTTTTCTAAGAGATTCTATAGGTAAGAAGTCTTTGTGACTCGGGAAGAAAGTATTAGGCACTTCCCGAGTCCGACGAAAGGTGGTTCCCGACCGGATTGAAATTTTGGGATTTAGACTAAGTATATAAGCAAACTTACCAAAGAGATTTAAAGTAATTCTCATGGCCAAATATAAAAACAAGTTATGGCAAAGGCTAGAAGTGTAATTTGAATTTGAAATGTCTAAACCACTAAAAATTGGACCATAAGACTAAAACAGGCGCAAAAAGGGACATCTTGTAAAATTAACTTAAAGGGGATCTTACTGGGATTTTTTACATAAAAGTACAAGTTTTAGAACTTAATTACCAAACATAGCAATATTTTAGCAAAATAACCCTATATAGAGGAAAACACAAGTTAATTACAAATATAGCAAAAACATAGCAATATTTTCCCATAACATACCAAACCCTTACATTCTTCCTCCTATTTCCTCCACTATCACTTTTGCTCCTCCCATTTCTCACTATTTCACTTTTCCTCCCACAATTTTCCCCAATTTCACTTTTATTCCTATAATTTTCCCCAATTTCACTTTTTCTCATCCCATCCTCGATGTATCTCGTTGTATCTCACCGTATCTCAACTGTTTCTGCACCGTTTCAACTGTTTCTGCAGCACCGTATCAAACTGTTTCTACACCGTTTCAACTGTTTCTGCAGCACAGTATCTAACTGTTTCTGCATCGTTTCAATTGTTTCTGCACCATTTCTACTATTTTTGTAGCACCGTATCTAACTGTTTCTGCACCGTTTCAACTGTTTCTGCAGCACCGTATCTCAACTGTTTCTGCAGCATCGTATCTCAACTGTTTCTCCACCGTTTCAACTGTTTCTGCAGCACTGTATCTAACTGTTTGTGCACCGTTTCTGCACCGTTTTTGCAGCACCGTATCTAACTGTTTTTGCACCGTTTCAACTGTTTCTAACTGTTAGGAGAAATTGCAATCTACATATTGTTGACTTAAAAACGGTCCTATAGTCTTATATCTCTGTCCAGTTAAGGAGTGATTTTATTATATGATCTGAAATCCAAGTGTAATGCGAAGAATTTTTCACAAATTTGTTAAATTCATTCATCGTATGCAATGTTGTCTATCCAAAATGACTTCATGACTTTTACGTAAAGTATCGATTATATGTTTAAACATCGATACTTATGTTTGCACATCGATCTTGATGTTGTAAACATACTCATACGATGTTCAACATTCTTCCGAGATGTTTGAATATTCTTTGAGATGTTTAAACATGTTTGATGATTTTTTTAAAAACCGCATTGATGCCGAAAATATTATTTTGGTGCGAATGTGCAGTACTATTTTGTGCCAATGAGCAGTCATATTTTAGGTGTGGAGTTATTTTAACGTGTGAAAGGGAAAAGATGAAGAGGTGTACGTGTAGTTATGAAAGGGCGTATTTGAAGATATGAATGAGTGGATTTGAACTTTGAATTGTCTCCTTTTAAGTCTAGTCATTTAATTTTCTGTTTGTTTTGAATATTGTGTTTTGTAGTGCTGTCATTTTATTTTCTGTTCAATTTATGCATGTTTTGAATATTTATGAAGTGGTATGAAATTCTTATTATATAATTTGGATTAAGCTATTGTTACAAATTCAAACACAATATGCAATTAGAAACTTCATTCAATATGCAATTTGGTTGTTATTGTTTGCTTCATGAGTAGTTAATCATGTGCCTATTCACATACACCTGCCCTTTCATACGTTAAAGTAACTGCATATTCACACACATTGGCACCAAATATAACTGCACGTTGAAACATAATACATATGTTCTACCATCTGTTATAATGTTGAAATATAATACAGATGTTCCAACATCTGTTTTATGTTTGAACATATTACAAATATTCCTACAACTTGTTTAAACGGCCAGTTGACAGTTTTAACAGTGAAACATACACATTACCATTAATAAAATTAACAAAATCATAGATTGTCCTTACATAACACAAAAGTAATAAGTACTAAATAAATGTTAAATTATCCTTAATTACAACCCAAAAACAATTTAAGTTGTTCAACAATCACAAATAATCATGGTACCATCCTGCCATGAAACATGTCAACAGCTCATTTCACCCTGAGAGTCACCATGTTATCTTCATTAAGACTGTCCTAAGGAGTCATCGTGAGAAGGTGCCTATGAAAGCTAAGGCATACCCACCAGATGCAGTGCGAGTCTGGACTGCCGGAAGATCTATCACACGCTCGTATGACCATGGGTTCTTGTTCAGGATCTCTTCTGGAAAGTTTTGAAACATCCCACACTGTTTGATGTAAATGGGGACCATGCAAGTGATTGGCTGAATGAGTGTGGCAAAGACATCATCACTGTTGTCACCATAGTTGGAGTCGTACACCGAAATCTTTGCTTCCTTCAGTAGGAATTCCAAGGTAACATAATGATCTTCTTCCAACTTAAACACACTCATGATGCTCTTGGATCCAACCCACTTTCTAGCCCCTAGGTTTTGCCTCTTACCTTCTGCATACTCCATCAAGCCCTCTTTAAATAGGACAGTCATCAACTGTATATCTATTGGTGCAGCCAAGGCAACCGCTGTTGCTTTTTCCTTCTTGTACATCTCACACATCTTCCTTAAAAACTCCAAATCAAGAAGCACATCACTTTTTACATAGTGCTAGGAGTATGTTTAATTCTCACCTTCATCATACTCAAGATGTCATCAACATGCTGGATAAAAACAAAAAAATAAAAATAAAAATCAAGGCAAAATACTGATGACTTGCAATGTTTAAACACTACGTAAGATGTTTGAACATCTTACATAGTGTTTAAACATCGCAAGTGATGTTTATAAAAATAAAATAATATGAACTTAATGTTGAAACATTGTTTTGTATGTTTACATAAAAATAAATAAATCAAGGCAGAGTAAACAAAATATGACTTCAGATGTTTAAACACTACATGAGATATTCAAACACCAACATATGTTTAAACATAATTATGATGTTTGTAAAAATGAAACATATAAACTCAATTTTGAAACATTTTTTTGTATGTTTACATAAAAATAAAAAATAAATCAAGGCATAGTAAACAAAACCTGACTTCAGATGTTTAAACACTACATGAGATATTCAAACACCAATATATGTTTAAACATAATAGTGATGTTTATACAAATGCAAACATATGAACTCAATGTTGAAACATTAAATTATATGTTTATGTATCACGTGCAAATTTTAACATTGTAATGAGATGTTTACATATCCACAAATATGCGTACATATACACATAAATGTTTAAACATATTGATAAATGTTTGCTTACAGGAAAAAAATATTGAAGTAAATTCATATACCTGGTCCTCCAACTTGGTTTGCATACTCATCACCCCTTCTAAGTCTTTGTAGTTGTATTCATGACCAAGATAGAGAGGTGTCTTTTCTTCTTTCTTTTCTTCCAAAAAGGCATCCAGCGCCTCTCTTCGCTTTTTTCCCAACAACTTTGTACATATCAACTTTTTTCAACGGCAGCTTCTTCATTCCCCTCTTTCTTTCACTAGTAAATGGAGATTTCAGAGCTCTCCCAGGGAACACAACTCTCTTGGAAGGCACTTGGTGCTTTGTCCAGTCCCTCACCTCCACAAGAACCTTCTCAATTGCATCCACATTGTCCATTAACAACTTCTTCTCTTTTTTATATTGGGAGCATTTGCAGCTACACTTTCCTATAGCATTACCCACTACTTCTCCTCTTCTTAATGTCCCTCCCCTGCCACCTTCTCTTCTCCTTACTGTCCCTCCCATGCCACCTTCTTCTCTTCTTACTCCTTCACTCCTACCAACTTCTTCTCTTCTAACAACTGCAGCTCTGGTATCTTCCCTTCTCTTGGCAAATCCAAACAAATCACCTGCACTGCCACTATATTCTCTTCCAATATCTCCAAACAGATCAACTCCACCTCCACCACTGTATGCATTCAACATCGACCCATGTCTAAGAATAACATATTCCATAGGGGTATTAAGTTCAAAATTTTCTTTCCTAAGCATTGTAACCCCCTCCATTTGTTGTATCAACCCATCAACCAATGCGTCCTCTACGTCTTGGTATGACACATAGCCATCAAGAACATCCCTCAACTCCACAGGTGTAGGAACAAGGTAAGGGTGCACTTCCTGCAAAGAACATAAGTTAATATAAAGTAAATTTCAACATCACTTCAAATGTTTGCAACATATATATTATGTGCAAACATATAACAAAATGTTTACACATACGAACTATGTTCCGAATATGTTAAACACATTATTTGATGTCGAAATATTGATGCAAATGTTTCAACATTCATTATGATGTGATGAACATCTCAGAATCTTTCAACATAATATCAATTGTGTGCATAATAAAAGGCAAAATGTAAAAGGGTGTCTTATTGGGGTCTCCACACGCTGAAACGCTTGTTCAGGGTCTCTTTCAACTTTGTCAGATAACCAACAATGCATCCTTGGTGCAGTCTTTTATTCTGGATATTGCCTTAACCTAGCAGCAGGGATAGCCTCTAACACCTAGGCCATGAAGGCTCAGGAATATCCGTAAAGGTTATAGCTATTTTCTGGATTTTCAAGTGTTGCAAAATCCTTACCAAGATATGTCATTGTCAATTCAAAGCTTTTTCTACCCCATGGGAACTTGTTAAATTCCTTAGGTCTGCTTGCCAAGCAAACAAAATCTTCCTCAACGCCACAACGCGCATCCTTTGCACATAAAACACACACAAACCAAACCAAACCAAACACAAACTGAACTTTACATTTTTATTTTTTATTTTATCTGACTTTATCAATGTCATGATATGGTCACTTGAGGCAGCCTTCTTTTTGTCTTTTCCTGTCACCAAATCCCACAACATTTTACCTTTCTCACGGGCATCCTCTAAATATTCTTTTGATGGAAACTCTGAACACCTCAGCTTAGTCATAAGTGCAAATCCAAGAAGACTAAAGCGTAAAGGCAGCCCATGGAAATTGAAGCATAACTCGTGCTTCTTCTCACAAATAACCCTACGGAGTAGGACGTTGTGAACGAGCTTCGGAGCAAACAGTCCCTTCGGCATGTGATGCAGTATAAAATGGCCTAAACGACAACCATCAAAAGCCAAGCTCGAGAGCACAACGGATATGAGTCAAGGCCTCCGGGAACGTCTTGGAAGATCATGCATTGGAGCGCCGAGGACGGAGGAAACAGGGCAGGAAAACAGGCAGCCCAAAATAGGGCAAAACAGGGGAGCACACTGGGAGCTCACTGCCTGAGGAAGAACATCTGTTCTTCGCGATCGCGACACTACCTGCGCGATCGCGAAGAGATCCTGAATACTCTGCGCGATGGCGCCCAACTGAACGCGAAGGCAAAGCTGAGGATGCTGGAGATCGTGAGGACGCTGAAGACTTGCGCGATCGCGAGCCCTTGGTGCGATCGCGATGACTTGGAGAGATATCTGCGCGATCGCGTGACTCCTAGCGCGATCGCGATGACTTAGAGTTGAGCAGCGGACCAGAATCAGCTTCAGGGGCCATTTTTGTCCATTTTCAGTGTAAATGTATATATAGCACAT